>OZ010577.1:39455061-39510061 GCA_963932145.1 Acanthosepion lycidas | reverse complement strand
AAAGTATAAAATGAAGATTATGCCTACTATTTTGTATTTTACGAACACTTTTTCATCCATTCATTTAGATAAATGGGATTTATTTTTATTAAGTCATTTTTTTCAGTTTTCCATGCATATTTATTTATTATGCATCAGTGTTTAGTTATTTATAGGAAAAGTATGTTTATCCATAAGTTGCAAATACAATAGATTAGAAATTTGTATCTTCCCGAATATTTATTCCCCCACTGTATAAATGCATATAATATTCATTCTCTCATATATATATAAGGTTGGTGCAAAAATAATGAAGTAATAATGTCGTTTTTTGACGTATTTTTAATTTTTAGTATACTTTTGGATACCATTAACGGACAGTGTAACAAATGAATTTCAAAATGACGAATAGTTGCAGAAAGTTATTGGATAAGAGAAATTTAATACAAAACTAGAAAAGTACTATGGAAATAGTGGAAAGTGAATTAAATTCGTTTACTTTTAATTAAAGAAACACATACGCCCGCTTAGAGTATGTGTGTGTGTATAATTATGAAACAGCTATTAGACAGAGTTATTAGTAGACCAAGAAACTGTGGTATTAAGAAGCACTCGATACACTTATAAAGAAAATAAAAACTTAACATGCAGAAATTTTAAACAATTTAAAAAAAAAAAAAAAGAAAAAAAAAAAAAAGAGATCAGCAAATCTTTCGATAACCTCAGGCAAGGAAGGCCAAAGGATTTCTTAGCATTTTATTATTCACATATAAAGCGTAATAGAATGAAAGGAATAAGACGAGTAATTAAATTGTATTTGAGGCGGAGTAATTTCATCCGAGTACGTACGATTCTCAAAAAGTACATTTTAGTGTGCATACATGCCGACATTATTTCAGATCTTTCATTTAGATTTTTTTTTTCTCGTCTGGAAATGTTATTTTTTCTTCCTGGCACAGTTTGCAGATATTACTACGATTGTTGTAAGATTTAGCTCTTCTTAATATTTTCCATTTTACAAGCGGGTCCTTGTTATTTTTTTTTCTTTTCATTCCCACACATGGCTGGCTAGTCCGATACATTTGCCTAGGCTTTCTAATAATTTTTTTGTAATTTTGGTAAATATATTTGTTAAAGTGTTAAGATTAAATTATAGGTTGTTGTGCAGATATTATCGTTTCCTTTGTTTGTTTTTTTTTTTACTACTTTATACAACTACGACACTAAAAGAACGCCTCTGGCAGACAAGTTGGATTAATACCACACAACCTTTAATACAAGTCAAATATTATTTAGTTTTTGTTATTGATTCATTTTCTACTGCTTATCAACCATATTCAGGTTATTTAAAACAAGAAAATAATTTTAGATTGTACCATTTTTTTGATAGAAATTTTAGTGATAGAAATCTTACAAATTAACCCATAGCTGGAAGAGAAGAGGTGGATTAATATCTTTTCCAGCTGTCCGATTAACATTTCCGGGCCATTATCAATAAAACTAACAGCACATTAATAGCACCTGCTATCCTCTAGCAGTCACCCATCTATTAGGTTGGAGCAAAAATAACGACGTAATAATGTCGTTTTTTGACGTATTTTTTAACGTCAAAAAACGACATTATTACGTCATTATTTTTGCATCAAGCTAATAGATACTGACCAGATGACCTTGCTTAATTTCGCTGATCGTACGAGAATGGTATTTCAAAGTGATGCGGCCGCAAGAAAAATGTTACATAGTAAGTAGTCTCTTTCACACTCTCCGTTTTATATATATATATATATATATATATTATATATATATATATAAATGTCAGACTCTTAATAGTTACTACATTAGGAAGCAGTACCAGTAGCACATTTCAGAATCAATCTTCTTAGTTGCCATGAAATTATATTCAAGAATTTTTCTTGGCATTTTTAAAACTAAAATTGGTATTAATAGTTTCAGCAGAAATATTTTATTGCTTTAATGCAGAAGCAAATAAATATTTCTGCTGTTTGTTTTTCTTCTAAACACATGTAACTTGATTATGTGTTTTTAAAACTGGTTAATATTCAGAAAAAAACAAACAAACAAAAAACGCCGATATGAAATCGCCTTCCAAAAAAGAAACATAATTAGGAAGTACAAGCAGAAACCAAATATCGATAGACGCGAGAAACGAAACGAAACTAAAAAAAATTTCCTCGCAGCAAAACACCTGAACTCTTCGCTTTTTGGCTTCGGATTTTTCGATGGCTATTTTTTTTTTTTTTCAATACTGCTTAAAATTATTCCTTTTTCACTAAATCGTTGACGCTGCCATTATAGAATTATGTTGCATTTCATTTTAGGAAATATTTCTGTAAAAAGAAGGGAGGAAACTGCTTTCAAATAATATTTTTTAAATATATAAATATATTTTATATCATCATTATCAGTGATATTTATTGACAAATTAGTAAAACAAAAATTTTCATGAGCATATTTTCTTAATCATATTCCAAGTAATTAAAATACTAATTATATAATAAGTTGTATTCTTTCTAAATAGAAATAAAAAAAATACCCTAGAAATCGAACCCCCAGAAAATAATCAGTCGGCCTGGTTATCTAAATATTAGTCCAAACCAAAGGTCTTATAAAATACTAAACAAAGATTAGTTTTGGCAGAACCCCCCCCCCAAAAAAAAAAACAGTTCACACTGGACAATTCTATGTGCTGTAATGGTTAGCACGCTTGTCTCTCTAGACTAAGATTCTCAGTGGATGCGCTATACTTCCGGCCGTGTGCTAGATCTGAACTTTCCCTCCCAAGGTTTCTCTGTTGTGACTGCCTTCGAACAGAACGCAACAAAGACGTATTTCGAGAGATGCCTGGTCCGGGAAACTGTTACAATAACGTAAGGGGGCAATTTTTCTCTGGCCCAAGTGTACAACCTGATATCCATATATTAAACTGATCATGTGTCCTATGCAGTCCCCATGTGTGATGGTCGGATTGGAGGTTAAATATCAAGAGCCACAACCCAGCTTAGGTTAGCAGGAAATCATCTTACTACTTGCATGGAACACACAGTGAGGATCGAACTCATTAGGCAGTAATAATGGTCAACCATTGAATACAGTTAATGAAATGATTTGAATATAATTAATTTAGAGATACTAGTCTCGTGGTGGGAGGCACGGTGGAGTAATGGAGAATGGCTCGCATTGGGGAATAGGAGAGCCGAGTTCCAATCGAATTCATTACACTCACTTACGTGTTAATATCCTTGGGAAAAGTATAAAACCTCGTCACCCCCCCAGCTATAGGTAAATAGCAGGACAGACCGGGTTCTATAACTTTGTATGGCAGCTGTTCTACCGCAGAAAGAAATGGTAGCCCATTACGGGACAAAAATCTGCCTCGTCAGTCATGTATCGAAAGATACATGATCGCCTAAGTGTGTATCACGTATGGCACATAACCGATTGCGTTTGCTGGTGGTGGTGTTTTTTGTTAATCAGTAACTAATCTTATATTATTTGAATCATTCTGAAAAGATTACATTTTTTATATTGTTACGCGAATACACGGCCAAAAAGCCACTCAAATTAGAGGGTTACTAATTGAGATTGTCGTAAGTGCTTAAAAAGAGCCCAGATATAAGCTAGATAAGCGTTGACAGTAGATTCGAAGAGGTTAAGCACTCAGAAAAGTATCGTTTCAAGCTTCTTTTTTTTCCCACAAAATATCAGTTCTGTGGAAATAAATTGTCGGATTGGAACTTACTTCTTTCAACTGGAATACGAAGGGAATGAAAATGGTTGGTCCCTGTCTGCAAAGATTTGTAGGTGCTAGCTGGGAATGTCTGGTCGAGAGTAACTAACCAACATAGCTCGTCTGAAATTCTACAAAAATAGCGTTATATTAGTTAGACGCGAGCAGCGTTTTATCAACGAGAAAGAGGTTGTAAATTAGAAAACATTTCATTACCCACCAGCTCACCTCAACACTTTTAAACTCTGTCACGGTTGCAAAGTGAGGATTTGTCTTTTGGCAGCTGTAATACTGGAACAACCTATCACACCCCGATAGGGATTGGTCAGTCTCAAGAGACGTGACGAAGTATTCGAGTGGGCAGTATCAGTATGAATCTCCGTGACGTATCTCCCGGTTTCCTTATTATTATTATTAATATTTATAATTAATTATTATTATTATTATTAATATTTATAATTAATTATTATTTTTTATAATTAATTATTATTATTTATTATTATTATTATTATTATTATTATTATTATTTATTATTATTATTATTTTTTATTATTATTAATTATTATTATTATTATTAATTATTATTATTATTAAGAACTCTTACTCATTGTACTTTCCGTACAATAAAACCCTGTGTTATTTTTTTTACCCTAATTCCTGTGTTTAGCGTAATCTTTCCACACGGAATTACGTAGTTGCTTATATCGTATTATCAACGACATTACAGCATCAATACTCTATTTTTTTTTTTCAAACTGTTGAATATACACTTTGGCTTCCATAAAAACTAACAACGGTCTGCTCAGCTAAATTGCAATATAAACATTAGGTCGGCTTTTAGCGAGTTCCTAAAACAAAGCGAGTGTATATGGTTAGATTGTGAGGCTTTGTCTATCGGCAGCAATGCTCCATTTTTTTTTCTTTTTTGTTTGATCTGATGTTCTTATACATTGGTATGTTTTTAAACAACGTTTCAGTCAATCCCAACACGTGGAATCCACGACGCTGTCAGGTCCTTTAAAGTGAAACATTTGCCCATGAGCAATATTGGAAACGTATAAGGGTGCGTTGAGGTTATAAATTTTGAAGTCCGACCTTGTGTCGAGAGTATGAATCTCACTAAAGTCGATTTGTTAAGGATTCCCTGATGAAATCTTCATTGGGAATCAATGCCAGCTTGCGATGCCAGTGGGATGTGCTTGCAAAATTGTAGCATGGATTATCCCTAACATAACATGTGAAATTGGATGGATTCCATTTTTCGAAGAACGGAGTTGTGTCATCGGGATCGAGATATTCAGCGTATTCCTTTTTTTTTTCCCAAACTGTTGAATATACTTTCGTTTCCATAGAAACTATAACTACGGTCTGCTCAACCAAATTGCAACATAAACAACAGGTCGGCTTTGTGGGCGATGAATAAACAAATCTGCCCGAGTGATCTCCTGCCGTAGTGTTTACAGAGTTTCCAAAGCAAGCGATTGTATCTGGAATGAATCAACTAAACCTTCTTGGTGCTGTAGTACGATGGATGAGGTGGATTTCAGTAACTGTTGTATTTTATATTATTCTAGCAGACTTTGCCCGCTCGCTATCTCTTCGCAAAGTAAAATATATTCACGACTTGAAATATTTGAAACAAAGATTTTAAATGGACATTTCATTCATAAATTGGCTTGTTATATTTAAGTAAAGATTTACAAAGGGATGCAAAATTGCTTAAGAGCAATTAAAAAGCTAATTTCAAACACTTTTCTGCACTATAGAAGACAATATTCCTAAACAGAAGTATTTTTAATATGAAAATCAAAACAATCCTTGAATAAAACAACACTAATAGAGAAAATTAATGAAATATACTTTTTAAAAAAATCAATAAGCAAATTATTAGGTTGGTGCAAAAATAATGACGTAATAATGCCGTTTGTTGACGTATTATTTAACGTCAAAAAACGACAGTATTACGTCATTATTTTTGCACCAGCCTAATAGTTAAACCTGAAGAGTGATATCACCTAGAATTAGATAATGTATAATAGATGTATTGAGATTTTAGCGCGTAAATCCCTCCTTGTGGGGATTTATTTATCTCAGTTGCGTCTCTTTCCTTGGACAGAGTGCACTCAGGGTCGACTCCGTCAAGGGACAGAGTCGAAACTGAGGAAAATTATACTGAGAAGTGCTTGGCCCTGGGGAACAGCTGCCCGAGGACGTGCCTTCTCATTGCACTAGAGATAAGGATCGGTGCACGCAACGAGGCCAGCGCTGCCGACGGTTGCGGGGGCTCGGGGAATTTTTGTTCCTTGCCCGGGTACACGCGCTCGGGCTCCTCACATTAAACCGACCTTGTGTCACAACCTGACCTCGCGGGTGGTCAAGTAAATACCGCGTAAATCTCTCCTTGCAGGGATTTCGCATTATTTATCATCTCAGTTGCATCTCTGTCCTTGGACAGAGTGCGCTCAGGCGCTTCTCTGTCAAAGGACAGACGGGCAACTGAGGAAAATTATACTGAGAGGTGCCCAGCCCTTGGGAACAGTTGCCCGAGGCCGCGCACTCCCTTTGCACCAGAGAGAGGGCTCGTTAATCGCACCGATGCCAGAGCAACCGACTGTTTCGGTGGCTGATGGGATTTTATCTTCCTGTTCCGTGTGTACGCGCTCAGGTCCCCACCTATAAATAGGCCTTGTTTCAAATCTCGTCCAAACAGTGGGGATAGAGTAAATACCGCGAATAATTTACTCTCTTGGTGTAATTTCACGTTTACCTATCATCTCTCAGTTGCGTCTGTCTTTGGGCAGAGTGCGCTCAGGGGCTTCTCAGTCAAAGACTGAGGGGCAACTGAGAAAATTATACAGAAGAGATGCTCAGCCTTGGGGAATAGCTGCCGGAGGCCCCCGCCATCCCCTTGCACCAGAGGGAGGGATCGGTGCTCGCATTGTACAGGACAACTGACGGTTGCGGGGGTCTGTGGGCAATTTATGTCCCTTGCCCGGGTGTACGCGCTCGGGTCCACACTTTATACAGTTCTTGTGCGACATCTCGTCCTCGTGGAGAAACGAGAAGACACCATAGAAATTACTGTAATTAGAGTTTTGACTTTTTAACCCCAGAATTCGTTGGATAATT
The DNA here is from genome assembly GCA_963932145.1 of Acanthosepion lycidas. Taxonomy (NCBI): domain Eukaryota; kingdom Metazoa; phylum Mollusca; class Cephalopoda; order Sepiida; family Sepiidae; genus Acanthosepion; species Acanthosepion lycidas. Next base: position 39,503,205 of record OZ010577.1, on the reverse strand, counting down.
ATGCTACATTTTCGGATTTATTCGTATAGATTCCATAATATAGATTTTACTTAATTACCAATTATTTTTCTCTAACACTTCAAATGTTGAATGTATAACTAATTCTAATTTCTATATTCCCATCTTTACACTATATTAATTTTTATCTTATAAATTATCCCATTTTCTGTTATCCATGAAAGAAAAATAGTTGTACGGAAAATAAGTATCTACGTACATCAAATCGTCTTTAAATTAAGTGTCCGCAGAAGAATTATCGTTGAACTTTTAAAAGGTAAGCTTAAACATTAATTCAGTGCAGCGATCAATTTTGAGTTCTTTTATAGTTTATTGTTGCCTATTGCATCCACTCCTTAACTATTTTATGATGGCCAATCCAAGATTTTCCACAAAAGCTAGCTTAAAATTTTAAGCGACCTGCAATTTGGGATACAAACAAAAAATAAGAGTTACACCCCTTGATCCATAAAAGCAACTATAATTGCTAATATAATATACTAATATATATTTTTAACCTCACATAATCTAGCAACCCTGAGTCTGGGCTCAACGAAAATCGTTCCCTGCGCCTAACTTGTCTAGGGCTTTAGAATGAGCTAAGCATCACTGAAATCGGACGAGTGGGAGCGGAGGTGTTGCTTGTACACACACACATACACTGCACTTTATATATAAGATAAGTTTTAACATTATGAAGTTAATGGTAAAAAAAATCCCTTATTCTATACGTTTTTCACTTCCCTGTTGTATTCAGTCCTCTGTGATAATAATATAAATCTATGAAAATTTTACAAAATATTGCTTATCACTGTAATCGAACTCTGAAGTCTCTTTGCGAAATGATAAAAGAAGATTTAACTAAATATTACGCTTTCAATAGAAACCATCGTTTCAGTATCTTCTCTCAAACTCTTCTTTACAAAAAGATCGCTTCCAATTTCGCAAACTTCTATAGACAATACATTCAGAAAAAGAAAATGCTCATTGTTTCTGACAAGAAGATTTGCATTTATGCACATGCCACACAATAAAAGGGTTGACTATTTCCGTGGATATAAAAGGATACGAAACGAATGCTTCGAATAATAGATAAACTCAAGCTCTCAGACATCCACACAATTACTGCCTCACTTTCCGCTCGCGTTCCAAGGCTGGGGTCATGACTGACAAATAATCATTTGATAGATACCTACACAAGATGAAGCCATTCAATTATCAACTCGAGATTACTATCTGGATGGAATTTTCTAAAATCTCTCTGCCGACAATAGCTGGGTTGCCGACGGTGACTGGCTGCCGATGAAAATAGCCGCTCAGCATCGCCCCGTTATTTCTGTAACTACAACAATAAGATTGCTGCAGAGTTCTTTTCTGAGATTCTCCTTCGACCGTGAGACAGGAAAACGCCTGCTGTTTCCGCTTTTGTTGCTGTAGTTGTCCCAACACACTGAAATGATTACTGGTCAGGCAAAAAAAAAAAAAAAAAAAAAAAAAAAGGCTTGAGACACTATTTGTGCAAGTTCCTGAATCAGCCGAGATTAAATGAACGAGAGGAACAGAGATTTAGCGGCTCTGCCTTTAGTGAAAGTCTGGCCGCTCGATACCTGTTTGTAAAAGATATTTATGGTAGACTTATTTCATGAATTTATCTCTCAGCAAAATCGCTTGAGATATATATATATATATATATATATATATATACACACACCCTGTCGTCATTTCTTACGTTTTAATCTTTCATTATTAAGGCAAATCATGCTGTGATACAGTACATGATTTAATACTATTGAATAATTTCTTTTAATGTCATTTTAGCAAGACTAGTTGGACTGTGTCAATGAAATTCTAACATAATTTTAAGGGAAGATCTTATTGATGTCCTACAGCAGTGGTTCCCAAATAGTTCGACCGAAGATTGCAGGTGAGGCGAAATGAGTGGAAAAAAAAAAAAAAATCAAAGACTTAGAAACAGTTTTAAAACAATCCCAGGCTGATTCTAGACAGGAGAATAACACGGTTCGCCTACTTAGCCTCAGGTTTTCAACTGACTTGAAATGGAACGACTACATCAAATCAATAGCTGCATCTACTGCAAGGAAAGTTGGGTCATTGCGTCGTGCCAGAAGATTTTTCTCGTCACAATCCATCTTGCATATTTACAAGTCTACCATTAGTCCGTGCATTTGATATTGTTGCTATATCTGGTTTGGTTCTCCTGCTATCCATCCCGAGTTTCTTAAAATCCAAAGAAGGATCTGCAATTTAATCAATCTTGATTTGGCATCTTGACTTTCTCACTGGCGTCATGTAGATTTCCTGTCTTTTCTATAAATATTTTCATGGCACTGTTATAACGAGCTTTTTCCTGGTGCTCCGACCACATGAATTTAAGCGTGTTGCTAGATTGGCATCTAGCTCCCACCCTTTTACTGTTGAAATAGTTAAATGTAACCGCCACTTCTATTCCAATAGTTTCTTTTTTTTTTTTTTTTTTTTTTTTTTTTCGCACTTCCCGCCTGTGGAACTCTGTTCCATTTACTTACTTGCCTGAAACTACAATTTTCAAAAATGTAAATGCAATGTCAGTCGCCACCTTCTGTCTTCTCAAATCCGTTCATATTTTATCCTTTATTCAATCCCGCCATATACAGTCTTTTTTCTCGCTCCACTCTACCCATGCCATTCCCGCCGTGAATAGGGTGAAATGATAAATGTATGTGTACATTATCTAGCAAATTTTTGTAAACTGTTACTTGTAAAACAACTCTACCCTATCTGGATCAGACATATCCACATATCTGATCCGTCCTTTCCAGCTATTAACATAACCTGGGCAAAAGTATAGAAATAGATCAGAATTCATTTTCTACACAAACTAGGTAACTTTATAGTACAACACCCTGACTTATGTCAGCATCATGTCAGCTGAGAGCCTATTCAACATGTCATCAATAACAGTGTTTGCGTACCTTTTAATTTTATACAAAAACTTAATGCTTATCAGATCTTGGGTGTAAAAGGAAGTCTTTAATTTTTAAGAATTTTCATTTTTTTTTTTTTTTTTTTTTTTTACAGTGTAACCCAAGAAGTCTTTTATATCGGGTTTTGGTCTATTTTGTTTAGGTAAGTATGGCTCTAATTTTGGACCAGAGAAAATTTCTCATATCCGGGTCACACTATCCAACTTTCTCATTTTTTTTTTTTTATCATACCTCGCTGAAGAAAGAACGTGAAAAACCCACAATAATAACATCTCAAATACCTATACCATTGATTAATGTTTTCTTTGTACTTCTTTTGAATAGCCAGACGACTTTTTCTTTCCTTTAATTATGGGTCACAAATTACCATATTTATTTTTCGGTGTGTAAAACGCATTTTTACTCAAATTTGATATCAAAATCACCCTTCGTCTGGGTCCCCATATATATAACTAGCAAAAGTGCCCGGTCCATGACGGGATTAAAATAAGTTTAAGAAAACCAGGGCGTGGGAAAGAGAGGAGTAACAGAGACTATATTTTTTATTACATATAAAAATCAATGTCTACATATTTTTTTATCTTTATCAAATCTACATTTTTCATGATTTTTTTTTCTTCATTTTAATTTCATTTTATGTTTTTCAGGTAAACGAGACAGAGCAGAAGTACCTGGTCCAAGACTAAGCAGAAATATATTGTAGCAAATTCCTTATCAAAATAAAAATTCATTATCCAGATCTAAAACCTCGTGAACAGCATAGGAAACATTCTTTGTAAACGCAGCAATTTGCTCTATGCAATTTGTAAAGTAATACTATCAAGATATTTAAAGTCTGTGATTAATTCAAAATGGCTTCTGGATAAACTACATTGAGTGTCTGATTATTTGGAGTAAGTATGCTTAGTCTTTTTGCATTTCCTGTCCGTGATACTCCAACATACAACTGTTCATATGAAAATCATGGGACGGACAGGTCAATTCCATTTTCCTTGAAGGTTTGTCCTTGCGCTTTATGAAGAGTCATAGCAAAAAATGTATTCTTTCAATTTACTTTTGCCCTCTAAAGATTTAACAATAAAAAGTTAATTAAAAATTTGTCACTTGTAGGTGGAAAATTTTGCGTGTTTATTCAGATAAAAAGTATTCGTTTTTCCTAGATATATTTTTTTCTTAAAACATAATGATTTTGAGTTACACCGATTAAAAATAAATTTCTTTTTCTTAAACATCTAAAATTTTAACAATAAAATTAAACAAAGAGTCCTTATTTGTATTCAAATGAATATTATTCGTTTAAGAAATCGGTTTTTGAGTTAGTGAGAAACAATGTATTCGTTAATTTTTTTTTTCTGTTTTAATCACTAAAATCGGTAGGTACAAAAAACTAAAAGGAATTTAAGAATTAAAATGTAAAATTTCGCGTAATTCTGTTTTTTCTTTTATATTTAAAATAGTATTTAAGGACAAGAACCCTTTAGTCTAAAACATTTCATGATTTGTTTTAGGTCTTCAATGAAGAGAGATTTGTTTTACAATCATTATTATATTGTAAAACAATAGTTTTTGAAGGAGCATTTAATTAAAATTTTGTATTTACCTTTGAAGATTTTCTCGATGGACTCTGTGTGATGTTTAAATATGACGCGTCTCAAAAATAATTAAATAGTGTCTGTGCATGCATGCATTCATTCATTCATTCATTCATTCATTCATTTTATGCTTAATTAAGATCTAGAATTAACTTCCAAAAATTTCGCAAATGTGACGTTTAAATATGACGGTCTTTAAGAAGAACTTGTACTTACTGGAAAATAACTGTGAAGAGTTCTACAAATCCATTAATTATTAATTATTGAATTATATCATTTAAGCAGTAAGAATAAAAAAATCAATTTTGTACGTTTCCTTAGTATAAACATATTAAAGTGTGTGTGTGTTTTCCTTTTCTCCCTCTCAAGTTGCAGCGTTGCTTTACAAGGAGTAACATTACAATAACCTAAAGTACTATTCTTAAAAGAGTGTTGAATACCGGATTGAACTAATAATATTTATTATGAATATATATATATATATATATATATATATATATATATAAGCCATGTGTGGATGAAAAAATAAAAAAAAACACATTGACTTTTGTGACCTTCTAATTAACAAACTTTTCAAAAGATTAATAAGGGAGGAATCGTCATAACTGAATAGGGTATAAATATTTTGCTATGACCCCTATTGAGCAAAGGAAAAACAACGCTTGCTAAGCTGTGCATAGATGTGAAGAATTTGTGAATATAATAAGAAGGTATATAGTTAATTCATTTAAAAATGTGATATCAATAATGCAATGCCTATGACTCAGTTTAATATTGACTTTAATATGGGATCCAACGATGAAGTGTCTGATTCATTTTCAAACAGTTGTGAAAGCAATGCGGACTTTTTAATTAAAGAAAAAAAAAGTATTTCTTCTTTGTTCTCATATTTTTATGTTTTGAGCAGTAAGCTTAGAACAGTATATGTAATAATTGTTGCAAATGCAATTTGATTATTCCCAAAAAACTTGATTTCAAAAGTGTGTACGTATTGTAGTTACCAAAAATACGTAAAGCCTTCTTTCTGGAAATTAGTTTGTTCCACTGATGAAACAGCAGCATATATTCTATCGCAAATATATAGCATTAATTTTAACAGAATACCTTACTGCAGTAATGATGTTGTTAAAACAGTCGCGTGAATCATTTTAATTTCCACTTCATCTAAATTTTTTTTTCTTCGATTTTCAGGACCCTTACCAGCGCTTGGAAAAAGACTAGCATGACTGTCATTTTTTATAATCCACGACTTCGTTATTTTTAAAATGGATTAAACAACAAGAATTACACTGCTACGCTTAGAATTCTTGATAAATGCCCATATCATCACTTCAAATGTATCTAAGCTGTAACTAAGTTTAGCACAAGATTAGATTTTAACGTTTATTCTAACTGAATTTTGACCTTTAAATTAAAACAAAATACATAACAAAAATATGTATTTTTTCTCACTTTCTTCGTTAAATAATTTCATAAGTTCGTTGTCAAGTTTTTTTTTTTAAATTCTCATACACTTGTAATTTGATTGGTCATTGTAGCTTCTGTAACAGCGTTTTTCCTATCGATGGGGTGTTTGTTTGATTTGAACCTTTTAAAACACTTTATTCTACATTCAACACTATCACTTGATAAGACACCAGGTGTTGAAACAAAATGGCTATTTTTGTAGTGACTTTATAACATATTTATTCTCTAATTTTCGAATAAATTATACATATATATAAGGTTGGTGCAAAAATAATGACGTAATAATGTCGTTTTTTGAGGTATTTTGTAACGTCAAAAAACGACATTATTACATCATTATTTTTGCACCAACCTAATACTTGTATAAAGAACCGTATTGAAGAAATTGCATGATAAAGTGGAAAAATTTTATTGCGATGGGTTTCGTCCTTTTGGATTTCATTGGACTAAATTAGTCCGATGAATGCCTGAAGAATGAAACACCTTACAAGTAAACGTTTACCGCATTCTTTGTTTATATGTGTGTGCATATACATATATATATGCATATATATATATATATATATATATATATATATATATATATATGAAACGAATGTAGCAAAGATTAATGGTACAACATAGTGCTCGATAAACAAGGAAAATGATGAAATATATATGCAATCGTCAGGCGTAACGATTGCATTTAAGCATGAAACAGACTGCCGCCGCTGGGTGTTGACATGAATGCCCTCTTCATATTTATATAAGATCTATTGAGCACTTTAACCTGTAAATATAGTATATCCTTAAACTCTACATTTTATTATTATTATTATTATTATTATATATATATATATATTAGTTTTTTAAATTTGCTATATTTATTACGTAAGTGAGCTCAATATCGAGGATAAGTTGAGTAAGCAAACATTGTTTCATAAGTTCCAGAAGGTTCTACCTCTATATGGGTAGACACACACACACATTATATATATATATATATATATATATATATAGCAATGTACATGCTCTATCCATTTCATTTTTCTATATGTATGCTTATATTTTAAATAAACAGATACAAATCTATTTCTTTCTATCTATGAAGAGCTACTGATAATTTCTTATCCCAGCCAAGAACTACTTTCTCTTAAAGTGTGATGTTTACTCATGTAGATAGAATTTGGCATGAGAACATTTAAAAAATCTCCAATATATATACATACACACACACACACACACACACACATATATATATATATATAGTTAAATATGTTTCATTAGAAACAACTGGCACGTTGCTGCGTTTCAGGTTTTATTTAATTCTTTATGTATTCTCATTATTTTCTTCGTTTAAAAGAAAAAAATAAAACTTTAAGAACCCGTAAAAAAATTTAAAAAAAAAAAAGTTAACCAGACGATCTTCTAGATCGCATTTATTGCAACTTGTATAAAAGAGTTTTTTTTTTTTTTCCAAAAATAAACAAAGATATATATATATATATATATATATATATATATATATATAATTTTGCAGTTGCATGTATAAAACAATTTACATATCGCTGTTTTCCTCGTAATACCTCTCAAATAAAACCTTCTATATTTTATGGATGTTTCACTTTGATTTTCATTTTCTTGTTTAGTGTCCCATTCTCGTCTTTCTTTCTACCATTGATTTTCTTTCTTCTCTTTCTGAAACATCATCCTTTTTCTTTCTTTGTGATTTCTTTTTGTTATCTTTGATCCTATTTCGTTTATTTGTTTGTTCAGTCCGTTCTTCATTCGCTCATGTGTCCTTGCCTTGTCCTTCCTACTTTATCCTTTTCCTCTTTTCTTTTGATGTCCAAATGACATATTAATGGACACGGGTCACAAAGCTGGGAAGTCAAGTACTCCTGCAAAATATCGCAGGCCTGCCAAGAAGAAGGAAGAATGTGATCGAGCAAACTATAGAGTCGTTTCATTTGTAAAGATCACAGGTTACATAGATTCTTTGTTCACCCACCCTCTCTCTCTCTCTCCCTACAACCACTTCATCATTGTCCCCTTTTATAAACATCTCATCCCTACTTCTAGCCCTTTTCTGTTTTTTATTCGTTTTGTTAAGCCCGGACACGATTGTTAGTCGTTTTGTCTGGAGTTTTATGTCTTTTTTTTTTTTTTTTCATTGTTTGCAGTGACTGTCTTTCCGTTTCTGATTTCGCTGCACCCTGAGACAACATTCTTGGTCAGGGGCATTGGCACAAAGGGAAACTAACGCATGCGCTCACACGAAAATACACACGGACTGGAGTGCACGATATGTTTAGATTGACCCCCCCCCCACACACACCATACTGTTCTAAGTAGAGAGCTGCGCAATAAGATATTTGAGAGCGTGAAATGTACTGTGCACTTCCACAATTGTGGCTTAGAACTGGACAGGATCGTTATTGGTAAAAACATGAACGTACAAAAACAAGCTCAAAGATGTTTTTATTTTTGGAAGGAAAGTAAAGTCAGTTTGCTGAGTTCAATTTCTGGCCTATATGGTTTCGTTCATGTTTGAATTAATGCCAATTTAAAATGAATGGAACTCACATCTCCCTCCATTTAAATAGAGACCGACGAAAAACAAAAGAAGATATATCTAGGGTTTAAAATGAATTTTTAAAAATGATAAATCTTTCTTGAAGCTTTTGTTTTAGTTAAAATTTTAATCTAATACAATTTAACCCGGATATAAGAGAGTTGTCGGGACCGGAGAAGAAGTCTCTTATATCCGGGTTTCTCTTATATCCGGGTTTCTCTTATATCCGGGTTACACTGTAGATTAAATTTAATATTTCCTATAAACACTTTAAAAATTCAAAAGTTAATCTAAATTGTCTGGAAGGAGATTTTATTTAAATAGTTTATTTATTTTCTTTTTTAGTCGTCTTTCATTGCAGTGCAATTCTCTTTAAAAAAAACAACAACTTCCAAATATATATATATATATATATATATATAGAAACTTTGTTTCAGGAATATTAGCTACTTCATATTATAATTAATACAATTTGAAACGAATTTCATTTACTTTAAATCTAAAATGTCGTTGAAATGCATTTTTAAACCGACATTAGCTGTCTTTGTAACCAAACATTAGCTGTTTTTATGTGTTGAAAGCCTGATGATAGATCTAATGTTATTCTACGGAGATTTTATCTGTAAAACATAATTGAAAAAACATTATGTTAAGCGTCTTCTTTATTCAATTTTTCAGTTCTCAGTAATCTTAAAACTCTAGGAGAATATTGTCCGTAATCTAATGTTTTATTGAATTTTTGAAATGCTGCCTTTAAATCTACTATAGTTATCACAGTTATTTTCTGATAATGTCTTGCATGGTTGCCCTCGTAATTACAAAAGTTGGCACGTATATACATATACATATACAAAAAATTGAAACCTTTTCTTAAAAATTGATGATTTGTATTAAGCTTTCAGTTACGGATTAGTAAATATAGTTTTCATTTAATTTTGATATTTAAAAGGTTGGAATTAATAGAAAATATTAAAAGATTTAAAAATCATTAAATTTTTCAAATGAAAAGTTTAAAAAAATGTAAAATATTCTCGTAGAAATTCAGTATTAATCGGAAAAATCTTTCTTAAGACAATAGTTTCCTTAAAACATTTAATTTATAAAAGCAATCAACAGCTTTTCTAATTAAATAATGTGATAATTTTTATTGCATTTTTTATTTTATAAATGAGTGCAGATTTTCGGTAAATTGTGTTTCTGTGTGAAAAAAAAGTCAAATTAAGGTTTTAAATTCTTCAAGTAACACTGCTTATAATCAATATAAATAGAAGGAGACTGAAATTTTAAGTTTTCGAAATTTCTTAAACGCAAGAAAAACAGGCTTTTTAACCAAAAGCTCGAACGTGCCAGAAAGGATTAAAAAAATAATAAACAATAAAAATTATTTTAGTCTTTCATAGCATAATTATTTTGACAATAAAACTTTGTTTTTATCAAGTTTGGTGACATGCTCTTTTTAGAAAATATTTGAAGGCACCTACAATTAAGTCTTAAATAGCAGCGTTGACTAGGTATACTAATTTTGGGTGTCCGCCAATCGAAAAGCAGGAAAACTGTGTTGTAAACCGTAGAGAAAGCAACGGGAAATTACTTAACTACCCTTTCCTAAGAGAGAAAAAAAATTTAAAAGTTAAGAATTTTTTGCGAGATAATAATGATTTACTGACGAATTTTCTACTAATCAACCCATAGTTGTTTAGTTTTGGGTCGGTGAACCAATTTGACCTGCGCATGAGTGTGCTTAAAAGTCCTGGGTATGGCTTTTAAGATAATATACATATTACTTCAAAAGTTATTATAAAGCATAATAGATATTAAAAATCGGGGCCCTGTTTTAATTTAATTTATTTATTAAACAGCTTGCTATGTAGTAGTGCCGTGTAAATTGTATGAGTAAGCAAAAATAACTTCTTTATGTGACAGATATATAATGTCACTACCGATCTGGACAGTTATGAATTTAGTTAGTTAGATAGATAGATAGATTTCCTTCGATATCTCAAATTTCAGTTTTTGCCTTTACTCTAACTGAAATCAAGCCAAATGCAAGAAAAATATTTTTTATGAGCAAATAAATCGGTACTTAGTAGAGGATTTCCAGTTCATTTTGATTTCATCAGTTCATTTTTTTGCATCAGTTTTATGTATTTTCTATTTTGTCTCTATCTATTTTTAATGCTTCTTCCGACATCGCAGCCTCAGTCGGTGTTTTTTTTTTCTCTTCCAACATTCCTCAGCAAACAAACACATACATATATACATCAAACCACACACGCAGATACATATAGATATATTACATTGGTATATAAAGACTGATTAGTGTTGAATGCGCAGTCCGATAATTCATGTTTTAACATGCAGGTGCATATATTCACAAAGGTTATATAAAATGTTACCCAATTATTCAGTGCTTGATAACCAAATTATCCTTTGTAAGGCATTTATCAATATACAGTGAAGCAAAGATTCACTATTGTGGCCACAATAAAGTTGAGTTCAGATATGCAGATGACACAGTGTTGTCAGCGTATATAGAAAGGAAACTACGAGAATTCCTACAAACGGTAGTGAAGGAAAGCCAGAAGAAAGGACTAAACCTAATACATAATGCATTGTTCTTAGCAAAAGGAACAACCGAACATGCAAATTATAAACTGTAAATACCAAAATTAAACAAATACAACAATTGTTTACCAAGCACTCAACAATAACGGAGAAGCTTCTCGTGCCGTAGCCCTAGATATCTCTAAAGCGTTTGATAGGGTCTGGCATGCCGGCCTCCTTCGTAATATTAATGTATAAGGAATTTCAGGTCGATTATTTGATTTATTCTGTTAAACTTTGTAATGAATATCGTCCTTAACAGATTCTCCCCCAGTTCCTTTCCCACGAACGCAGGTGTTCCCCAAGGCTATATCCTAGGCCCTACTCTGTTCCTTATATTAACGATCTCCCCGATGTCGTCACTACCCAAGTAGGCATTTATGCTGACGACACAACTATTTACTCTTGCCTCAATATCAAGTCTGGTATCGCTGACAAAACTAGCCTGGCCGTTAGTCTCGAAAAGGACCTCTAATCGGTTGTAGGCTGGGGCAGAAATTGGCAGGTTAACTTTAATGCCTCTAAAACAAAACCGCTCTCTATTACTCATACAGGGAACCATCCCTGCCACACATTAAAATGTCTAATGTTCAACTCTACGAAAGCACCTATTTGCGACTGCTTGGTTTGACATAGTACGCTGACCTGAGATGGAACAATTACATTGAACGAATGGCTTCATCTACCGCAAGGAAAGTTGGTTCCCTATGGCACGCCAAAAAGTTTTTCTCGACCGAGTCCCCCCTTCAAATTTATAAATCAACAATTCGCCCTTCATGGAATAATGCGGCAATATATGGTCTGGTGCCGCCGCTGTTCGTCCTAAGGTCCTCGACAAGATCCAGAGACAGATAAGCAAGGTGGTTGGTCCCGATTTAGCATCACGTCTACAGTCGCCCTCTCACAGACGTGACGTCGCCTCCCTCCGTCTTTTCTAAAAATACTTCCACGGTAACTGCTGCGACGAGCTATTTTCGATAGTTCCCAGACTACATGAATTTAAGCATGCTACTAGGCTGGCATCAAGGCTCCACCCTTTCACTGTCGAAACTGTTAAATGTAGCCGTCTCTTCTACTCCAATAGCTTCATGACTCGCCCCTCCCGTCTGTAGAATTCCCTTCCTATTACTTGTTTCTCTGATTGCTATAATCACCAACTATTCAAATGTAATGTCAATCGACATTTCCAGATGCCCTGACTTATTCCCTGTCCTTCTCTTCATCATTTCCTCCATCACGCCTCTTTGTTCTCGCTCCCACTATGCAACCCGTTGCGTAATAGTGGCATCCCGTCTTGCTTGGGGTGAAATGCTTAAAAAATATCTGGGAAATGTTTTAACAGAAAGTGTTACACTGAAATCCGAAGGTGCATTGGGTTAGCGAAAGTTGACTTCCAAAATCTAAGGAAAGTATTAAGAAACAGGAAATTTTCGTTGGAAACAAAAAAAAGAGGAGTGAACTCATATGTAGCTTCAATCCACCTATATGGCACTGAATGCCAGACAATCTCCTCAGATGAAGAAGAGACTTGAAGCAACAGAAATGAAGTTCTATAGATGGATGCTGAGGATACTATGGACGAAACATGTGAGCAACGCCGAGGTTTTAGATAAAATTGAAACAAACGTAACCTCAGAAATAGACAGCTGAAATTTCTAGAGTACATAATGGGAAAAGAGGGCTTGGCAAATTTGATAATCACAGGATAGATTCGCCTGTGATGTTTCATTTGTGGGATAGGAGTTGCAGTGTGGAAAATAGTGCACCCTTCACAGGCCACAGAAAAACGCTTTCGAAATCTAGCAAGGAGTGAAAATGACACCTGAGCAACTCCAGCCCGAATATGCTAGCAGTACTCCATTTTAGCCTGTCCTATCCCTTGTAAAAATAGACCAGAGCAACAGTTCGTAGGTACTCGCAGGAGGCATACAAGGAACCAATTCTCTCTCTCTCTCTCTCTCTCTCTATATATATATATATATATATATATATATATATATATATATATAATTACATGAATCATTCATACAAAAAAACAAATATAGAGGTTAATGATTTAAATGGTGAGAATACATCTTCGCAAACAATTTCAATAAGTTACACTAACCCCGAACCTGTATATGAATGATATGATCCCTGTTTATAAATTCCAGTTTCATAAGGTCTTTTTTAGTTTTTACAAACTTTCGTCTGTTCCTACAGACATCCTCAACTATGGAAATAGATTTGTTCTTGTTTTTACTTCTCGGTAATAAGAGGACAACGAAAATAGAGATGTCATCCGAAAAAATGCTATGAGAAATGTGTTATTATTTTGGAACGTGCGGTCGCACGCTGAGTTTGAATTTTCAATTTTAAGGTTGTGCATTTTTGTACAAATATAGTAATAAGAGAATTCTTTTGTACTGGTAGGTTTTCCGTCAATGTGGCATGAACTATATTGTTCAATAATTACAGAAATGTCACACTTATTATCCGAAATTTGCACGTTGGATCAGTTATTTTGATTTCGATTATAGGTGCCTTTCAACTTATAATTACATGAAACATTCATACAAAAAACAAATATAGAGGTTTATGATTTAAATGGTGAGAATACATATACAGGTTCGGGGTTAGTATATCATTGAAATTGTTAGCGAAGATGTATTTTCGCCATTTAAATCATTAACCTCTATATTTGTTTTTTGTATGAATGATTCATGTAATTATAAGTTGAACAGCACCTATAATCGAAATATATATATATATATATATTCAACTTGATGTTTGGGTTGAACTTGACTCCCAGTAGGCGTTCCAGACGAGAGGGACGGGGGAAATCAACGTATAACCTACCTTGCGAGCTTGAGTAAATGAACTGAGTTTGGGAGAGATGAGGCAAAGACAATTTTGTTTAGACAGGAAATTATGAGAGTAATAATCGCTAACGTCCTTAAATTGACACGACACATAGAAGAATATATATTTGTCTCTTCGTATAGTTTAATAGGATTCTCGTTGTACTACTATAATAAATGGCGTATCAGTGCAATTGTAGGCGGTACTTCTTGAAAATAACTAATAGTTGAGCCAAAATCAGTCGGAATCAAGAAAAGGAATAAAAACAAAAGGAAAACATTTCTTAGCCGACACCTTTCGTCCTCTGCGAGACTTTATCAAGGCAAATGTCCCGCAGAGAAAACGCGTCGGCTAAGATAACTTTTTCTTTTGTCTTTATTCATATTATCATTTTATAGATATACTCTATCTGAAATTTTTACCCAGTCAAGAAAATTTGGGGCATTTTAAAAATCATTAAATTAAGAAAAGAGATCATTTGCGTGCAGATAATACAAATATGATGAAAAAAAAATCAATTGTACATTCTCTCACCAAAGTTAAGCAATGTCAAGCCTGGTCCGTACTTAGATTTGTAACTAGCTAATACCAGGTTCTGTAAGCTTGGATGTGCGGTTGATGCAATGATAAAGAACTCGGATTTTTTAATCGGGGAGCCGTGTGCAAATTCCAGTTGTCTTCATTATATTCACGCAAATGCTCTTGGGAAAGGGTATGAATCAAACCTCTTCTTCTCTCAGCTATGGGTTCATTAGTAAGACTCTTATCACTAAAACCATTAATATTTCTTAATTAAAAGTAAAAGTGTGTACAAAATAGTTGAATTTTGACATTAAATAACCTATAGCAGTTGATATGCTGCTAAAGAAAAACAGCCAAACAACCAGCCAATCTAAAATAAACTTTAGTAATACAAACATTTAATACCAACACTGCTCAATGCCTATTGAATTAAGAAACCTGAAATACGAAACCAAACCTAAATTTCGACAGAGCCCTAACGATGGCAACACACTAGAATCTTTTAGAACACACCGATCAACAAATGCTACACCTAATCCTCCACGACTCTGAAGTTGATATACCAGCTTGCACAAGTCTCGCATATAAGCAGGAAGATAGATTTATTAAAAAAACAAAAACAAAACAGGGTGTCTACTCAGACATTATTTTACTTGTTTTTGGTTATTTATTTTTATTTTATTTATTCTTTTCAATTTTCGATTTTTAAGTAACGTTGTAAGAATTTGTTTTCTGTATTTGAAATGAGTTCTGACCGTTTATTTAGTAGTTTGTTTTGGAAGTTAATTATAGCTATTTTTCCTTTATATATATATATATATATATATATATATATATATATATATATATATATATAAGGAAATAAGTAGTAGCTGATAAAATCCAACTATAGTCAGGCTGTCAATACAAAGTAAAGCCTATAAAATTTAAGAAGAATAAAGAATAATAATAAAACAAAAAACAAAGTTACTCGAGTTTCACTTTCAAATTAAAGAATTCTTTGGCCGGGTTCATTTTCTGTCTTACGTTGAGTTCCATATGAGATATTAAATATTTTTTGTGTATCTGTAATTTCAGCTTCTTTATTTAATAGAGAATGTGGATATGGAAGCATTAAAATCAGCAACTTGCCATCCTGGTATAATTTGTAATCCCACCCCCCGTATAAATCTGACCTTTTCTTAATATACTGCAACTTATATTTGAGAGTACTTTACATTTTTACTTTAACAAAGGTATTTTTACAGGGCGATGATATTAAGATATCTTCTCAATCTGAATGATGTAACATTATTATTGTATTTTCATTTAAACGCGCCCTCAATTGAATCAATATAAGTCATCAGCACTTTCTCGTTATGCTTTTTAATGATCCTCTCCATATTGGGCATCGTGCTATAACCACTTTTTATAGTGTTCTTGTAAAATATATTATAGAATGCACTATTTAGTACAGTGTAACCCGGATATGAGACCCGGATATAAGATAAACCCGGATATAAGAGAGATTTTATCTGGTCCCAAATTAGAGCCATACTTACCTAAACAAAATAGACCAAACCCGGATATAAGAGAAACTCGGATATAAGCGACTTCTTATCCGGTCCCGACAACTCTCTTATATCCGGGTTACACTGTAGTGGTTCAAGACACTCTGGCCAATTTCAATTTTTACTTGCTAACTGAGCCGGAGATTGAAGCAAATGCTCTCTTTTTTTCTCTTTATTTCTGTACTAATCGAAAATCATTTGACATGTCGCTATTTTAATATATTTTCATGACCCTCTGCCTGCGACATTTATTGAAAAAACATGCTTTATCTTGTCGGAAATACACTCAGAAGATGAATAACATGATAACCTATACTTAGTGCCGAAAGTTACCTTCTCAATATTCGATTTGATATTAACAAATCGTCACTAACAACTTTTTTCTTGTATGATTCCACTGTTTCATCGTTGAGTTTCAATTTATCATCGAGATATTCAAGTGATTTTAAACTTGTATCAACAGTAATATTAAAGCTCAATTCTTTAAATAATAGAAAATTTTTCTTGAAGTTTTAGTGAATATAAGTCGTCGTCTCTGTATAGAACATTATCAACTGTATCAATAACATGACTCAGTTCATTCAAAATAAACAAACCCAAGAGCTCACACACCTATCCACTATCAAACTAATCTACTGGAATATCAAAATTCACATCTTTTTAAGGGTCATTTTCACCTACATATTGTTGGTATAACGTAGTACGAACTCGCAGCAGTATTTAGAAATTTGCACCTGCTACTTCAAGATGTTCATACTTGCTTGTCGAAGGTAACGGTATCATCTAGTGTTTCACATGATACAGAAGAATAAAAATTCTTTATACCATATTGTAAAAATCTACCTCCTTTTTGGGTTTGTACGTTATTAAACCATTCTACACACTCACTTGAGTGTACGAGTGGTTAGAACGTTGGCATTCTGACAATGAGTCACGGGTTCGAATCTCACCATAGTCAATTTGTCAGGAAGGAGACTTCCTGATATTATCAGAGTAGGGGGTCGGTCCCAGCGTGTGGCACATTTGAAAAGTGTCTGAAACCCTACCCAAGCCTTGTGAGTGAAATTGGGTAGACGCCACCGTCGATAACTGTGCTAACACGAAGCCACAAGGCATCGTGGCCGAGAGCTTGCGCGTGCTGGCCTTGTTCAAATTGTTGATCACACTAGATAACATGCTCTTTCACAGAGACTGTAACTAAAGGCTGCTCAGCATAATTACAGTATAAACCACAGGTTGGCTCTGTGGGTATTGAATAAATATAAATGCGCCTGACAACGCGACTGCAATAGTTATTGGCTAGCCGCCCAATTGACAGGTATCCTCGAATACGAGTGGCCAGCTATACACATACATACATACATTCACCTGTAGATCGTCTCTGGTTAAATATAGTAGGTATACTAAGACACACACATATGCTGGATGATTATTTTGTGATTTTAACCAGTTCTGTCTTCGATGGGTTCTGTAATCCATACTCGGATTTTTTTCTCACTTTGCCTTGTAGGCTTTCATTGTGCAGAACGCATCCATTGTCCGATATTTTTCCACTCTGTCATTAATTTTTAAAGTTGGTGCAATATCTCTGGCCAAATCGTTAATATTGTTATTTATTCGTAAGTTTGTACAAAATGTGGCACAAGGCCAAAAAGGGGATTGGGGAAGGACGGTCTTCTTCTGTCTTAATTCTAAACTTAGCTAGTCACAAACACGGACCCAAACATTCCAACAATATTCCTATCACCAAAACAACACATTCACTCCTACCTTTCTTACTGCGTCCACCATAATACCTCAAATTCTCTATGAAAACCTAACTAGTCCCCATATGTACATTTCAAAGTCTGTGGGGGGGAGGGGAAACAACAACAATTTAAAAACCCCAATGATTATTTACAATATGATTTAATACTATTTACATAAACAAAACAAAATAGGGTTAGTAATAAAAAAACCCACAATCCCTAAATGTGGCAGAAACATCAGTTAACTGGACGAAATAATTGCAGGATTATAACATTATAAAAAAAAACACGCCCACAAACACGCACTCATGGAGACACAATAACAAATACGAAAAAACACACACGAAAACGAAAGTCATCCCGCAACAACCAGAGAACTGACATTACTGACCACCTAACGAGGGAAGCGATGGGGAATTAAACAAAAGAAAAATAGGGACAGAAATAAAAGGGGCTAATGAGCATGCATACCCTAGCTAAGTTAACCAGAAAAGGGGGACTAAAGATTCAAACTAAAAAACCTAAACTAGCCTAAATATCGGGGCGGGTTGCCTCTGTTCAACCCTGATAGGACAAAATCCTGTGCCTAACCGACATTCAAGTGCGACTCCAGGTCAGCCCCTTTCACTCTACACATTCGCGCAAGATTTACCCACCTTTTGCCGAATTCTGATGAAGAGAGTCGCCGCCTTTCCGTCCTAATCTTGACTTTAAGCAGATGCCTAAAGTACAAGATCAGTTGGGAAGAGGTGAACTTCTCGCCTCTATAGAATCCCTTCTGACGTGTCGACCAAATCACGACTCTTATAACTCCTAGCAAGCAGTGGAACACATAAAGT
Organism: Acanthosepion lycidas; assembly: GCA_963932145.1. NCBI lineage: Eukaryota > Metazoa > Mollusca > Cephalopoda > Sepiida > Sepiidae > Acanthosepion > Acanthosepion lycidas. The sequence continues at coordinate 39,484,507 of OZ010577.1, read as the reverse complement.
TCAGCCTTCGTCAACGGCGGTGCCACATTGCTACAAACAGAAGAGACCTCAAGGACATAGAACTTTCCGTGCAACATGAGAACCAAGAGGCCTTCAACAAACTTACACAACGGAGCTACCAACTTGCAATGAAAGAAGACGTGACCTAGGGTCTCGACTTTCCCACTACAACGTCGGCAGTTTGGATATTTCTCCAAGCCCAGAGGGCCCCACGCATCACCAGCCAGGTGAGGGATGCCTCATCATTATTGAGACATTTCAACCCGGGAGCCCAAGGCCAGATCGAGCGAGCCTCCTGCTTCGTAAGACCGAGATCGTCAATCAGTTTATCATGAGTGGCCCCCCTAATTAACACTTGATATAATGCCCCACGAGACAACGCCTGGACGTTGGAGAGGCCATCCGACGCCCGTAAGAGGCGTTTCAGAGCAAGACGACATTCACGGTAGAAGGAGCACTCGGCTCGGGGTAAACGGCGGGCCTCCTCCTCGTACGAGTGCACACTTCTCAAGAATGGGAAATTTCGACGGGCGTCTTCCTTCCAGAAGGCGCCCTCCTCATCCGGTCCCCAAAACGTTAATATTATTGTTGCAAATATCAGGAGCCATTCTTATAAATATTTGCTGTTTCATCATAGATCACATTCTTTGTATAATTTGTGGTTCCCTTTTGTTATATACCGTACCTATAAACACTAATGGGTCTACCACAATCCTCATAAACACGTTGAACACTATTGTAAGTGGGGGCAATATGCTGTCTATGTAGTCCACCACTAGCAGAGGTTTAACCCACTTCACCCTCGCTGGCGAGTATTGTATCTTGTTGATGTTATAAAGATTACCATTTCATTTCCATCCTTCGTTTGGTTATTCCTCATTCAGTAACCCTACCCATGTTGCAACAAATTTATATATTTTTGATGCTTTATCCCTTATCACAAAAGCTTTAATTGACTTTTTGATTTTTCTGAGATCTTCTGTCAGTATATCTTGAAACTGATTTTTTTTTTAATTTTTCGAAACTAGATTGTTTTCACCATACGGAATATGTCTTTTTCCAAACATGCTAACTCAGCAACCGAGTGAAAAAGTATGCATGATCTGGCAGCAGGTATTTGGACAAGGCCAGTATACACAAATGTTCGATTAAGTTGACTTGGGATTAAATTCTTGCAGAATCATCCATGATTACCGAACAGTTTAGTTTAGTCAATATGACTGACAAGATTTGGTCAAATATATTTGTAAAAAAATAAAAATGATTTCCATATTTACGGTCAGTACCACGAGTGAAGTAACGCAAAACAAGCACCTCGCCTGACAATTCTTCTATTTGAAGAATGCATGTATGTATTTTCCTTGTAATATTATCAGCAGTATTAAATAAGATTTTCTAGATTATGTTCAAGTCTACTATAAAAATTAATTCCGACTGAAATAATATCCACTGTTTTATTTGAAAAAAAAAGTTCTCACGTACAATTAAATTACCAGTAATTTGGGGTCAAGTATTTTCTGACAACTGCAAAATAATCAATGCTACTGAGAAGGCAAGGTAAAAAATATGTAATTGAATTTTAGTAGGTATGTGTGTGTGGTGGAATGATCAGCATTTTGTAGAGAACGAGAATTACCTTTATGAACACTGGTGAAAATTTGGAACTAGTTAGCATGGGAAAACAACATTGTCTAAGGAAAGGAAAAACGCTGATCAGAATCAAGCACTTCATCAGAGAAGAGAAGTTGGGTATGGCACCATTCACCCCAACGTGTGGAAAAATTCGATTTGTTCACTTACACACACAGGTACTCACCACTCACATACATACATACATACATACATACATATAATGCAGGTTTCGTTAAATAATATAGACAAGTTTTATCTATTTATTTTAAGTAATTTCCATATTGTCGAATAAGCTTTTTTAGTATTATCACTGAAACACAAAAGAAAATCACCATGTTGAGATATATATATATATATATATATATATATATATATATATATATAAATATATATATATATATATATATATATATATATATATATATGTGCGTGTGTGTGTGAAAATATATAGAAAATAGGAAAAAACTGGTTAGGTAAATAATTTTTAGTTATAATTAAAAAAAAAAATAGTGCTCGATACAAAAGTAGAGCATAAATGTAATTATTTATTTAATTATTTATTTAAATGTTGGAATCATATTTTTAAATAAATAATTATATATATATATATATATATATATATATATATATATATATATATATATATATATATTAAATATACATATACCTACGTATGTGGTGTGACTTAAGTTTCGTTGGTTACCCAAAGCTTCAGGCACAAGTTATAATTTATTATATATATATATATATATATATATATATATATATATATATATATATATATATATATATATATAGGGACTCATGGGAGGGACGCAGATTCACAGTTCAAATTTAAAATAGGTGAAATAATGCTAGGCTCTAAACACAGAAAATAATGTGTACGCAGGAAGTAAAAAAATAAAAAAATAAATAAAGAAAAACAGAGAATTGAAGATAGTTTAAATTTTTAAAAAGACGCTGGTCTATAATAATACATGTTGAAATGGTTAAGGGGAAGTAATCGGTATATAGCTAAACTATAAACGGGTAAAATAATATATTTATCCAGTATTACAATATTTTAAGAAAAACTTTCTCCTGTGAATACAAGTTTGCATAAGCCCAATGCGCCTATTAAAATGATTTGAAATCTTAATAACTTTAAGGATAAATCTTTTTTTGCAGCAAGCATAGGTTGCAACGTTCACCACGGCCGGAAAATGGTTTGATTTTGGCGACAAACTCCCTATTTACTACTGCTGTGTAGTCTCCTGTTTTGATATCCAAGTAAAATTTTGAGAGTGCTGAATGTCAGTTGACAGTTATCTCCCCCTCCAAGTTCTCCAACGCCTTAACAAAGTATTGAACTCACACTCTTTGGGTCCTGTCACTGGATCTAACTAATGCTTTTATCCACTGTGTCATGTGTCCTTGAGGATATTAGTGTATGCATTTCTGGGTATTATAAACCTCATGTCTTTAGTATCATTTTTTTACCATTGCTCACATTTACAATTTTTCAGATTAAAGTTGGCAGGAAAGTAAGGAGCCGGGGAGGGAGATCCACAAGCGAGAAGTTCGAGAAAAGAAAACGTTGGCATAGAATTTAAAGTTACATCTAGCCAACTCAACTGTAAATTGATGAAACCTTATCGCCAGTCTAGTAAATTAAAGAAAAACTCTAGAAACCATAAAGAAGAACTAACCCCTACAGTTACCACGAAAATATTGATGGAAAAGGCAAAGAGGTGGGGGGGCAACTTTACGATGGTGGGAAGTAATTGAGGCTTAGACGCCAGATCAGGTCCAATAACATTGCTGATTCTTCTTTAGATTTTATTAAGGAACGCTAGATAAATAGCAGGAACACCGGACCATGTGTGGTAGGAATATTCCAAGCATGGACGAATGCTAGACTTATAGATATGCAAGATTGTGTGATTCTGATTCTGAGCATATTATTTCATTGCTATTTTATTAATATCTATCTCATTTTCTACCATCCCCGTCCATGAATACCATCTCAATATATTTCTGTAGATTTGATTTTATTAGATTTGTTTAAGAGCATATCAATTCCATATTGGTCATTTAATACCGAAATTTAATATTCTTGGCAGCTTTGAAGTCGAAAAAAAAATGTTATTCTGCTTTCACAATTGAATACATGGTAGATGATACTGAGCTTTTGTGCATATACATGTTCATGTGGACATCATTACGATACGGTTTACAGTGTGTTTTATGTTGTAGTTTTGCTGAAGTTATATTTTTGCATACAGTTTGATTTCGTTCAGAAATTGTAGGATATTATATGGATTAATATTATGAAAGAGTTGTTTCATATTGGTTGTTTGTTTGGGTGATTTTGTAGATATTTTGAACACAATTTTGTGGCTTCGACTAAATATGTTTAGAACGTAATTGTAATGGCTACAACAACAGATATATTGTATTGTTGGTATTTTTACTATAAAATGTATTGGTCATTTTATTTTAAAATTTTATTATTGGTTATTTGACTATAACTATGTATTGTTGGTAATTCCTTCTGCAGAATCATATTTCTCTTGCCTCTAGTTTTCTCTTCATGTGTGGGGAGATTTTCCATCATTCACTGAGATATAAAAGAATTGATATTTTATAGAAACACAACATTTTTTTCTTTGTTTCTAATGATTTTTTTTCTGTTTCCCAGCGCTTTGCTTATCTTTTAGAATGCATATATCTCTATCCCAATGCGTGTTCGTATTTCAGTGCCGTATTTTTTATTCTCTGTAAAAAACAAAAACTGTGATTCCTTGATGTTTACATCTTCAAATCATAGCTCGCACCTTAGGATTTTCCTCTTGCTGATGGCCATTTCTGTCTTATTGCAGTTAATGGTCAGTCCATTTTTTTCTCGCTTTCTTCTACTACCCTGTTTCGGGGGACCTTTAGTTTTCTTTCCATGTCAGGCACCAGCACGCTGTCATCTGCGCATCTTATGACGTTCAGATTACGCCCACCTCTTTACTTATTCTGAAGTAACTATAATATACTTTGCTTAATTTCAATGAGAAACACTAAAAGGAAAAGAATTTATAGATACATGCGCATATGAGAAAAGTATTTTTTTTTAATCGAAACGTACTTAGCCACACTCAGATGGTGTGAATATCTATGTGTGAATGCCTACACGTCAAATTCTCTTGAAAGCTCATCTGAATGTATATCGCTTCATAAAGAGTCTATTTCACACTTGTTCATAAACCTGTTGGTATAGCTGAACCATAAATCAGCTGTTAAAATGAGATAAGAGAAACGGGGAAAAATATGCATATGAGTTTTGCGTGCATATTTTAGAGGTAATGTAACACATGATTATAAATTTATATTAAATTTTATGTCTGAACGAATGTCAGCTATCACGCTCATCTCGGGGCACGTTGCCATTCATTGCGTGACCTAGGAGTCCGCGAAACTCAACCTAACTATAGCCTAATGCAAAAAAAGGGCTAGGTATTACTTAATGCATTCGTTTTACTCACAGATATGTCTGATATATTTTTTGTTAAATTTGAAAAGTCATCGTTTTTAATGTTATGTAATACAGGAGAGTTCGTACCTGTATATGACTGTCTGCTAGGATGGTTAATTCTTGCTTACGCATATTTGGGTTTCTTTAACATCCATAGACCCAACTCGTGGTTTATGTTCAGAACGAACCTTAATTACAGTTTCTGAGCGAGGGCGCCTGATCTGGCGTGATCAGTATTTGAACAAGGCCAGTAACTTAAAACTCTCAGTCACGATGACTTATGAGTTCGTACTTGCAGAATGATTGACGATTTCCGAACAGTTTAACGATTTTCCAAGATGTGGCGCATGTCTGAAAGTAGGGGCCACCCAGTGAGGATCGAACTCAGTCGTAATTATTTCAGCGAGACAAGATTGTTAACCATTACACCACCTCGAGGTGCTCCTGTCAGAATACTATTCGCCTTTGCTTTGCTTCAACATCTGGTCTGGATCTTCTGCTATATATTTAGTGATTCTTGATAAAGTCTAAAGAAGAATCTGCATTGTTATTGGTTCTGACCTGCATCTCAGCTCCATTTCTTTTTCCCACAGCCGTTACTTAGCTTCCCTGTGCCTTTTCTATAAACACTTTCATAGTAATTGTTCTGATGAACTTTCCTCTATGGTACCTAGACTTTATGAATCTAACCGTAGTTCTACATTGGCGGCAAAGGTCCCATCATTTTTCAGTTAAATTCTCTCTAATAGAAATCTCTACCGATTTCTTGCTTCCCACTCAACTTAGTTCTTTAAAAAAATCTGTGCAATATTAATCGTCATCTTTTGTCTTCTTAGTTCGTGTTCTTGTATTGTTCTCTCTCTCACTCTCACACTCTCTCTCTCTCTCTCTCTCTCTCTCTCTTTAATGCCCATACTTATTCTTTAACATTAAGTAACCGCTTTGCCTGCTAGTGGTTGTATTATTTTGCTTGTGTCGCAATGATTATGAATCTATATGCGTCCTAATAGTCATGATTTGATGAAGAAAATACCGCATAAAAACAGAAGCCAATGACTTTCACTTTGTGAGACGTTTCATCAACGTAATATTTGCAATTAACTTGATTGTACTTGTAAAAGAAAGTTTATTTATATCAAGCAATATTGACAAACAAACCGCCGTGTATTGTCTGAATTTCATTTCATTTATGATATTTGTGATCGTATCTCTCCACAACTTCCTGTCTTTCGTTACTCTAAGAATATGATTGTTGGCATTAATTGTTTATAATAAGAAACCTATAATTAATAAGGATTTTGCTTTATGTTTTTTGTAATTAATACGGGATTTTATGGTGGATGTTAACCTTTTTTGAAAAAAAATTCCTTGAAGAGTTAGTAAGCATACAGTTGAGAATGTCGACCAAGTGGGAAGAGTTACTTATCTTGAAAGTAAATTTTACTTAGAATAGTAAGCACACATTTAACTATGTCTACCAAGTGGGAAGAGTTACCTAATTTGAAAGGCAGTATACGACGTTTTGTCCGTTATCAATATACAGATATATCCATCATAATGCATATCATCTTCTTTTAATAATAAATCCCTTTTACTCCCGTGCATTTACTTTCATTACTCAACATCTGGTTTTGATTGATCGTTTAATATGAACGCTTTTTTTCAGCAGCACCTAATTTTTTTTAATGCGCATTTTATGATTCCCGTACGCGAGAGAAATGATTGCATTCATATCTTGTGACAACAAACCTCCTCAATATTTCAACACCCTTCTCTAAAATCATCGTAGGCCCCCTGCAGTCGAGATTATAAAGTCGTTGCTAATGGCCGTGTGATATGAGCTGCATAAGGACTATATTCAATTTATAGGTTAGAGGTGAATTAATGAGTACATGGAATTCGATCTCAATGATTTTTTTTGTTTCTGGTAGCTACATATTTCACAATGGAAACTTCGTCTCACTTACTTCATTATGTGTGAGGAAGCCAATATTGAACACCTTAAAATCCGGTATTGAATAAAGAAATAAAAATAGAAAAGCAGTATTAATTATAGCTTTATAAAAAGACACTATAATTTATAGGTTTCTACGTGTAAATCATTAAGTCTTAAAGTCATTTTATGTCTATTTTCCCTTTAATTTCATACAAAATCATATTTGAGAATATTTGGTTTATAAACATAAAGAAAAAAACAAAAACAAAAACGTAATACAACAAATAGTGTACCCCCATTTTTTTTTAATAGCATCTCTCTCCTTAAATATTCCATACAAAATGAAGTTATGCATTCTTTCCGCCACGTTTTTACCATTTTGTCCTCTTTTCTCTATAAGAAATATATATGCAGACATAGCACCGTTTTTAGCTTTAATTTCAGTTTTATTTGCTGACAAATACTCCAAGAAATGAAGTAACCTCATGAATCCGAGTAAATGGTAACCTTATAAATCCGAGTAAATGGTAAGCTCATGAATCGTAGAATTATGAATTAATCATTTCGACTCGGGCCATAAATAAATGGTGCCCATTGCTTTGTAAAAAGTTTAGCTCATAAATTGCTGAGATCCTTTGCTCTGGAATGAGACAATGGATGCCACTGTCAAAAAATAGGACGGTGCTTCTTAAAGGGATAGCTAATACTATCGTCTCAATGCCCTGTCAATGTCATCTGAGGTTTCATGTTTTTTAAGTTTCTATAAAAGTTCAAATATTGTTCTAAGTTTTTCTATTCTTTCAATTTCATTTTGCGGTCGGATTTAACGGTCACGATTCAAGAGATTTTCTAAAACTTTGTTTACTGGTTTTAATTACTGGATGTCGGGGATACAATTATTATTATTATAGTTACGCAGAGGTTGGATCGAGTAATGGATAGCGTCTCGGATTGAGGAATCGGAGAGCTGAGTTCGAATTCCACTAGGATCAATTTATATCTATTTTCAAGGTGTTGTTTCTCTCAGATGGAACTGCTATATCAATAAGCAGACACTTTCCGAATTTCTAGTTTTTTATGATAATATCAGGTCTGTTTGCTTTTATTTTATTGTCAGTTTGAATTGGAATGTCCCAAAGGATAGTTACATTGTTATTTTGAGTAACTCTGTCTGATTGGCACTCATATCATCACTCAGTGATTTCGATTTTGTGCTTCCTGCATATTTTCCAGTGCACATATATCACTACCTTGTTATGACTCTGGACATGCTCATTTTTTGCCAGTTCCGGACATCCTCAGATAATATGGTTGAAAGTTTCATCCTATTTTCTGTAGATCCTGTATTCCCGTTAGTTCCATTCTTTATTAGGTGACAGTGATAGGATCTGGTTTCGAGGCTCTATTATTATTATTATTATTATTATTTCCTTTGATTTATGGCGTTTACACATTTCTTTCTGGGTCCCGCCCATGGAGCCAATGGTTAGAAATGGCATCATGACACTTTCCACTGAAAAAAAGAATTATATAGATAAAGCCCTTCGTAAAGCGCAGTCTGTACTTGTTAAAACAGTTTTTTGTATCTCTTTGAGGCATGGACTTCTAGGAATCCCTTCAATTAGTCTACTGGAATCTTTTCCAACAATTCCTAGGGCCAAACTAAAGAAGGGATTGTTGATGTCCCCATCTGCCACAATTTTGAGCTTTCTATTTTGAGGTGCTTGTATTTTGACAGCTTTTTGAAGATCTTCAAAGATACATTGCAGTCTGCAGGGACTGCCATATCAATAAGGAAGTACTTTTTTGATTGTGGTCTTTAATAACAATGTCTGGACGGTTGGCTTTGATTGTTCTGTCAGTGTGTATTGTGTAGTCCCTTAGAATTGTAACAGGTCCTATCTCCGTAACCGGGTCTGGGTAGTGTTCATACCAGTTACTTTATTATTATTATTATTATTATTATTATTATTATTATTATTATTATAAGTAAATTTCAGGTTTATGCAGAAAACAAGGGGTGAGAATAATCACAAAATCTGACCAAATAACTAAATAGGACATTATTAAGAATTTTTGGTTGAGCCTGGAACGTTTTAGAATTTATCCATACTAATTTGCTCAAATGAACGCTATACAGAGCTATATATATTTTGGACATGTGAGGAATGCTGATGAGAAAAAATATTTTGTAAATGAGTTTTCTGCGAATTATTATTATTATTATTGCCTTTTCCCGGACGACATATCTGATGTTTCAATGACATCGACTTCCGTCAACCCTTCTCATCACAGTAAATATATTTCAATCTTTGCAAATCCAGGTTTTGTCCTCAACGTTTTGCTCGCTTTGGTCAGATCGTTGTAGAGGCTCTCTTCAATTTGGACATGGCACACGCGTTCTTATTTCAAAATTTTATCAGCTATCGAGCATAATGATAAGATTTATTTTCTTTCTCACTGGTAGTGTTTTCATAGGATGTTCGTTATTTTATATCTACTATTGGTCATTTTATATGTGGGTGGCCATTTTTCTTTTCTATTGTTTATATCCATTCTTTATCTTCTTTTTTCTACTTTCTTTATTTGTTATTTTTTGTCTACTTTTCATTTGTCCAATTCTATCAACCCATGATCTTTCTTTTCATTACCATCTATTTTCTTTGCTTACTTCTCTTTCTTCTCTTCTCATTCTGAGGAAGGATAAGAAATACAAGAACATATGCATGTATCTTCCAATTTGTAGTCTGAAGAATACGTCTTTGCATTACTTGGCAAACATGTATGCGATGAGATAATTAATATAATGGAAATAGAAGCAAAGATTTCTTTAAAATTCTTGAGGCTTGGATATTGCTTTGTTACTAAATGAATCAGAATTAGATATTTGAGATATCTGTTAATTAAATTTAAGGGAACAGCATCGTAATATAGTGGCAAAGTAAGGTGGTTTGGGAGTTGCTTCGTTGATTCTTTCGTTACCATTCCTTTGGGGTAGCACCATGGTGATTTCCGGAGACATGGATATTTATTTAAAAATACATTCGACTCGAAAGAGGTACAAAAAATAGATTCGTCTTGAAAGATGATATTACAACTGATACTGTACGCATAACAGAAGTATTTTACTGTCTTGGGGAAACTAAATAAGATGTATATAAAAATCAAATAAATGAAATTGCCGATATAAAGATAGACATATTCTGACGTATGGTCTTTATAAAATTCTACTGTGTATCTTGAAGACTTGTTAGGATCTGTCTACCAAGGTTTGTGTTTCCATCCGAGTGTTGGGATTCCAAACATTTAACAAGAGCAACGACAATACAGATCTTAAATAAAAAAAGGTAATTTTCTGGAGGAAGAGTAGAAACCGACCGTCAGTTGAAATAACATTTATATAATCTTTTCAGAAATATACAATAATAAATATTTAATATTCCTTGAAGATTCGTTTTTATAAAATAATTATGTTATTAGGGCGATATGAAATCAGTGGATATCCTTTATGACGGTCAACCAAATAGTCCAGGGCTTAGTCGACAGCTGTTTATTATTCTCTTCTATTCTTTGCGTGGACAAGGCCTTAGTCAGTGGATTTGGTTGTCGTCTCTTTCACTGCGTTCGTACCTGTGTGTGTTTGTGTGCGCGTGTGTGTGCGTGCATGCGTGTGTGTACGCATGTGTCGATCAAACTGGCCTCCGGAATTGTTTTTTTAGCCCCGAGTAGCAGTAGGCTTCTATTTGCATATCCGTAAGTAGGGTCCAAATTTAGTTTCACATAGTTGGGTGAACTTTTTGAATAGAAGGATTGCATTAGTTAGAAAATAATTTCATACTGGCACGCGGAAATTCCTTTCTCGACTTTGCGGGAGTGGGGAAAGAAGTTATTATTGTTAATTCGAATTTTTCCCAAAATAACACGTGGTAGATCAACAACTACGTCCGTCAAGTATTTTGGCAGTATCTTCCGTTTTAATTATTGTTTATCAAACAAATCTAATGTGATTTTATTAGTTGAAAACTATATATAGAATTTAATTCCTATAAACCTATACTGCAGACGAGTTTCTTGTTCGTTCGTCGTAGTTACCAGCTTAGGACATTTGTATGCTATATTGTGTTCGATAAGACTAGTGGTTTGCTAGGGACGTAGATGTATCCCTGCGGGCAAAAGTTTCGTGTCTATACGATACCGCATGAGTAAAAAGCAAGTAAAAAGAGAAGCCTGGTTATACGCGTCCTTCGAATAGACATTCGCACCAACCAATCAAAATAAAGCGACGTCTTAATATCTCACTGTCTCTTTCCCTTTGTTATTCTACATTTAGAGTTAGCAAGTGATCACAGATGCACCTAGCTGTAGATGTTCAACAGACTGAATTGACCTCTCCACCAGAGTCAAAGCTCTGTAACCTGCACTGGTGTCAACATCACACCCACAACAATCTGCAGTGTCATATCATACTTCGTTTATATATGTTTTTTCATTAGTTTTTTTTTTCACATATCGATATTCTTTATCGGATTTAATAACAAAGAAATATGAATATCTTTTAAACGCATAAAATACGCTAGATCTCGTGCACGTTTTCAAAACGAGATTTACTATGAGAAAAAAATAAATATTATTACACTAATATCACAGTAGTTTTTCGACAAAAATACTTTCTTTTTTCTTTTCTAATTCACGTTTTTTTCTCGCCTGTTTTCTTATTCTTAGATATGAAAGGGAGAGAGAAAGAGAGAGAGAGAAATAAAAGAATAATGAATTTCTGAAAACTCTGTCTCTCTGTCTGTCTCTCGCTCCCTCTTATTCTCTCTTCCATAGAAAGAGAGAGAAAGAGACAAAGCGAGAGAGACAGAGAGAATTTTAAGGAATTATTTAGTCTTTTATCTCTACCTCTCTTTTTCTCTATTTCTGTCTCTTTCCCTCTCTCTCTCTCTTTGTCAGGAAGAGAAATAGAAAGATAAAATATTAAAGAATTTCAGAACACTCTCTTTTTCTTTCTCAGGAAGAGAAAATGACAGAGAGAAAAGAGAGTGAGTGACTGAGATAAAAGAAAGAATTTCTGAAAACTCACCTTCTATCTCTCTCTTTCTCAGTCTCTTTCTCTTCTTGAGAAAAACATAGAAAGAGAGAGAACGAGTTTTCAGAAACTCTTCATTCTTTTACCTCACACACTCACTCACTCTATCTCTCTTTCTCTGTCTCTTTCTCTTGCTGATGAAGAAAACGTTTTCAGAAATCCTTTAATCTTTTATTTCACCCACTCACTTTCTTTCCCTCTCTCTCTCTCTTCTCTCTCTCTCTCTTTCTGTTTCTCTTCCTGAGAAAGACGGAGAGAGTTTTCAGAAATTCTTTACTCTTTTATATCACTTTTAGCTTGACGGTGACAACTTGAAGAAAATATTGTCTCAGGAGTTGCACAAATAATGGACGACATACCGTTGATTGTAAGAGGAGTTGACTCGGTGAGGTCTAAAATAGCTTTCGTTGGTGTGAAAGCATCGATTTGGGGGTAGAAACAGGGTAGGAAATTAGGCAGAAAACTTGACAGCTATAATATCTTGTTAGTTTTCTATCTGGGGAATTTGCTCTTGCAAATGTAGTCTTGAATACGATAACAGCTGGTCATTATTCAACCGTTTTCCCCATTCTAGAAGTAAATATCTACAGTAAAAATAATTCACTATCCTGCTGACTAATGTATATCGAAGAAAGAAGATTGCCTTGTGTTTTTTATGCATTCCTACAATGTTATTTATCTTTCTTCTTTTTCCATTTATGTAAGAGTTTTATAATTCCGATATTTATTCGGGTTTTGTTTGTTACATAACAGCTTAAAGAATCCACGTATTTTAAACTTTGTGTGCGATTCAACTAAATAAAAATCTGTATTATATGTCAGAGAATGTTGGGAAATCTCCACAGAATGCTAAAGATTAATTGCAAGAAGATAGAATGTATAGTTGTTAGCAAAAGGGACATACTAACAAGCCAAATGACAAATTGAAGATACTAGAATCAAACAATTACAAGAATTTAAATAGCTGATGCCTGTTTTAACTAAGGGCGGAACGGGCGACTCTGAAATCCGAAGGCGTATTGGGATAGCGAAAGATGCCTTCCAAAAGCTATGAAAAGTATTAAAAAACAGGAAAATCAAACAAGTACCAACAATTTAGATATCTATGAAGTGTTTCAACAGAGGACGTAAAGTGCGACACTGAAATCCGAAGGCGTATTGGGTTAGCGAAAGATGACTTCCAAAAGCTAAGACAGGCATGGACAGCCTTTTTCAAACAGTGGGGCACAAGAGTGACAGTTGATAAGGTGAGCAAATAATCAAAGTTAGATACCACAGACATTTTCACACACACACACACAAAAAAAAAAATCAAAGAAAAAAAAACAAAAAAAAAACATACGCATCTACCATAGAAATGGGGAAAAGTCGATTGTGTATTTTTGGAGAAAAGATCCCTTCTATAATTAAGAAAAAACTGAATTCTTATCACTGATAACAAAGTCATTGACACACGTTGCTGTCTGTGATTTATTTCTATTTTATTCATTTGACGATGCAAAAACTTTTAAAATGTATATTTATTCTATAGAGAAAAATACATACCAATAACGTGTTCTATTTCTGAAGCAAAAGGATTTACAGTTATGTTCTTCCTTAGTGAAAATCTCCAATAGTTTAAAATGCTTAGCTTCACCGAAATGTTACAAACCCCAAGAAACAGTGTACTTAATAATTGTTTACCTATGTCAATATGCGAATGTGTGAGTGAACAATTTAGAACAAAAGGAAACAAACATTTTAATATACGTTATTTTCCTCAAGAAATTAGATGTGCCAAATGCCAATCGGGCCACATGTGGCTCGCGGGCCAGAGTTTGCCCATGAATGAGCTAAGCAATTTATTAAGAAACAAAACATTCGTTATCTGTCTTTATCTCTGAGATGAGGTATTATGATTACTTCCATTATTTACATTACTCGGACTGTTATCTTCATCTTTATTGTCATATTCACAACGTTTCGGCCGTTGTATACTCCGGCTTTCTTCTGGTGATTAGTCACTGGCTCTAAACAACGTCTTAATCCTCAAGAACAAGTGGCCCAGTGGACAAAGGCGTTGGTTAGATTCAGTGACCAGACCCAAAGAGTTGTGAGTTCAATACCAGGTCACAGCAATAGTGAACCAAAAAACTTGGAGAGCTGAGTTCAAGGGAAATAACTGAGACATCCGGAAGAGGCATGGCACATGGAACTAGAACAAACTATCTATCTAGAACAATCCAATCGGTGGACGAAGAAGGCCGGAGCGTACAACGGCCGAAACGTAATGAATGTGGCAATGAAGTTAAGGATAACAGTCCGAGTAATGTAAATTACGCAAGTAATCATAACAGTCCGAGTAACGTAAATAATGCAAGTTAAACATTCGTTAGAAACAAAGAATAGAGCACTGAATTGTTATGTAATATCACTTCTATCTGATAGTGATTTTGTCACAGATCAAGAAGAGAATTAAAGCAACACTAATGTGGTTCTACAGAAGGATGCTGAGAATACTATGGGCGAAACATGTGAGCAACGGCAAAGTTTTAGATAAAATGAAATGACTGCTGACATTTCTAAAAAACATAATGAGGAAAGAGGGTTTGGAAAATTTGATGCTCTCAGGAATGATTGAAGGCGAAATTTACACTCTCGACTGATTGCCCACTGAGATTATATTTACTTTTTGTGTTTATATATCATTACTCTTATTCAAGATCTAGAAAATCTAGCAATACCTAAGTGTGCTGTATGTCATATACCTTCACATCATTGTCGATCGTAGCTCTCTACAGTTTCCTGTCCTTTATAGCTCTTAACAAATTTTTCCTTATCTCTTTTAAAACCTGATTCGGCATCCATTTACTCAAGTTCGCTACGCATATTTTTTTCTAATTTCGAGTAGCTTTAATATATAAATAGCGAAAAAACAAAAAAAAAACAACCAGCAAATACCATTTCAATAGGCAAGGAGTCAAAGCGAACAAAAAGAAATGCGAAACCAAGCTGAGAGATTAGAAACAGTGAAACTCTTTTACGTAGGATATTTGCTTAGCGATTGACAGTGATGCACCGGGAACTGAGGCTTCGATTTGCATTTGACAATGTAGATGAATGTTGTGTGCACAAATCTGAGGCTGTTATTAAAAACAAAGACGAAAATGTAAAACACACTGGACATTGAGACCCAGACTGTCCATTCTATCCAAACAAAGAAATCTCGTCTCGTTGTTAAGATGAATAAAAAGATTATGAAGGTGGATGTTACAGCAGATCTCAGTGAGAAAAGAAAAAGGAAAAATAAAATTAAGCAAAAAAAAACCAAAAAAAAAACAAAACAAAAAAACACAAAAAATGAAAGTTAAAACAAATTCGAGAATCTAGACAAGGGCAATATTTCGCTGCACAACACTATGGTTAGAATCGCGGTCATTTTCATCATGTTTTCAGAGATTCTAAAAGGGCATAAAATGAAAACTAGGGGAAATTCAAATTCAAAGTGAGCCGAGAATGGAATTGTTGTAAGGGCAGACGAAAATGTTGAAGATTTGCGAAAACTACACGCACCAAAACTACAATGAAAACCAAACATTTCGGATGGGAAAATACAATGTATAAAAATTATAATTACTATTATTTTTATTTTTATTAATAACAATAATAATAATAATAATACTTAAGAGTAAAGATTCAAGAAAAGAAAAAGAAAAGATTAAAGAAAAGAAAGAGAAAAGAAATACAATGTTGGACAATGTTAAACAATATATCAAAACATTGTTTAACATTGCCAAACACTGTGTTTTTTTCCTTTTTTTATCTTTTCTGAAATCGCGCTTTTCTCTTAACTGTAGAAAATATTGGAAGAGTTACGTCACTCATTTTGTTTAAAATAATAATAATAATAATAATAATAATAATATGATTATGATGATCGTGGTGAAACTGTCGACCATATTATTTCAGGAGGTCCGGAACTGGCAAAAAATGAATATACCCACAGACAGTACAAGGTAGCATTATATGTGCACTGAAAGATATGCGTGAAGATATCGAAACCACTAAGAGATAGTATAAGAACCAACCAGACAAATTTACCCAAATTAACGAAGTAACTATCCTCTGAGACATGCCAATTGAAACTGACAATGGAATAAAAGCCAACAGACCTGATATCATAAAAAGACAAGGAATTCAGGAAGTGTCTGCTTATTGACATAGCAGTACCATCTGATAGAAACACCTCCATGAAATTTATCGAGAAATTGTCCAAATACAAGGAACTGGGGTTCGAGATTAACAGGATGTGTGGAATGAAAACTGAGACTGTACCAATAGTAATCGGAGCTCTGGGCCTCGTGAGAAATGGAATGAACAATTTTACTGACAGTGTCCCAGGTAACTGAGACGTACAAGTTGCCCAGAAGATCGCCCTACTAGAAAAATCACATATATTAAGAAAAGAGTTATCAGTTAAATGACAGTTCTCCTAAGGACCATAGTTTGGACCTGTCTCTATATGATACAAACTTACACAAATAATAATAATAATAATAATAATAATAATAATAATAATAATAATAATAATAATAACAACTAGGACCCATGAAAATTTCACCGTTTTCAAAATTGATTTTGAATGTTCAAATGTATCTTAACTCTTAACATGATTGAATATATTCCTTGCGTGTTCTAAAAATTAAAAACCGTGGAAATTCCCCTATTGCAATCGTTAAATATTTGAGCCTAAGAACTTTAAACAAATATTGAAATAGCAATCATAAGTATGAATATAGGTCATTATTTAAAGAAGTAAGAGGGTACAAATTAAAATATTTAAAACGCTAAATAATTTTAAATTTCACTGAAGCAGACGTTAAACAAATATGAGCGTTATCACCTCTTTCTTTTTCTCAATGAACAAAAGCATCTTTTGTAAGTTTTTTCCGACATACTAAGGAATAAAAGAAGCGTATACTACTACTACTACTACTACTACTACTACTACTAATAATAATAATAATAATAATATTTTGTCTAAGCTCAGCCATGAAAACATTTGAACAGATGATGTGGCAAGTTGGCATGAGAAAAATAAATAACACAGAGCTACTAAAACCTGGCAACGAATGTCGGAAATATGTACCAAGCAACCCATCTTGGGGGTTGGTTTCTTGGAAAAATCTCCAAGAATCTCTTTGTCTCCCAAGACACCTGACAT
Organism: Acanthosepion lycidas; assembly: GCA_963932145.1. Taxonomy (NCBI): domain Eukaryota; kingdom Metazoa; phylum Mollusca; class Cephalopoda; order Sepiida; family Sepiidae; genus Acanthosepion; species Acanthosepion lycidas. The sequence continues at coordinate 39,467,145 of OZ010577.1, read as the reverse complement.
CACTTTGCAGGTTGCAGAGCTGCTTGGAACAGCTCATGTGCTAAGTGAAATATATATCTGTAAGCCTCGGGAAGGAGCTGAGATATGACCAACATCTACTGGCCGGAAGATCTAAGTGTGGGAGAGGATATCAAATCAGATAATAGTACATTTTATGCCATGTCTCTCCCAAACATTAAATTTAATAATAATAATAATTGTAGTGGATTGGTAAATAAGCTTGTACCTATGTGCATATGTTAAGTAGAAGAGATGTAAAGGATATAGTAAAAGAAGAGACCGGCAAAATTCGATAAGTGATCACGTGTGGTAGAACAACACAGTATAACAATATGGTGTCGCCGATAGGATGTTTCAGTTGCTCGGAAGAACTCGAATTTGTCGAGACTTGGACGCTGTGTTTTGCAGCCCGGCCTATTGTTAAAAAATTGTAAGACTTTAAGGCAAGAGGGGGAGAAAATTAAATAACTGACCTCTTTCTATCTTCGACAGTTTGCGAAACTATAATGAAAATTTATGTTATGGCATAACCCAAACAATTGAAGAATTTGACTTTTGTCAACATTTCAGAAATTATAAAATGAATTTCACGATCTAAAAAGAAACTTGGCATAGCGGAAAGAACCAAGTTTATGTTCATTAAGTAGAAAAAAATATGAATCAGCTATGAAATATATTCACAGATTAAGAGAAGTTTGCAGATTCTGCGAATGTAAAAAAAAATTTGAAACTCGAGATTTGAATATTGAAGATGAAATCAGACCAATATTTCCATTAAAAAGAACAGGACATAAACCCCAAGGGTTTGTAAAAAAAGGAATAAAAGAGAGAAAAAGTTTGTAAAAGAAGTTTGTAAACAACCAAAGGCATTAAACTTTTTCGCGTCAGGGAAGTGTAGTGGAATGGTAAATAGCTTTTTGCCTATTTGAATATGTTAAGTATCAGTTATGTGCCATCCGTGATACACGTAGGCAATCATGTATCTTTCGATACATGACTGACGAGGCAGATTTTTTCCCGCAGTATTTCTTTTTGCGGTGGACCAGGCTATAGAACCCAGTCTGTCCTGCTATTTACCCATAGCTGGGGAGAGAAGAGGAGGATTCATACCTTTCCCAAGGTTATTTGCCCGTAAATGAATGTAGTGGATTCGACTGGAATTCGAACACAGCTCTCAGTTTCTTCTATCTTAGCCTCTATCCATTACTTCACCGTACCTCTGTGTTGTATTTTTTTGTATTTTTCAGTATAAGAGATATGAAGTGTATAGTAAACTAAGAGACAGATAAGACGTTGACTACTAAGCACGTGTCGTAGAACAGCCCAATACATCAACAACAACAATAATAATAATAATCTATAGAAAAAAAAAACACTTTTTAGATATCATTTATAATTCAGTTTCTATTCAGAATATATTTATATACACTAATCCAAAATCCACACAAGCTTTCATGATAACAGTTTCTAAGTTACGAGTTTATGGAAACCATTTTGGATCGTACGTTAGTCACCAGTTATCCTTTATATTTGCTGATATTCACTTGAAAAATACTTGAGATAAAGATTCATTCCTGCCATTGAAGCAAACAAGTCATTTATTTAAACTGCTCTCTGGAGCAAAACCGTATTTATCAAACGTTATTAATGCAACTATAATCGCTCCGGAAATATTAGTCATTTCTATACGAGGCCAGCTGATAAAAGTAGATTGGCCAGGCTTTTTACAAAGGGTAAACATATGAAGTGTATCAAACATTCTGTGACTTGCTAAGTAGCTATTATAAGGAATTGTCACAGTATGTTCTTCGATCCAGGGGAAGAATTTTTATCACTGACGTAAGTGCATTGTCAAGTAAAGAAATTGTTAAAATATTTTTGTGCAAAATACGTATTTTATTTTCAGCATGAGTATGTGGACTTTTTGATGAACGTATTAAATAAAAAACAAATGGTGTGCAGAGGATAGTTTTGTTTTCCAAACAGTCCTTACGGTGCCGCCATAGGCTATATGACATGTTCTCTCACCCGTCAAGTCTTGTGTGACTTGTCATATACCTCTGTCTCTGGTAAATTAAATAAGATTGTCTGATGTCAATCTGTCGCACGAGTACATCTGCGACACAAACATTTGTGCGTGTTGATATATATATATATATATATATATATATATATATATATATATATATATAACAGAAACAACCAACTACAAAAAACAAATTGTAAAATAGATCACTAAATTCTACAAAACCAGCAACAATGAATTGGAAAACAACATAACCGAAAAAGCAAAAACTGTAGTCACCTAAATTAAGACTACACAACGGAATCAAACAATAATTACTGAAAGAAGAATCATTTATTAAACTAAAAAAACTATAAAGATAATTTCTTAAATAAATCAGCATGCAGACACAAAAACCAACATCTGAAAAATAAGTAAATAAAATGTAGAAAACATGTCCGCAAAATTAAGGAACATACGAAACATAAACCAATGGATAAATACAAAAAGATCAACAATTAATTGGTTTAACATCATCAACAAAAATGTACGTTTATACAACTAGACAGAAACGAGTTTTACCCAACCGTCACTGAAAACACGGTAAACAATGAACTAGATCTGGCGAAACAATACATAAACATCCTAAAAGAAGATATAAACGTTATCAAACACCGCAGAAAGTCAATAGTGAGACAACAAAATATGGACAAAAAGAAAAACGCAGCACCAACATTAACAACAATACCAATATCGACCATAACATTGACTTAACAATAGGCAGCTCTGACAGCGCCGAAATTTGCGAACTCATAAGTATATACATTATCAATTAATTAAACAAAACACTAACCAAAAAACATAGGCTTATACAGGGAAGACGGCCTAATAATCTTCTTAAATGTATCATTCAATCTAAACAGCAAAACATAGAGAAAAGCAAACAACAACCCTATATACATGAACACAAATTCCAATCACCATCCTAACGTATTAAAGCACATGCTCATATCCATAAAAAAAAGAACATCAACATAAAAATATTCAACGAACAAAAATGAACTAGCATAAAGAAATAACGGTTATTCGAACATACTAGAATATACAAATGAAAACAAACCAAACAAAACAATAGAAAAAGAAACATAATTTGGCTCAACGTAATCTAAATAAATATAATAAAACAAAAATAGGAAAAATATTCTTCAAAATAACTGAAAAAAAAAAAATTTCCCCAAGCAAAACAGACTATCAAAAATCATCAACAAAAATACTGTAAAATCCGTTACATCTGCATGGATAACACGTAGAAAATAATAGCCAAACACAATAAAAAATACTCAACAAAAACAATAACAACAACAACAACAAAAAATCAGCAAACAAGACAACAACAAATTGAATTGTTGAAATAAAAGCAATTTCTCACTTAACAACAAATGCGTAAAATAAACTTTAAAAATAATATAGGAGCTACAGAACCAACATTAAAATAAAGTTTTAGTAATCATTAGACCTCATTTGAAGCAGAAAAAACACAAGACAAGACAACACTATCAAAATACATATGGAACCAGAAACAAAGTAACATCATTACCAAGATTAAATGGGAAATTATACAAAAAGCACCATACTGTAGCAATGTCAGAAACTGTAAATTGTGTCTAGAGGAAATGAACAGACATCCCCTTTACGAATCAAAACAACTTATTAGACAAGAGGAATGACGTATTAGGGAAATGCAGACATTTAAACAAACATCTACTTTGCTACCTAAATACTAACGTAAAAAAGAGAAGAAAGAAATACAACACAAAATGCAATCCCGTCACAACCCCACCCACCATATCTAAGATTTAATCCATATCAATCAAAAACATAATCCACCCAGAAAAGAGTAACCATAATATCAATAAATAATAACTAATAAAATAATACCTAACACACAAATCACCACAAGTAAAACACTTAAAAACGCAAAAAAAATTACAGGCACACTCTTCACAACACCCCCAACATCAATAACATAATAAACATAATAACCAACAAAATCATACCCAACTACACAAAACGCAAACAATTTACCACAACTAGACCCTTAACAAAACAAAACAAAAAACAAAAAAAAACTCACAAGCACTAAATATAAAAAAACAATAATGCATAAAGAGGTTCGAAAGTACAAACTTACCCCCACGAACGTGCACACAAACAAAAACACACAGTTAGACTCGCACACACGAGCACACAAACATACACGTGCATATCTGTATATGTATACATGCATGTGTGCGCATGCACAAGCACACACATAAATACCCACCTGCACAAAAATACATACGCACACAATAATTCAGCCATAGCCTAAACTAAATTGTCAATACAATAGCGATAAACTGGAGACCAACGTAGAAGCACAAAGTTGGGGAGAACAATAAAAATAAACGAATGGAAAACTAAATGGAAAACAATTAACCTGTTTAACAAAAGCATCAACAAAAATAGTCTTTCATACAACTAAATATAAAACTTCCCATACTATAATAAAAATACAAAACAAGTGCACACTAAGTAGAGTTAAATAAAGCAATCTATTAGAAATACATATACAGTTACCAGAAACACACAGGTAAAAGCACACGCACGATCAGAGAAACAGGTACGTGCGGATGAGTGTAGCGGTGCATGTTTGTATAAAGGTATGAAGGCATACGCGCACATACATAGGTAAACACATAAAGAGACACCAGCACAAACATACACACAGAAAAATCGAAGCATAAGCTAAATGAAATGGTCAAAAGAATAGCAATAAACCAGAGATCAATGGAAGAGGTGAAGAAAGAATAAAAAAAAAATAGGGAGAAGGAAGAGAAATCAACAAACAATCAATACCCATCAAGGAAAAAATACAAACCCCACCAAAAAACAAACATTCATGCCACAATAAAAATAAAAATACATCGAGAAATATCAGCAGTTCAACTCTGTTCTGACGAGTGCTATCTATATTACCACAAAACTTCGAAGTAAACATGAGTTAAGTAAAAAATGTTTCAAATTTTATATATGTATATATATATATATATATATATATATATATATATATATATATATATACATACATATATATATATATATATATATATACATACATATATATATATATATATACATATATATATATATATATACATATATATATATATACATATATATATATATATATATATATATATACACACATACATACATATATATGTAAAGATACCGATATCTATGTATTTATATGCATACACACACACACGCACACATATATATATATATATATGGAAAATCAAGAGGGTTGCAGTCTGGGAAGTTAAATGCCCAGATATAAGGAGTGATGTGATCAGAGCGCCATGACTGGATTTTCATGCTTGTGTGGCATAGTGCAAAGTCCAGTTTCCAAGCATAGGGTCTTAGCGGCCCTCTTGACATAGTCAAGCAATACCTTCTGAATGCACTAGATGTAGGCCTCCGTGTAGTTTCCCAGTGGGAAGATGAATGGAGGCATAACGTCTCCATCACTAGTGATCTCTTCAAATACCTTCGTAATCATCATTAGACTCATCCAACTCTTTCTGGCTACACTACATTATCCTCAGATTTGCACTCAAAGATTCCTAAATATTCGTAGTGGGGCCTCAGACGCGAATGCCAAGTAATACAGCATGCCGTTTCCAAATTTCTGGCGGAATGAGTTCTGTCATGGCCCTCTTTATCTTACAGACGCTGCCTAACTGAGCTTACGGTACTGTGCAGTCGACTAAAATTCAAAATAAACAACGCGCATGCACGAGATAGAAATGTAATGTGGCGACTCTGTACCCCTCTACACACACACACACACACACGCATATATATATATATATATATATATATATATATAAACACATGTTGACACACATATGGGATTACCTTTCTAGTAAAACACAACTGATATTCCTATTTCAAGCAATTTTCACTTATCGGTATATACTAAAAATCACCCCAGGTTATTTTAAGAAAATGTTTACATATTCTGTTTTCGAATAAATGTTATTCACATAACAGTATTAGAATTTTTGGAAACGGCATACAATCTACTAAATCCAGACTTAATCTTGATATAATAACAACTATATCAAAAGTTTTATGGAAATATATAACGGCTGAAATGAAGGTATCAATTCTGAATCAGGCATAGATAACATAAAATATTACAGTTGTTCATTAAAATATATGAAACACCAAAGTATAAAATAAAATACGACTTCATGAACACCATATACCACCTAAAAATAAATTATCCAAAGCATTCATTATACATAGAAATAATTTTAACCAGAATTTCAATTTTAAACATACATCCCTGTTAAAAAGACATAAATACATTGAAAGGTTTCTAATTGATGCAATTTTCACAATGAATATACGATCATTTTTTTTTAATCATATCTACATTGTTCAGAGGAATGATATTTTCGCACGATGGTATATTTCTAAAATATCCCAAGACATCAAAGAACTGAAATAATATTGATAAATTAATGCATATAAATAATGTTAATATTAATACTAATAATTCACATTTTATTAGCAATTTAACAATAATTACATCATTTAGCGTCGTCCATAATTTCCTTCCTTTTTCATAAGGTTGAAAGCTTTTCGAATATTTTCGAATGTTCTCAGGCTTGAATTTGAAAATATTACGTCATTTTCTCAATGATACGTTTTCCTTAGTAATGATACGCAAAGATACGTTTTCCTTAGTAAATGTCCGCATTTTGCCTTTTATAAAATGTTGGAAGGAACGAAACGCACTGAAAAAATGAAATGTATTGTCATATCATATCATATATATATATATATATATATATATATATATATATATATATATATATATATATATATATATATATCGGATTTGTAAATGGAAAAGATAATCCAATGGTTCTTTCTAATATAAATTATTAAAAGATAGATCCGTAGAGAGCTCAATGTCTAGAATACAGAGAATTATGATATATCTCAAAGAAAAGATTAACACTTCACGAAAAAACGGTAATAAATCATGATTTATTTCGCCCAGTAAGTCTCATCAGAGCGTAGGCATAAAATATATCTATCTATCCATCCATCTATTTATCTATCTGTCTATGTGTGTGTTATATATATATATATATATATATATATATATATATATATATATATATATATATATATATATATAATTGAACATTGATGTCAACACTCAGAGGCGAGAGACTGTTTCATGCTAAACGCAATCACCAGGCCACATGTGTTGAATTTTCTCTCAAATATTTATATATACGGGTCAGTTGGTGCATTGTGGGTAGTCTATTCTGTTGGTTATTTTGGTGGGAGGGGTTTGATAGTTTGTTTATTTTTTATTTATTCATTTGGATTAACTTTATTTTTCAGTAACGTAGTAAAATATTTTTTAGATGTTTATTTAGCAGTTTGTTTTGGTCTAGGAAGGTAATTATAGCTTTTTTGTCTGATTTTTGGATTGCTTGTTGAAGTCTACTCTAACGGTTATATATATATATATATACATATATATATATATATATATATATATATATATATATATAATATAAACACAGACAAACATATACATATATCAATCTCTCGATCTCTCTCTTTCGCTCTTTCTCTATATATATTCACATGTTTCTTTAAAAGATATTTATTGATTTTGTTTTCCGCTGATATTAATATATATAAGAAAGTGATTATAGTAGTTCCAACGTGAGAAAAGTGTGTATATTAAAAAGAAGAGAGGTACCGCAAACGTTTTTTTAATTTATGCTTTATATTCCATAATTATACTACACGTGTTTCTGGTCTCACGACCGCCTTCAGGTAAAAGGTGGAGATTTCCCAATATTATTAAAAATAATTAATTTTTTTCCTCGTTTTTCTATGTTAAATTTTTTTGATATGAGACATATCTGTTTTTGTGTTAATGATCTGAATGTCTTTCTTGAATTGGCAGTGAAGAGTTCTGCGCGAAGGGTCATAAAACAATTAAGGTTGCTCCAACGAAAATGATGAATTACTTATCTGTATCTTATCTTTTAATGTTTTAATGACCCCTGTGTGTTCTTAGATCTGTTTCCATTTTCGTGTGTTTCTGTCAGCATGCGTGTATATATGCGTGTCTATATTACCCCTCCACACATACACAGACAAAAAAAAATCCACATTACAACCAAAAACGTTTGCGGTAGCTCTCTTCTTTTTATAATATATATATATATATATATATATATATATATATATATAATTGTGATGAACAAAATTTTTATGTATTAATAGTAGTATGCATACATGCATACATACAAGCGCGCACACACACACACACACACACACACACACACACATATATATATATATATATATATATATATATATATATATATATATATATATATATATATATAAAGGTTTTGTCACTTAGCTTTATTCATGGTACCTTCAGCATCCCGACTCCAGAGTTACGTAGACAGAATCGTCTGTCCATTCGTCGAGTGTATCGCTAGATGTAGGGTGTGTACTAAAGTGTATGCACACTTTAATAGCTAGTAAATAACATAATTATCATTTTTTTTCATATAAAAACCCTTAGATATAAATATCACAGCCAGTTTAGAACTTTGAACAAATGAAATATATCCAAAAGTTCTAATCGAAAATTGAAAATGCAATTGAACTGCAAACACTTTTCGGTAGAGCGGTGAAATAGATCCATCTATGTGATTATTCGAATTAGAGATAAGTTTTAAAACATAATATCCACAAGAAACGTTCTTGGAGACCGTGGATATCGGAACTCAATGTAAGAAACGCTGCTTCAAACTTATTGCCAGAGATCTGTGCCTCAAGTGTATCATGATATCTCCATCACCTCTGGAAATAGACAATGATGGCTCACCACAACCCTAGTAGCATTTAAACTTAGTAACCGTTGTCTTTATGCTATTTGTTAAATCCTGTTCGGCCATCCATTTACTGGATGTTCCGTAAGAGTCTGATTTTCGTGTGCCCCTCTTGCCCTCTGTCCTGTGCGTATCTTAATTTCAAAATCATCTTTCATTATGTGCCTCAGAAACCCCAGATATCACGTAAACATTCAGTATTCTTTGTTTTCCGCAAATTTTTTATATTTCTTAGTACTATGCTTAGCTTTTGCAATATTTCTTTCGCTATTCCAATACACCTTCGGATTTCAATGTCACACTTTCCATCATCTGTTAAAGCACTCCCTAGATATTTGAATTTCCGCGCTTGTTTAATTTTTGTATCTGCGATTTGCAATTTACACAGTAGGCTTATCCTTTTGCTAACAATCATGTATTCTGTCTTCTTGCATTTAATGTTTAATCCTTTTTTCTCGCCTTCTTTCACTTCCTTCTGTAGCTATCTTTCTGTGTTTCCTGTTTCAAAAGCAACATATGTTTGCACAAATGATCTTCCGTAGTCACAATCGACAATGGTTTAACAGGACGAAGACGTTATATTCACCGTAAATTCAAGAAACACTGTATTTAATCGTTCTTTATGTCCGTAGTTATGTATGAGAGAGTGTGAATAAACGAGTGAGGAGGAAAGGAAACAATCTACTAAAAGAACGTTATTTTCCTTAGGAAATATAGTGTACTATTCTGAAAGACCAAACGGTTCACCCATGACAGCTGACGGTCTTATATACATATAAGGATTTACTAAGCCTAGATTATATATGGTACAGGGCCGCAAGTATATATACCGGGTGTTGCAGCAAAACATTCGAGATCGTGTAAAAGCAAAATTGTCCATTTGTTAGATTATGCTTTGAAGCGTTGTATTGTAGGAATGATTAAAGATATCTTACTGGAATTCTCCGTGGATTTTATAACGCTATTGGACTCCCCTTTGAGCAATAAGAATCTATAATTAATCTCCATGCTTAACAGAAGAATCGTCATGAAATCGATAAACGAAAATGACATATTATTCATCATTAATTAATCATAGCTGAAGATCATGAAACATTGAAATAAATTTCATATATATATATATATATATATATATATATATATATATATATATATTATTCCAGAATCATTTTATAACTTATTCAAGATGATTTTCGCCCACTCTAACCTTCTAACTTTCTCTCCTGGATTAAAAAGGTGCCACACAAGTTTCACGTACGATTTCATTTTCAAGTCTTTTTTCACTGACCTTTGGACTTCCCTAGCTGAAACTGCTATTTGACATGCCAAACAATTTATGGTTCCAGTTGGATCTTTTCTAATTGATCTCTTTATCTCTAAGCTGAAATGACGATCCTTCTTCCTGTCATGACCAGCTTATCCTATTTTCCTCGCTACTGCTCCTTCTTCTTAAACTTATTCACCCATGTGTTGATGGTTCTTGAATGGAATTTGAAAATGGAAACCAGAGTATGAATGTTGGTACCATTATTGAAGGCCTGAATAATCTTTTTTCCTCTCACCATTTTTCCGTTTTGATGATAGTGCGGCTGACAGAAAACGATATTAATCTGTTCTCTTTCTAGCTGAAAACTCAAATAATTTTTCAGTGATTCTTACGAAAAATGGTGTCAAGATGGCTAAACGTCTTATCTGATAACCTGGAAAAAGAAACTCAAGTAGTCTAGTGGTTCTTTAGATATTAAATATTTAAACGATTTGGAAAATGTTGTTGTTATACCCGGTATATACTCAGTTGCCTCATGTCAGTTCTTCCTTTGTGAGGAAATTGTTCATCCTTCACTGCCATAATGGCAGATTGATATTATATTGCATTTCACCACTCTTTTTCTTTGTATCTGAGATTTTTCTGTCTCTTAATATTCCAATATGGGCCTTAGCTAGTGTTTCGTGTATTAACACGTTTGATGAGATTTCTATGATAACGGTACAGTCGATATGAAATTTTCATTGACTCGTATGAGTCTAAGGCAAAATAGGATACAGAATATAAACAATGATATATAAGCAAATATATTGATAGGGCATATTACAAAAGGTAAAATGAGAGATTAAATTAAATGTAAAGAGTGTAAAGCAACCTTCGGTGTCTGTTTTTGGAGTACTTATATGAGGTGGGAGAATATGTCTTTTCCCCATGAAAATCACCGAGAATCACGCCGCCCGTAATTATCGTCTGGGGGCAGTAATTCAATATCTTGCCGTCTGTGATTATCATCAGAGAGCAGAATTTTAGCTCAGTCTAGCTAAATCCACAAGGTCGGTGAAGTTCGATCTCACTTAAGAGAAACGAGCTTTATGACCAACTTTCTACATCGATGCACCGAAGTGAAGGCAATATATATTTACAGAGTCTGGTAAGTTAATTAGAAATTTAGGTTTAGAAAGACTTATAAAATATAATTTTCGTTTTAATATTCTTCTTCTTCTTCTTCTTCTTCTTCTTCTTCTTCTTCTTCTTCTTCTTCTTCTTCTTCTTCTTCTTCTTCTTCTATGCATCGTGTACTTCAGGTCTTGAGCGATCAAGTCTCATCACAACGACATACCATTTTTAGCTCTAAGCTATTTTCCAACCCTTAATATCGCTCCTATTCCCTGTTCACTTAGCTTGTTAGGCAGGCTCCTTTCCCTCTGTCCATCTGGTCTTCAGTGCCCCGTGAATCTGAGATTCTTTAATATCTATTTGCTCATTACGTGTTAAAAAGTTTCAGCTCCCTCTTTCGAACTTTAAGTATAAAAGCCTTTTTATTCCTATTTTCCTTAATACTTCTTACTCACATGCACCATCTATGATATTTGCACTAACTTTCTGTAAACCAACATTGCTAATGCCACAGTTTATCCTTTACGGAAAATGTTCAATTTACACTGCCATACAGAATAATTGATAAAGCAGTTAAGCATACATTTAATTGCTTCTAACGAAGTTTCCCTGTTTCATAATAGATTTAATAGCTTTCGGAAAGCATATTTCGATATTCTAATGAGCTTTAACTCACTGCAAACAAATTATACAGGTTTATGACATTC
>OZ010577.1:39447561-39450061 GCA_963932145.1 Acanthosepion lycidas | reverse complement strand
AAAATACAATGAAGAATAAGCAATTTTATCGGTGCTGACCTGACATCTTGGTTTCAGTCTTTTTCCCACCGCTGTAATGTTGCTTCCTAGTGACTTTTCTATAAGTATTTTCATGGTAATTGTTCTGGCGTGCTTAACATTTGTGTATGTAGAATTTACGCATTTAAGTGTAATCATTGAGAGTTATATCTCATTTTACAGTTGAAACTGCGAAATGTAACAGTGACTTTTATACTATCCATTTATTCCCTTCTAGTTGTTTGCTTTAGGAACTCTCTTCCTGCCTCTGGTTTTCCAGTCCAGTTTGATATTCAATAATTTAAATGCAACGTCAATCGTTATATTTTGTCTTCTAAATTTCTGTTCTTTTATTGTTCTCTCTCCTTAATAATTGCATTTTCTTGTATTCTTTCAAACTCATTAACCCTTTGAGCCTTGTGTTCCTAAACAATTTTAAAGCTACTGCCTAAGACCCTGAGTCAAAATTCGCAAATAACTGGTATGTAATGTTTCATGTTAGATATAAAAAAAAAAAAAAAAAAAAACTTACATGTGTTTACCCACGGTTCAACCCGTGGCTGGGCATTAAGTCATTTTTCTCCACTGGTGGACAGGGCTCAAAACATTAAACCCTTTATTTTGGGTGATTTATTACTTTGCTTGGGTGAAATGATTGCTTAAAAAGTGATTTTAACCCGCTGGTATTAAAGTGAAATATTGTCACAACATAATTGTGAGTTCAATTCCTTGGTCAGGTAGCGCAGACTCAATCACCTAAAACAAGGCGAGCGATAACTGATCAGTACTAAATCAGAACAGGGCCAGACATGAACGGCGGAACGAGAAAAAAAATCTACTCGTGTAAGTTAAATAAAAGGGTTTATGAATGTTACCGAGACCGACAAACACTGGAAGAAAACCGATGTCACAACGGCCAAAACATTTTCCTGACAAAAAATAATGAGAAACAGAGCGCAACTAATGATGGTAACTGTTCTAGTGGAACACACCTATTCGATAGTTAATAGAGTCTCTCACCTATAATAATTGGAGTAGTGTCAGTCGCTAGGTCGCTCAGTGGGTCTCACTGAGTTCAGTCTGAAGTCGGACGGCTGGCTAACTGGTTGAACTCTCGGCCTTCGGGCGGGAAGGAACCCGAACGAGGCTACGCCGAAGGGCGGAGTCTCTTTCGGGGAGGTAAACCAACCCTGAACTTGTTTATACGGGTTCAAAGGGCATATTTTTGGCCGAGCCCACGGGCTCGGAGATCCCACGTTAAACCGGCCTCATGCCACATGATGCCCTCGTGGTGGGGTGACTGAATATGGCTCAGTAAGTCGGTCTGAGTTCAGTCTGAAGTCGGACGACCGGCTGACCGGTTGAACTCTCTGCCTTCGGGCGGGGAGGAACCCGAACGAGGCTATGCCGAAGGGCGGAGTCTCTTTCGGGGAGGAAACCCTGAACCCGTTTATACGGGTTCAAAGGGCATATTTTTGGCTGAGTCCACGGGCTCAGAGATCCCACGTTAAAAAGGCCTTGTGCCACATGATGTCCTCGTGGGGGGTGACTGAATATCGTCCAGTGAGTCGCTCAGTGAGTTGGTCAGTCAGTCGATGTCGGACGACGGTTAGTCGAATACTAAACTATCAGCGACCACAACTAGATTACTCTGCGTCATTACCTATTATATCAAGTTCCTAACGTTTTTGTACGTGGAACCTATTTTAGGACCGACTTAGTAAAAATACAAGCCTCCACTGTGAAATCACTCCATAACAATGGTACAGTAACTTTGCAAGTGCTGGGCAGTATAAATGTGCTTTCAGTGTTTTATTACGTTTTAAGAAGACCTATTCAATAATACAATATTGATGCTGCAACGTGTACCACATTCCCTTTCTTCCACTGAGTTTAGTTTTTCGCCGGCTATGGAGATTTATCTTTGTCCATCTACTATCTTTTGTATTGAACATTATTGTACGCTAGTGTACACGTATGCTGATTTGTTAGGTTGATACAATTGGTTCCCAGTAAATGAAATTACTTAAAACTCAACATCATATCAAAATGATATTATAGTTTACACAGACACAAAAAAAAAAGGAAGAGTTAAATACAATATTCTTAATTTGTTATTTACCGAATTGCTACCGCTATCTGGGAGATGTTTTAACAGAAGACGCAAAGTGCGACACTGAAAACCGAGGGTGCATTGTGATAGCGAAAGAAGCCTCCAAAAACTACGTAAACCATTAAATATTTTCTTTAGAAACAACGAAGAGAGTACCGATCAGTTATGTAATACCTGTTCTCTAATACGAAAAGGAATTATGCATAATCTCTTTATAGATGATGAAAAGACTTGAAGCAACAGAAATGTGCTTCTACAGAGAGATTTTGAGAAAACCATGAACCAAACATATGAGCAATAACAAAGTTTTAGAGAAAATCGAAACAAAAATGGCACTAATACATAACATCATGAAGAAACAGTTAAGAT
>OZ010577.1:39385061-39442561 GCA_963932145.1 Acanthosepion lycidas | reverse complement strand
TGGTGATAGCACCCGTTATGGTCTCAGATATAGCCAATAGTGAACCCTCAAATATAAACAAAAGACTATGAAAGTATAAAAATACAATTTTAAAACAAAATGACCAACAATACATTTTATATGTAGCTGAACAATTACGTTCAAAATATATTTAGTTGAAGCCATAAATTTGTTCAAAATATTTACATTTAAGCATTAAATAACTCATAGAAATTGACATACCTCGAAAGGAAATTGGCCAACCATCATGAAATACTTTTATATCATTAATTCATATAATATCTGTCAATTTATTAAATCAGACTGTATTTCAAAATATAACTTAAACAAGACTACAACATAAAACATACATAAACCCACCTCTAATAATTATTTCTGCACAAAAATATATATGTGTAGTGCGTTATCATTTATAATGAAGTGTATGAGTGTGGAAACATGTTAGTTTGATTTGGCCTTTGTTTGTTAGATAGCCACCATAAGAGGGGTATAAAACAAGAAAATCAAATTGTAAAGTGAAACAACAAATTTATATACATATAAATCAGTTAAGGTCTTTACAAATAAAATTAATGTATTTTGGTTGATACAAAGTCGTCAAAATGTTCGTAGTAGTCCTTGCAAAAATGAGTTTATGCGTATGTACGTAGGAACGTATGTATGTATGTATGTATGTATGTATGTATGTATATATGAGTGTTATGGTAGAGTAGGAATGTCTTTGACGTAATCGCTGAGTCTTAAATTTTCCGTTCGTTTATCAAGTATAAAAGAGGTGAGGGAGAAAGCTAGAGATAATAATAACGATCGCTTGACGTTTATCAAGGGACATGTTAATACGCACGTCTCCTTCTCTCTGGTGACAGGCGAACTTGCCCGTGTTTTATTTTGTTTGTGGGGCTTGAAAAATCATTTGGGAATTCACTCCCGGATATGATTCGGGCCTTTCCATTGGACGACAAACAAACTTCGCGTCGGCTCGCGAAATGGTCCGTAAAAGAATTTGTTTCTGAGAATTGAAGATTATTTGAATTTTGCTTTTAAATGTTTCCTAGTTTTCTATTAGCCGAAAAACATTTCGCATCAAGATGTGAAATTTCAGGAGTTTTGGATTCGCTTTTGCGTGTGTGTTAAGCAAAGTTTGTAAATTCGAGTCTTTTTAATTTCTAACAAAATCAATGAGTCAGTGGTTAGCATTTGAATTCCAAATCAAGATCTTGTTTTGTTCACAAAATATGATCTATGTATAATAATGTGAAAATAGAATAACATATATCTTTATTACTTCAAAGCTCCCAAGAAAATTAAATTCCAGCATTAAATGACCCATAGGGAGTTGATATGCCGTTAAACAAACAAATCAAATCAATCAACATTTTATCTCTAGTTGAAGGCATGAAATTGCATTCAAAATATTTAGAAATAACACACAGAGGTTGATATGCTGATAAACGAATCATCCAAACAATTAAGAAATTCAGTCTGTACTGTGAAGTCCTCCTTTGTAGTATCCTTTGGAGTCAGACGAAGATATACAAAAATGATATATGATTTGGAATGTTTTCAGGCAGTAATATCCATTTTTCGCGGACAAAATAAAATTATTTTAATTTTCTTCACTTCCAATATTTTTTTTTTTTTTTTTTTTAGTTTTTGGGTAGAGTTTTTTTATTTTTTCATCAATTCGCCCAAAGTACCAAGGAGTGAAATAGAAGGAAAGGACTTTAGAACTAACTGAAAACCCAATACGAAACAGGAAACAAGGGATAAACATATACTCCAGTTGAAAAATACGGAGAAGAGTGGGAACCGGACAATGCCTTTTGATTACACTCAGCATTCATAAGACGTTTTTAATATTTGGGGGACTGAATAAGGAAATAGTGAAGATTAAACAAATCTTAAATCAAGAATTTTCGTTACTCTTGAAACAAATTTTCATAAATGAGGTGTCCAGATGAAACAAAATTAGTTTAAATGACCAAGCCGCTTCGGATGAAATAAGCACGAGAAACCAGTGGAAAAACGTCATGCACATGAAAGAAAAATTTCAACAAATAAAAAACAAATTCAGCAAACTTTGAAAAAAACAGAACCAAAGACACACAATACATATTTTAGTGACTCACTTTTATTAAACTACAAAATTATGTATTGTATAGAGTCCGAAAATTCCTCATAAAAACTGAAAAATAAATGATTTTAGGGCCATCAGAGAAAATGATTAAATCCATGTACCTTTTTTAGATAATAACAACAAGAATATTAAGTCACTTTCGTCCAGAAAAGTGTACAAATTACATCAGTGTCGTCTCATTTACAAATCCTTAACTCAAATTCCAATTCTCAACGATAACATTTCAGCGGATATATATATATATATATATATATATATATATATATATATATATATATATATATATATATATATATATATAATGAACATTGGAGTCAACACTTAGAGACGACAGGCTGTTTCGTGCCGGGCACAATCAGTAGGCTGCGAGTGTTGTTTTTTTTTCTCGGCTATTTATATACACGGGACAGTAGTGCATTGTAGGTAGTCTATTTTGGCGGTTATTTTGCCGGAAGTCGTTTATTTGTTTATTTATTTATTTGGGCAAGATTATTTTGCTTGTTTTTATTTATTTTTATTTTTTATTTATTTATATATATATATATTACAAACGGCTCACAAGGTACTGCGTTTATGTTTTCTGTTTAATCTTTCATATTTTTTTTATAGTTTTCTTTTTTTTTCTAGGCATAAATTATGTTCACATTGTCCGAATTTTGTGTACGCTACATCTCTCTGACCATAACTCAATTAGAACACATTTAAATACACATACAAATCTACCAAACAGCATCCACAACATACTCGTAGAATATACCAATATAATAGCCTCATCCACATGTAAAAAAGGCTAAAATACTAGAAGAATTTTTAATAAAGAAAAAGAAAAACATCACTCAAATAACACGGCCACAAGGCGCTGACAGTGTTTGAAAAATAAAACATTCCTATAACTCTAGACACATACATAAAGCAATCGATATATTCAGTTAAAAGCAAAAGTGCACTAATCCGTGATAATGGCTAAAGGCATAGCCTAAAGCGCTCGGACATACAGAACATTCGAACAATATCTACATAATTTGTATCCAGAAAAAAAGCAAATTATCTGACCAAAAGAAAAATTAAATAATAAATTAAATCGTTTTTTAAAAAAGTTTGTACATAAGAGGGTTTGCGGCCCGAATGCACACTTATATACATACATACACACACACACACACACACATATATATATATATATATATAAAATTACATATATATATATATATATATATATATATATATATAATACACAATTATAGATATATCCATATATGTGCAGTATGTATGTATAGAGTACGCATGTATATCTATATATATATATATATTAATCTTTTGCTGTTTGGGACAAAAGGAATCCCAACGAGTGTAAAGACCCGTGAAAGTAGACTTCCTATACACTGTAGTAGTATATAAGGAAGGTGTTCTACGAACTAGAACATCAAGGAAGGGTAAAGTGTTATCCACTTCCTTCTCTACTGTATATTTAAGGGCAGGATGAACACTATTTAGTAGGGAGAAAAATTTGTCTACCTCGAATTCATTACGAAACACACAAAAAGTGTCATCAACGTACCGGAAGTAAACAGTGGGCTTAGAGGAATCTGTAAACAAACTCTGTTCATAGAAACCCACAAAAATGTTAGCTAAAACAGGACCCAAAGGGGAACCCATAGCAACACCATCAATCTGTCGATACATAATATTATCGAAACTAAAATCGACAGTGTATAGGAAGTCTACTTTCACGGGTCTATATATATATATATATATATGTATGAGTATATATATATATATATATATATATATATATATATATATATATATATATATATATATATATATGTATATTATATGTATGACAGTATGTATGTATAGAGAGGAAGTGCGTATGTAGAGACGGAATGCGCATGTACAGGGGCCTACAGGTATATATATATATATATATTGACAGAAACAAAACTTCTCACGGACACACACCCGTACTCGACACAACAAAAGAAGTGTAAGTGTGTGTGTGTCTGAGTGTATGTGTATGTATGTATATGTGTGTGCCTATGTGCACATATGTATATACTAATTCCTTACAATAAGACAACATGTATGTATGGAGAGGGAACATACGTATGCATACGCATGCTAACAAAAACACTAAAAAAATAGAAATAGATCTAAGAACACACAGGGATAATTAAAAAATAAGAATACACATATTTTTCTCAGCCATTCTCGGAGCAGTCTTAACAGTTTTATTACCCTTCACATAGAACTTTTTGACTGTCAGTTCAAGGAAAACATTTGGGTCACTAACACACAAGAAAGAGAATGCCTAATATCGAGAATATTCAACATCAAAAAACATAAGGAAAATTAATTCCTTTTAAGAACATGTGGAAATATCCACACTTTGCCCGATGAAGGTCACGAGATCGGAAACACGTATAGCAAAATTATGGAAAATAAAGCATAATAAATTTTTTAAAAAAATCCGCATTACACCAAAATGTTTTCGGTTTCTCTCTTCTTTTTAATATATATATATATATATATATATATATATATATATATATATATATATATAGATACATACATACATACATACATACATACATATATATATATATATATATATATACATGTGTGTGTGTGTGTGTGAAAAGTGTGTGTATATAAATATAAAAATAAATACATATATATATATATATATATATATATATATATATATATATATATATATATATACATATATATATATGTAATATATATATATGAAACAAACCTTGACGATCGCAAAAGCGTGAAACCCAGGGTTACAAACTCACATAAATCCAACCATACATACATACATATATATATATATATATATATATATATATATATATATATATATATATATATATATATATATATATGTGTGTGTGTGTGTGTGTGCGTGTGTGTGTGCGTGCGCGCGACTGAGTGTACACCTGTGCGTGGAGTACTCATATTATTCTTTTGCGATGTAACGGCCACATGTTAACACCATTGAAGGTGCGTTAGTTTCCCTAGACGGCAACATTTTTTTTTTACCCATTACGGTTTCTTTGGTCCGTTTTTCTCTTTCTATATTGATCTTCTTTCATCTCCCCCTCTCCCTAGCAATACCCACGCCCTCCTTTCCTCTTTTGAACCGTGTCGCCTTCCCTTCGTCTCCTCACATAAAAATGACGTCAAGGTAGAAAGATGGAAACAGCAAAGTTTCCTCTGCACTTCGCTTTCCACTTCATAAGGAAAGAAATCAACCAACTTATTTCTAATTAATGTTGAAACCGTATTTTCAGAGAATAGTTTTATTATTTTTTCGTGGTTTTTGTATAGTTTGTGAACGCGTTTTTCTTCACTATTTTTCTACTGATTTCTTGTGAGGGAAAACAGATTATGACGGCGAGGAACAGCGTCTTTGAGAAACGCAGGTCATTGGGTTCAGCTGTAGAAATGAGCACATGTGCCTGATAGGAAAAAGTAATTAAAAGTTCACGAAAATCAACACGATAGAAGTGCATTATAGACAGAGAATTAATGTCTGTTCATGTGAAGATTACTCCCGAACAATTATACGATTGGAAGATGTAGAAACACTGCAATTAATATGAAGTAGATTTTATATGATTACAGATTATATGAAATTTGAGAAAAATTCTCTGAAAACAGAAGAAATATATTTGACTCAAACATGAATGATTTAAAATAAGCTTCAGAGAATATCTCTTTTTATACAAGTGTTTACCAAACCCAGGCCCAAGAGCTACTCGAGGTAGAGATTTACTACATGAGGTTGTTCTACAGGAGTGCAAAGAATGAGTAAATGGTACATATAATGATGATAACTAATATAGATAACGGTTAACCTTATTTGGAGGGGTTAATATTGTAGTGATCAGGAAACATCTAATCGAGAGTCTGTTTCAAAACTTAAGATTGAATTTGCATCTTACCAATGGAATAATAATAAGTCGACTGATTATAAGTGGCGTGACGTTGTTTAATTTTGAATATCTGAACTGATGAAATTAAAGACTGTACCTCAGCTGAATATCTGCCCTTCAAAGAGAAGCGCAAAGTTAGTACCCTTTGGTCCGTTTGAAAGGCTTATACACTGGCAGTAGGATTTTGAAATTCACAATGATTCTCCTTTTTTTTATTTTCGTTTTCTTGTTAAAGCAGACTTCATTCAGGTGTCTATTAACACAAGCGCGTGCGCGAGTGCGCGCGCACACACACACACACTCAAATATGGAGACCCATAATTGTCCATGCGCGCGCGCTCGTGTGTGTGTGTATGTGTGTGTATATCTGTGTGTGTCGTGTGTGTGTCATGTGTATGTGCGAAGGACTTATGGAGATCTGAAGTGAGCTCTACACAAAACTCAAAAATAAATTAAAATTAATTTAAAATACAATTAAATTATTCGAAGAAACATTTATTAATCGCTATGATTATTCGTAAGAGTTTCCCTTCAGATAATCTAGTGAAGCAAATTACAAAAATAAATGCGATTTACAGTAGATATTCTTAATAATTAATGTAAGGAAAACAATAAGCAATTATTATTAAACCAAAGTAGAAGACATGAAAAAAATAAACTTTGCAGTTCTAAAATCTATATTAAGTTTCCAGCACGAATCTCCATTTAAAATTATAGCATCATTTTATTTTTTCTAATTATTTCTCATATTTTATATTTCAGCTAAACTCTGTATTTTATCATAAAGAAAAGATTCTAGTCTGGAGTCGATAAATTCCCCCATATCCTGAACTTGGTAGAGCCGTTGACAATTTTTTAAATCAATTCACCCTACGAAAATGTCACTGAGGCACAAAGGGTTGCTGTGACTGAAAGAGAATGAGAAATTTTTTAGAAGAAACAGTGAACCCAATCCTAAATATAAAACAATAGATAAACCTCTACTCTTTTTCAAAAGACCGGGGAGGAGCGTGAACCGAAGGATATGGAAAGCTATCAGGAATGATTAAATTAGATTAGATGAATTGTTTTTTAAATGTCGATTATTGCATGAGGCAGCCATTGTGTATCGAACTCCTTACTCAATTATAATGGCCAGCCAGTATAAACATCACCCAACGTCGAGTCAGTGCAAAAGAAGCGATAGCCTGAAGATACCAAATTTGGAGAATATGCCACATGTAGAAGAATTTAGATCCCAACTCTTTCAGGCTTCGCTTCCTTGTCCTCTAGTATGAATACCGGTCTATTTCCTTGCCCCGAAGACGCTCTTTTGTCCTTCAATGCTTCAGTCGAACGGGTTAATTGTTCCTTTTATCGTTACACACTAAAGACTTTCCGGGTTCTAACAATATGTAATAAAAATCCCCTTTGAATACAACGAAATCTGAACTACCAAGTCTATTCTGTTTATATTGAGTTATTGACCTTATCCTGGATCTGTAAACGATTATTTTCGTTTTGCATTCTCATAAATTCATCAATTCTTATATAGCAGATAATGTTGGAACATTTTCTCACAGATATATGGTTTTCTGTGGTGCTTAGAATTTATGAATTTAAGTGTAGTACTAGATTAGCAACAAGATCTCATCAATTTACAGTTGAATTTGCTAGATGTTACCGTAAGTTCTTTGCTAACCTTTTCTTTTCTCGTCTGTGAAACTTTCTTCTGGTTTCGTTATCTATTGTCTTCTTGATTCCTCTTATTTTATTGTTCTCACTCCTTAAAAACGTTTCTTTTTTTTTATTCTTTAACACTCAGTGAGTCCTTGTGTCTTAGTCGCTTTATTATCATGTTTGGGGTGAAATGATCAAAATAATTAATAACATCCGGAATCAATACCCGTAAAATGTCACAAAATAAAAATGGCGTGTGGGGGTTAAACCTCATTAAGTTTTAAAGTTTCTTATTTCATTCGTTTTTTTTTATCTGATCCCCTCAAAACATTAACATTTTTTGACATATCGTACTGTACTTTTTGCTTTAATTTTAAATACATAATTATTTTTGTTGCTTGTCACATCACTGAGGGCAAAATTTTCAAATTTCGAATCTATGATTTAATTTGATTATCAATTTAAAATTAGAAATATATTTAGTTTAAATACAGAAGCAATCACAAAATTGATTTAAAAGGGCCGCATACTTTGACTTGTAATCTTTTCAGTTACCCATTATCATTCCAATTTCGTTCAAATTGTGTGTTTACGTATTTTTTTTTTTGTGCGACTGTATATTTTAATTCAATGAAAGATGTCGAAATATTTAAACAAAATTAAAAAAAAGTTAAAGTTCAGAAATGTTAGATAGTTCAAATTACACGTATCTGATTTCTTTAGGGTGTAAATAAAAAAAATGTTTGTTTCTCTTGTCTCAAAACTTACTATTTTATTGCTCAGCCTATGGAACGATTGTCCCAACTCAATTTTAAAGTATTAGGTTGGTGCAAAAATAATATCGTTTTCTCAAATATGTTACTATGTGAGAAAACGACATTATTTTCGCACCAACATAATAATATATTATTTCAAATGTCTTATTTCCCACAGACTGATATTGTGTGTGTATTGGTGTTATTATGTATACAATAAAAACTGCGCAAGAGCATGTAAATCATCCTTAACGTAGAATACAAACATACGAATAATTCTTAAAAATATAAAAACGGCTTTTCTCTGGGAAATATTTTAAAAGAACCTGTGTTCCTTCCATGTATTTAATTCATCCGTAACCGTTTTTTGGCACCATATTCCGGGCACAAAATTTTCTTCTTTATGTGCCGTGTCACTTCGGGGCGTAGGCGATCATGGTTCTCCATAACTTTCTATCACTTGTAGCTCTTAATAAACATTGTCTTTCTGTTATTTCTTCTAATCCCTATCCCACCATCCATTTACTCAAGCTGATTAAGTATGTTAAGCGTTAACTTCCTCTTTCCATCTCGCATTTAATCTTCCCCATGAGTATCAGATTTTCCAAGTCCTTCTTCCTCATTTTATCTCCAAGAAACCTTAACTATGTATTCCTGATGTTAAATATTAGTTTCCTTTTTGTTTCCATTTTCTTTAAAACTTCGTCGTTACTATTAGGTTGGTGCAAAAATAATGTCGTTTTCTCACATATGTTACTATGTGAGAAAACGACATTATTTTTTGCACCAACCTAATAACATGTTCGGTACACGGTATCCTCAGCATCCTTCTGTAGAACCACATTGATGTTGTTTTGTTTACGGTTCATCTTTAAGGTGATCATTCTGCCAAAGAAAGACATATATCACAGACCAGTTCAGCCCTCTTTTCCTTGTTTCTACCGATTTTTTTTCCTATTGGTTTGGTGCATAATTATCGGGCGTTTTTAAGCAATATTATGAAATAAGAAACATAACAATTCAACAGATACATTTTTAAATGAGTATTCCGGAGCGTACGACAGGCATTTATATAACCTGAAAACAAAATAATATTTTTATTAAAAAAAAAGTAAACAAAACAGCAACTTTTATTAACAAACGCCTACATAAACGCCTGATAATTATGCACCAACACAGTATTTATCAGTACTCTGTTTATCATTTAAGATTCGTCCTTGGCTATTCGCTCTTTTTCGGTCTCCTTTAAAACTCTTCCCAGAGATTTCAGTAACTCCGATTTGTAATTCGAACCTTGGGCTTATACTTTTTGCTAACAGTCACGCATTCTGTGTTTTGCAATTGATGTTTAACTCTTTCTCCTTGCCTCTCTTCATTACCTTCGTTAGGAGTTTTTGCAGCGTTCTTTCTGTGTCTGCTATCAACACTGTGTTATCTGTATATCTTATGTTGTTAAGATTGTGAACATTAATAATGAATCACGGTAGGATTTCAGATTCTCTCAAAATCACCTCGCTGTATAGGTTGAATAAATACCGTAAGAAAACACATGCTTGTTTTACACCGCTTTCTTTTTTTGTATATCTGTTGCCAGTATAAGTCATTGATTATTCTTTTATCTTTCTCAAATATATCAATGTTGCTTAGCAGTTCTAACATATCTTTGTGGCGTACTTTATCGAACGCCTTTGTGACATCAATAAAACACAGGGTCACGAAAGATCAATTTTAAACATAACTTTAATTGCGTTTATCAGAAAATAATGATCTGCATCACTATTCTTATCTTTTTTCTGGGATGCTGAACCGATTTTGGTTCCTGGAAATCCTCTAACAGAAGTCTAAATCCGTTAAATGCAAAATTAATGGTATTTCGTGAATTTTGGAGTTGCATAGTAAATCAGACCTAAACCCTTATATAGTAAGTTGAAATATTTTGTTTTACAGTTACGCTTAAATACAAATAACATTAATACAGTTCCATAAGTTGAAATTCATATAGAATGCCCGAAAATCGGAAGTTTTTGTTTGGCTGTATTTCTGTTTTCCACCGGGGTAGATTGTTCGAGTCAAGGATACATGGCTCAGTGGATAATAGCGTTGGTCGGATCCAGTGACTTGACCCAAACAGTTGTGAGTTCAATACCTGGTTTTTGGCAGTGGTGAACAAAAACTTCGAGAGTTCAGTCAAGAGGAGATAACTGAAACATTTGTGGAACTTGAATAATCTACCCCGGTGGATGAAATAAAAGCTTCAGTTCGAAATTCCAGTCACCTGAAGAAGACCGGACCGTTCAACCGAAACGTCGTCAACATGACAATAAATATGAGAACAACAATTCGAATAATATACATAATTTTATTTCATTTTTTAATATTAATTATTTTAGCGAACCAAGTCTAAAGATTAATCCACAGCTTGGGGTAGAAAAGGTAAATTCATATTTTTCCCAAGGGCATTTGAGCGTAAGTGAATATAATGAACGTAACTGGAACTAGAACTCGGCTCTCCGGTTAATCTAGCCCTTAATCATTGCACCAACTGCACATCCAAGCTTAATGCACCTGGTCTTCCCAAGCGTTTACTCACCTAGGTAAACATCAGGCTCGACGATGCTTACCTTTGGTGATCGTACGGGAATCAGTGTTACAACGTGATGTGGCTGTAAGCGAATGAGAAGACATGCAAAAATTTAAAGAATTACTTCAAACCAGTACAACAACAAAGATATTGGCGAATCAGATTGATTAGTTTGATTTGGTGTGGTCTGTTTTACGGTAAATGGGTTATTTAATGCCGACAAGACTTTTTTTGCTGGCAATATTTTTTTCAAAAATGTATTGCTGGTAATTTTTTTAAATGTATTGCTGGTAATATTTTCTTTTCAAATATGTATTGGTGTTAATTTTTTTGAAGATATATTGCTTGTAATATTAGGTTGGTGCAAAAATAATGACGTAATAATGTCGTTTTTTGACGTATTTTTTAACGTCAAAATACGACATTATTACGTCATTATTTTTGCACCAACCTAATATTTTTCTTTTTCAAAAATGTAACGGTAATTTACCGCTGGTAATAATGTATTGCTGGTAATAATTTTTTGCTAAAAATTGTATTGTAGGTTTTTTTTTTTATCAAAATCTATTGCTGGCAATATATTTTTCAAAAATGTATTGCTTATATTAAAACCTATTCTTACACTTTCATCAGTTTGAGGATTAACTATTTGCCTATAACTCGGACACTAACAGGTACTACCACCCCGGGTCAGGGTGGACCTGGGAACACCAGCAATTAAGAGGTGGTTCCACGCTCCTCAAAACCTCCTGACCAAATTCCTTCTTGTCAGAAGTAGTTTATCGTCACAACCACGATGGCGAATCAGACTGAAGAATTTTAGATTATTTGATTAACAAACTGAAAATAGACATCAATTACGCATAGTGTTAATTAAGCTGGAGAAAACGAACGAGGAATCTGAGGTTACAAACGAATGATCCCCAACATTGAATTCTGAAAAACTTCCGCGAATTTATCGGGCCACAGTTTGAGCGCTCATGTCAGAAGTCAGTCACAGTAAAGCATCATACCCTTCGGATCTAATGAGAATAAACAAAAGGAAACGTATTCCAGTTTAAATAAGATTCTAAATTTCACAACAAATACTGAAGCTAGGAGTACAAAGCTGAAATAATGTAATAAAACATTGCAGAAAGGAGGAAATTCGTTTGTACTAACCTATTTACAGTTATTAAAACATATCATCTGTAAATAAACTAAAGGCATGAATTCGATACCGACTGATTTTAAGATATAAATATTTTGAAGAATAAGCATATTATTTTCAAGAATAATGTTTACTTTATGTTGGCGTACAGAGGTATTAATTCTACTTTTTGTGACCTTTCCTTTTAGGTCATGAAAACTCGTGGCTCTAGACAAAGTCTTACCCTATATAGCTATAAGCACAATATGTCCCCTTAATATCTCTATCAGTTTGTTTTCTCCCAAATTCGTTAGAGAGATTATTCTGTTTCCCTATGCATCTTTTATTTTCAATATGCCCTAAGAGTAGGAAATCCTTCAAAGCCGCTTTACTCATTACGCGATCCAGACATTTCAACTGTGTCTTCGTGACTCTAAATTAAAGCGTCTTTTTATTCACATTTTCATTAAAACTTTCTCGTTATTCTTATCATCTTTCTGTAGAAATAGATTTCACTTGTCACAAATGTTTGCAAATATCAGATGAGGGTATGTATTAAATGGTAAAATTAAAACCTACACCATATCTCTTTTTCAGATACCAAACAGTATGGTGAAACATAACTATTTCCCAGGACATGTCATCAACAACAGTCCGAGGATATGGCATGAATAGCAGTCCCAGGATAAGGCGTCAACAACAGATCCAGGACATGACTTGAAGAGCAGTCCCAGGACATTTCATCAACAACAGTCCGAGGACATGGCATGAATAGCAGTCCCAGGATAAGGCGTCAACAACAGATCCAGGACATGACTTGAAGAGCAGTCCCAGGACATGGCATCAACAACAGTCCGAGGACATGGCATGAATAGCAGTCCCAGGATAAGGCGTCAACAACAGATCCAGGACATGACTTGAAGAGCAGTCCCAGGACATTTCATCAACAACAGTCCGAGGACATGGCATGAATAGCAGTCCCAGGATAAGGCGTCAACAACAGATCCAGGACATGACTTGAAGAGCAGTCCCAGGACATGGCATCAACAACAGTCCGAGGACATGGCATGAATAGCAGTCCCAGGATAAGGCGTCAACAACAGATCCAGGACATGACTTGAAGAGCAGTCCCAGGACATGTCATAAATAGCAGTCCCAGAACAGGGCATGAATAGCAGTCTCCGGATATAGCTTCAACAGCAATCGCAGGACATGGCATGAATAGCAGTCCCAGCACATAGTATGAATATCAGTGCTAGGACATGGCATGAATAGCAGTCCCATGACATGTCATAAATAGCAGTCCCAGGACATGTCATAAATAGCAGTCCCAGAACAGGGCATGAATAGCAGTCTCCGGATATAGCTTCAACAGCAATCGCAGGACATGGCATGAATAGCAGTCCCAGCACATAGTATGAATATCAGTGCTAGGACATTGGCATGAATAGCAGTCCCATGACATGTCATAAATAGCAGTCCCAGGACATGTCATAAATAGCAGTCCCAGAACAGGGCATGAATAGCAGTCTCCGGATATAGCTTCAACAGCAATCGCAGGAGATGACATGAATAGCCGTCCCAGCACATAGTATGAATAGCAGTCCTAGAACATGGCATGAATAGCAGTCCAAGGACATGGTATCAAAAACAGTCCTAGGATATGGTATCAACAACACTCCAAAACATGCCATCGACAACAGTCCAGGACATAGTATTAAAAGCAGTACAGGTCTGGGCATCAGCAGTAAGGTACTCAGTGAGGACAAAACGTCACTATACAAGCGGAACTCTTATTATTTTCCAGAAACAAAATCAGTAATAATCCTTTACGTAACTTCCTTAGTGTAACAGGGTGTCAAATTATGAAAAACTGTGATGCAAGAGAAAATCCTTCTAACGATGAACTAGGTAGCATTCGCAAATTATGCTTTGATTCATATTCGAACACCGACATATGTTGCTGGTGTGAAATATATAATTAATTACTACATTAATTACTAGGCAGAACCTTATAAACAATATGTGCTGATCAATCCCATTTTATGACTGTAAAACTGTCTAGCTAAATATAGCTCTGCCACAAGCCTCCAACCAAGCTACCATTTTATTCGAAATGATATCATGAGCAGTAGAATAAAACAGTACAGAAGTTTGGATGTTTCAATTAATTAATTTCCAACCTGTTTAATTTCCATAGCCACAATGTCTATTCCAGTCTATTGATTTAACTTTTACATTTGTTTAATAGCTAAAAAATCAAAATCTTTCCAAGCATGTAATGAGAAATTTGCTAAAACATTTTACTCGTATTTAATTGCGGGTGCTGTTTAAAAAGCGACTCGTACGAGAATATATTTGATACTTTATGGGATACGCTCAGGAGTAGAGCATAAAACTTTCGAACAAAAAATCAGAGGTTCTTCCTCTGGTCGAGCGTTCAGAAATTAAACAAATACGTGTTATTTAAATTTATAGGTTTGATTTTAAGTAAGTCTACTCTAATGCTACTTAAAAACATTATTATAGTAGATACTCTTATTTGAAATAGACGCCCTAATTTTATTTTAAATAGTGTGTATTACTTTTATCGGCCTGCGCATTCGAGAAATCTCAATAATAATAATAAAAAAAAACATACTCTCTGACAGGAATCGTACCTGTGACCCCATTTGTATGAGAAATCATTGATTGATCCGGTGGGCTTTATGGCTAAACCATGAAGATCGTCACATTTCGACAAGTCTCTGTTTTCTTTTTTTTTTTAAAGGAAAATGCACATTCTCATGCAGATTATTTTTCTTGAAAAAGAATTTACGTTTGAAGTAGGAAACATATCGGAATTAAAAATTAAATCCACTAATTCTTTAGAAAATGCTTTGTTTACATTTCCGATACGAAAATTGGCTATTTTCCGAATATTCGTTTTCCAGGAGTGAGAAAGGATTTTAAGAGAACTCTGAAGATATGACTTTTTATATGTGAAGAATAAGAGAGAAAAAAAAAACAACATACACACACACACTATTACGGAGGGAGCAAAATAAGAGAAACGGAATCAAGAATACAGTACATAATAAATGGCATTGCATTTAAATTTTTGAAGATCAGTGTTGGCTCGAAAACAAGAAGCCTGAAGAGAGTTCCACAGGCGAGATGTACGAGAAAAGAAACTGTTAACAAAGGAATTACGGTTACATCTAGCTAACTCAACTGTAAAACGATGATAACTTGTTACCAATCTAGTACTGCGCTTAAATTCGTAAAGTGTAGGTACCATAGAGAAAAGTTCTGCGAAACAATTACCATGGAAATGGAACCATGTAAAGAATACTTTAGTTACAATTTCGAAAATGTCATGTTCTTAATCAATGGTTAAATGGCTTTGACCATATAAATCCTATAATTCTGAAAGAAGACAATCATACATTATACGCTATAGGCTGGCGCTACAAACAAGATTTACCAAATAGTAAAATCCACAAGACCAGGATAACTTTTAACAGCAACAACAATAATGAGTAGCACATTAGTATACTAGAAGAGAAAGTTATGATATAGTCAAACAAGTAGCATATTTGACGACCAAAACCAATAGTTTTTTTTTATGATAATACCAAAACCAAGGCAAGGTCACTAAGAGATAAAGCCTTATCGCGTGTGAAAGAATAAGAAAAAAAAAAAAAAAAAACTCTTTAAGGAATATGAACAATAAAAGACGATCAAAAGCAAAAGAAAGTAGATAATATTTAATATTGGAAAAAAGTGATAAAAGTTAATTGTAGATGTCTAATTTCATGACAAAGAAGTTTTTGAGAAAAGAATTTTATAAGTTATTCCCAACAAAATCATTAATTTATCGATCAATGAATGTGTAGATTTTCTGTATGGAAAACGGTTATTTGACCATCACAATACATTGTAAAGACTTTTGCTTAAAGGAAAGAAATTCTAGAATCAATAAAACATAATTATTTAACTTCATTAACTCGACAAAAGTCAAAGATAATTGATGTCCTAAGAATGTTTTCCCTCAGATCCTGTTTAGAGAAATTGCTAACATCGATCGTTTAAGCCTGAGGCTTATAGACTACGACATAATATTCTCAAATACATAACGCACATAAATATGCACACTCACGCACACACACACACACACACAGAAATATATATATATTTCTAAAGAGGTAATTGATATTTTATTCATTAATCCGACATCTCACTTTAAACGTTATTTTTTCTGGGTACTCATATATGATTAGACGGTCCCTATAGTTATTAAGCCATGTATTTGTAT
This sequence comes from Acanthosepion lycidas, assembly GCA_963932145.1. NCBI lineage: Eukaryota > Metazoa > Mollusca > Cephalopoda > Sepiida > Sepiidae > Acanthosepion > Acanthosepion lycidas. The sequence continues at coordinate 39,426,056 of OZ010577.1, read as the reverse complement.
ATTTTCGTCTACTGTCCTGAATAATTGAGAAATCATATTAAAGAAAATATGTTCCCTCTGGAATGATTCGAACCTGTGTTTCCCTAGCAGCAGAAAACCTAGTTAGATCCGACATGATTTAGGCCAACTCGGCTACGAAGTGTCTCGCCTCTCGAGAAAAGCAGAATAGTGCCTTATAAACGCAAATTCTGCTCAGATTTTAGAACTTTCATATCTGCTCAGTTTCGTATCCTAACGTAAAGTTAATTATAAAGAAGTGATGTTTGTTCTCATTTATTAATCCGACAGATTTTGAACATTTTAAACGTTATTTTTTATTCCATACTCATATTTGAGTAGACGTTTCGCTTATTTATTAAACAGTATATTTATTTATTTTCGTCTATCGGCCTCGATATTCGAGAAATTAAAAAAAAAGGAAATGCTCCCTCCGGAAGGATACGAATGTGCGCCCCTCCCTCAGCAGGAGAAACCATCGTTAGATTTGACGTCCTGTAGACGAGTTAGGTACTATTCGGCTTTGCAACGTTCTATCAAATTCGCGCGCAGGAACCTCTTGGACTGTTTGGAAGGTTAAAGGGATTTTATGAAAATAATACCTGAAAGTTTTGTTTTTGTGTTATAAATCCTGGTCGTCGTTTAATTCCGTTACGAACCGCGTTTCACCATGTATACGAGTTCAAATGCATATATGAACTAATATTTGGCATTTGTCGAAGTACACAACTAATTTTAGGCTTTTGTGAATTATGAACGATTTTAAAATAGCTTGAAATCCAGATATTATTTTCTTCAAATATACAGTTACTGTTTCTTGAATAAATCAGTTACTTAAATAAATTCCTCATCATTCATTCGACCTGATATTTCTATAACTTTATCGTACTTTACTCTTCCCTGCAGATAAATTATGTATTAAATTATAAAAGAACGAATCCGGATTTGATTTCAGGAATACTTTGAGACATTCATTCATATATGACAATCTTTGGAATCGCAAAGTAAAACAATTTATAATCTGACATAGGTTTGGTCACAAGGTGATAAATATCTATCTCAACTCCAAGATGGTTTAGCCGTGAGAATGAACTTTGGTGTGCTGTGAAATCAACAATCGACACACTTACCGACAACAATATTGACTGATTCTGTTCTATTTTTGAAGCTTCCGTGTTACTTTCGCTGTGTGTTCCTTCAAATATTGTTTGCGATTCCTCAGTTTCCATGTTCTGAGGCCTTTCAGAATCTAGATTGTTACTTTACCTCGAGCCCAAAATCTCGTTTTAGAGAAATCGTAAATCATTCTCAGTGTAACAGCCCAAATTATACCCCAGCCGAGAATATACCCACCACACAGAAAACACCTCCAACCCAGAGTATACACTCAGCACAACCTAGAATTTACCCTAACCCAAAGTATAGCGCAATCCCTGAGTGTATCCCCAGTCCGTACTACAACCGCAGCTTAGTGTATAGCGTCAGTCCTGAGTAAAATCGTGCTTATTCTAGGTTAGGCTGTATTATATACAGTGCATATCATAGAGTAGGCCAGGTTATATCTCCGAGTATAAAATAGCGATTTTCCAAGTGTAGCTTAGATGTGGCACAAGGCCGAAAGCATGGGGCACCCAGTGAGGATAGAACTCACTACTCAGTCGTAATTGATCTAGCGAGACAAGCTCGCTAATCATTACTCCGCCTTCGGACGCCCCATCTTCGAGTATAAAATAGGTAAGCTTGAATGTATTCCTAAGGCTAGAAAATGTCCCCATTTTTCCATGTAATAAGATGCATATTATTGTCTCTACCGATGGAAATCCGGGATAGGATAGATCAGGCAGTTGTCTCATTATTTCTTGTGTCCATGCTACAATTCTAATTTTGTTTGCTTGACATTTCGTTGCACATTAATAGGCCTAACTCTTGGATGTCTCTGATTTGTGTCAAAATGATAGACCTGAGATCATTTTTTGATTGACATTTTTATTTAAGAAAAAAAAAAAAGTGTGTATACGCTAAGGCAATCTCTTTACTTTTGACAAAAAAGCGTATCAATTAAATCTTTTTAGAGATATAGATCCTTGTTTAGGGTTCAATGAGTTCATGTCAGCCATCATTATCACTTTGCAGACAGAAGCCAACGCATAAAATTCATGTTAGGCTTTCCAGAAAATAATGCAGAGTTTAACGATTATATTTAAACTGACCGTGCATTAGTTAACAGATCCTTTTCCTGAACCTTTATTGATATTTCGAGCAATCTGAGCTGTACTACGGCTAGGGTTATATTCATATAAATAAATTTGGCGAAATTCATTTTTGATATTTTAGTTGAAATGTCTGAAAAATGTATGCAGCAAGTGAAAAAATGGATTATTTAAACAAACAGTAGAAGACACTTTAAGATATATAATTTTTGAGTGTTTGCATAATTTTTACTTTAAAAAAAGTTTCATCATCAGTGTTTTTTCGTTAATATAATGTTTTCATTTTTCTGTAAACAATTTTACATGCAAAACTGAGTAAAGTTTGTAGACACTTCTAAGATATTACTTACAGTCAAAATTGTGTCGATCTTAATTCTCTTTTGAATAGTTCTAACTCGATGATAAACAATGAATTAAACAGACGGTTTCTTTGTTACAATGAAAACCGAAGAGAAAACAATTTCATTTGTTTCGTTATCGTTTTATTCGTTAAAAATAACATTACCAAAGTAAACGAATTTGTGCAGACTTGGGACGGTGGCAAACATCAAAACAATTCCTATATTTCGACCATTTTGCTTCTGGAACTTCAATCAGATTATCGTTAATGTAGCATGAAACATATGGGTTTCTTTCTGAAATTTCGCCCACTATTGTTAAGAAAATATTTATCCACTTGTAATTTGTAATGTGGCAACACAGCAACATGGAAGGGCAAACGAGTAAAGGCGGGGTGTGCTAAAGACAAACGGTAGAGATATTTGAAAGGAGATTATTGGTGGAGAAGGGAAAAGTTAATAGAATAAACAAGGGAAGCGTCTATTGAATGATTCAAGACTAATGATAGCTCACAGATGAGATTTTGGGGTTTGTGCCGGTTTTATATTTAATATCGATTACAGCTAACATTCTTTATTCCGGCATACGGCCATATCACGTTGAAACATCGCTTCCGTGTACAATGACTAAAGATAAGCAGCGTCGTTCCTGGTTAGTGATCGTCTGGGAATACCAGGTGTTGTAATCTTGAATGTGAGGGTGACATAATTGAAAGTGGCTCAGAAGTGTCAATCGGACAATCGAGTTTCAATTCCAATCGGGTTTACTGCACTCAAATAAGCTTGGGAAAGTTATAAATTCACCGCTTTTTTTCCCCCACCTATAGGTTAATTAGTAAGACTTATGTCACTAAACTATTATTATCTCCAAAGAAGAAAGAATTCTTAGAATCAAAAAAAAATATTTTGGGGGCTTGAAATAGCTTTCAAATTGAAGATAAGCCGTAGAAAACTAATCAATTAATCATTCTTTGTTAAGATTTTAGAAGATTCATTTTTTTTTCATACTTCAACAATTCATATTGAATCTTGTACATGTTATTTAATCCTTACTTTTTTAATATTTGATTTTAAGATTATTAAATCTAGGACCGAGAAAAAAAAGTGAATATATAAAGACTTTTGAACCTGGCCTCGAAAATATTTATTTATTTATTAGGTGAATTGGGCGACGTTTAACGTTGGTTCTTTTGAAAAGTGACAGTACTATGAGTTAAACTTCTTTTTTTTATTCAGTCGAACTAGCTCGGACATTCATTAATCACACCAAACATCATGGTTCTGCATCAAGGTCGGAAGACCATTAGGTTAGCAATGAGTGTCATAACAATTAGTCAGTTAAGATGACTACCGGGCGACCAACCCTTCTTGCGCTATGGTTAGGTGTCCTTCAAAGCGTAGATGCTGAAAAATTGAATACTAATTAAAAACATTCTGAAAGCGATACTAAATCCAAATTCACATTCTTTTTATCGTTTCACCTCGAGCAAGCAATAATGTTACTAGGAAGTAAGCGGTTACAAAGACTGAAAGAGAATAAGATTTTAGTGAGGTGAAAAGAAAAAGGAAAGGACAATATAGGAAAGTGTTCAGAAAGACATAACCCAATGATTGACGTTGCTTTTATATTTTAAAGATTATAGATGACAAGGATGCAACAAATCGGAAGGTAAGTCCACTAGGGATAAGTGTGAGAAAAAACATTCTGAAAGCGATACTAAGCAAGTAATCTTTGGCTCAATTCACATTTTATCTCCTTTCATCTCAAGTAAGAAAATAATGTTACTAGGACGCAGTTGGTTACAGAGAGTGACAGAGAATGAGAATAGATTAGTGGGGGATGATTGAGGAAAGGACAATAAAGGAAACAGGTTCCAGAAATTAGGGGATAACGATAGATGATGTATTTAAATTATGAACATTATAGATGGTAGGAAAAAAAAAATTTGGAAGGAGTTCCACAGCCGATGTGTGAGAAAAGAAATTGTCAGAAAAGAAGAGGCTTTTGCATCTATCTTGTTAAATATTAACACGGTGAGACCTAGTTGCCAATCCAGTAATACGCTTGAATTCATGTAGTCGATGTATTTTGATAAAAAAAAAGAAGCTCATCAAAACAGGTACCATGAAAATTAATTTTTTTATGTATTTACACTAATCAAATATGAGAAAAAATCCTCACAGAAGACTTTTTCAACATTAGCATTTACGTGCCGTGTCCTTTCAGTATTTAGCCGATGGTGGCTCTCCGAACTTCTTTACACCACTCTGCTATCCTTCCACCCAGATTCAGTAGACAACTTACTTGCTGATTCCCTACATCCTTCTTTGTTACTACATATCCTGAATATTTATTGTATAAAAGATACAATTATGGCACAAGGCCGAAAAGAGAGGAAAGGGTTAAGGCTGATATTCACTGACTATCCTATACCTAGTTTATCCGATTTACGACCCATTCATTCGTTACAATTCACTCATTCACCACAAAAACTCGTCCGTCACCAATCAATCCTCCATGCACCATCATACTGCATCCTCTCAGGGGGACCTACAAAAAACGTACCCGTGACTTTAAATATATATATATATATATATATATATATATATATATATATATATATATATATATATATATATATATATATATATATCTATCCTGTAAGTATTAAATTTTCCAAACGATTTCAACATCTATTCGCATAGTATTGTATAAGGTGAAAAATTTTCATCAGTCATGGAAAGCCGGTTGCAATGTACTTGTACTGCAAGACCAAACATTACCAAACATTGATAGTATAAAAGTGACATGGTATTTTGCATGTTGATTTTACAAGTTTTTATTGGTGGATATAAAAATCCATATACAAAGTGGCCTTTTGTCAGAACTAGTTCAATTTAAGAAAAACAATTACGATCTACAAATTGACTGCTCTGAATTGTAAATAACCCATTACCTATGGCGTCAAGCATTAGCATCCTTAAAATTAAAGCCGGATATTTCTTCTCTTTCTTCACTATATTTTAATTTTGACTTTGGCACATTAAAATGGTGTGAGAGAGAGAGAAAGTGAGAGAGAGAGAGAAATTGAGAGAGTGAAACGGAGGGAGACTGAGAGATAGTGAATAAGAGAGAGAGAGCAAGAGATTGAAAGTGAGAGAGCGAAAGAGTGTATGTTTAAGAGAGAGAGAGAGAGATCTGCAGTAAAGCTGAAATAGATTTTTTTACGATTGATTTTCTCTATTAGTGCCAAATTTATTTTTTCCACAGCATTTAGCCTTGAGGTAATAACAACAAACGTACTAAAACTTTGTGTCTTTCGAAACTCAGAACTTGCGTCCGTTTCAGACATTACCATTACATTTCAATAGGTTTTCCATTTTGTAGTCATTACACACATGAAAGGTTGATTTTAGCAACACACCTGATCCAATTGTTTATCCCTCCTAGCATCTATCTGTTTAAAACTATACAGCAGTAATTAAGAAAAAAAAGCAGTTTTTGTAAAAAACGATCAGTGTTCGAACAGAATGAAAATAAGATGTGCTATAGTGAATTTTGTTCGGAGTAGTACAATTTTAATGGAACATTCGATGCTGTATTACCTCCACCAAATTATAGATAATATTCCAGTATTCATATTTCTGAGCACTCAAACATGGAGTATGGCTGTTAAATCTAGAGTCGAGCCCTTTATCTCCACTTTTCAGCTTTGAAAGAGTTCAAAGTCTTTTAAGCGGCGTGTGGAGGATATCGTTCTTACATTGCAAATCCTTTTGTTTTGTTTCTGTTTGGGGGTTCATTATTTCTCGATAGCTGGAACACTAACTGGTGCTACCACATCGGGTCGGAGTGATTCCGGGAACAACAGCAATTAAGAGCTGGTTTCACGCTCCACAAATTCTTCAATCTCTCGTTCCGATGCCTTGCTTTCGGCTGTAGTTTATCGTCATACACAGGACTAACAATATCTTGTTGAAGAGAGTCAATCAGATGTTATTTGGATGTCAGTCAAATTATTTTAGCCTTTGATCTATGCTGGGAATTTGATTAATGATATATATATAACCTATGGCATTAATTTTTTTATGATTCTTTATATATTCATTGCAATAGGGTAACAATTTTTCCTGGCCATCTCGTGGAACCCGAAAGATAATTCTACTAATAAATTATCAGTTTATTATTTTCCATCTCCTCTGCTATATCCCAAAACTGATGAGGACAAGATAGAACGACTCGTGTAATCTTGCACTCTATTATACTAAAACTCAAAACTATGTATGTTGAAAAACAAATCTGATACCCTACGAGCTACAAAAATGTACTTATCTGATATCTCCCCTTATGGGAAACTGAAAATAATTAGAAAAGATAATGGTGGAGAATTTACTTCTGATTGGTTAACCCTTCTCTTGGTGGACTATAAAATGAGTCAGCTCATTTTGGTTGGCTCACTAGTACAAAGTACCCAAAAATTCTAACAATGTATGTGTGTTCCCATGATACAGCTGAAATAATACATAATACTCTAACCATTTTAGAAGTATATTGTACCTTAAACCCATGCCGAGTTAATGTCAGATTTCATGAAAATTAAACAAGGTTTTCTTGAGCTATGACCGTTTATCGGGTTTTTCCGGCATTTTTAATAACAAATTCCGTATATTTTTATTTTTATAAACAAATATTTTTAGCAACTACTTTATTGGTGAATAGTCTATGTGGATGTGTCATTGTAAAGCATAATCTGTATGACTGTCAAAAAAGACACAAGTCTGTCGAAATAAATTATCTTGTTAATTAAAATTCCGAACCTCTGTGCCTTCCTCTTTGTTACAACATTTATGCATGTCTTTTCCGTGCGTATTTTAGTATCTCATAAAAGTGAAGGATTGACTTAGTTATACTTTTGCACTTCCTACCCACAAAAATTTGTAATTCCTTCCTTTCTAAGGGAATCGTTTTAAAAATCAGGGGTTCCTGTTTGCTATCGAATTTAGTCATCCCTTCTCTTAGATGTTCTATTACGTGTCTTTTTTTCTTTTCTTTTTTTTTTTTTTGCTTCTTTCTCTGTCACTGAATACATGGCCAAAACAGTTTGACCTTCTTTTTCTGATCGACCTAATTATGTCAGTCTTTGTATCTAGGTTTTACTTAATGGCATCATTTTGATTATGTCTCTGATATTTTTCCATGTTTTGACTCTAAGACTGTTGTTTTCGAAGACTGAAGAACATTGTTGCGTCCACGTTTCTTAGTGCCCAGTGGTAACGCGATTTTGGATTCTGTATTCCTCACTACTTCAAATACAAAGGTTGGGAAAGAAAACACCCATCAATACTGGAAAGAGCGATATCAACATTTACAGGGCATGGGAAATCTATTTTCCTGAAGAAATTGTTTTAATAGAGAGATTTTATAAATTCAGACGGCAGCAACACTGGCTGCTCGATCAATGAATAACAAATGTTTCCTTTTAAGAAAACGGCTAATATTAGATGTGTCTTGAAGTTTTCAAATTCTTTTATATAAAAAAAAATAATTAAGTAAATAAATGTTTTCTGTTGTGTATTCAGACTATGTATTTTATCGTGTTCACCCCAGTCAAGGCAGTAAAGCCACAAAGACGTAAGCGCTCACTGGGTGAGAAAGAATTAGAAAACAGAAACATTATTAAGGAGCGAGAACAGTAGAAGATTAACCAGAAAACGACAGATAACGAATGATATTTTATTTAATGTTTTGAAGACTAACGTTGGCTGGAGAGCATGAAGCCAGAATGGAGTTCCACAAGCAAGACGTTCGAGAAAAGAAACTGTTAGCCTAGAACGACATTTACATCTAGCCAACTCAATGGTAAATTGATGAGACAGTCTTAAATTCATAACGATACGATGGCGAAGAGCTCATCCGATCAGTTGCCATAAAATTATTTATAGATAAGGCATGTAAGGCGGAGGCAATCTAAGGTAATGGGAAAATGACTGAAACCAAGACGCCAGCTCAGGTCCAATAATATTGATGATCCTTCTTTAGATTTCATCAAGGATCTCTAGATATATTGCAGGAGCACCAGACAATATGTGGCAGCAATATTCTAAGCATGGGCGAATGGTAGACTTATAGATATGTAAGATAAATTGTGGAGAGCATGGCACAGTGAACCACCTTTCTTAGCAGCTAAACTAGCGATTACCCCAAAATGAAAAAGAGAAATAGACAGAGAAGGAAAGAGATAGAGCGAAAGAGGGAGAGGGATAGAGAGACAGTGAGAGAGATAGAAAGAGAAAGAAACATGGAGAGAGAACATTCACACAGTGCTACTAAAATATGGGTAAGCATAACTTTGTCGGCAAGTCTAAGGCCGTTATTTTTACCAGGCTTTCGTTTCAGGAAATGTCCGTTTCTGGTATGAGACAATACTTCGTTCCTATCTCTGCACTGGTTTACCGCAGAGGAAGCCAGTTAGAATGAACTGTATACGAAACGATCGATTCTTTTAATAAGATCTCAGCGTGTTCCTCGTCTGAGAGAAATTTGATAAAGCATGAGGCCAACTCGAAAATAGAGAGAAAAAAAAAAGTTGATGACCGTGTTCAACAGACTCATATACGTAATTGTAAAGATTAAAAGTAGAAATAAAATCTAATTAACTCTTGTCGCAGATTGTTTTTTTTTTTTCGTGTTTGTATCTGACCAGAGCTATAATAGCATTGCAGTCAAAACTGTTGTCGAGTGAAAAGACGAAATGTCATAAGTCATGACTACTCTCATTAGAGTAGACGCTGGGCCAATGATTGTTCAAAGAAGTTTATGTAAAAATCTTATTAAAAAGTAATATAAAATCAAACATAATTATTGGAATATCAAGAAACATAAATACTATTGTCCTTACAAATTGGGGTCTTGGACAATGGATTTTATAACCAGATTCACATTTTATTCAAAATCGTGACCTAAGATTATACCTTAATTAATAATCAAATGGCTAGATGTGATTTTGAAGTAATAGAATATTCGGATGTGTGAAAATTGGAATCAGCGAGCCGAGTTCAAATTCTGACCAAATTGTTTACTTTCACTTCGTAATAATGTCGTTGGAAAAGGCGAATAGATATTCATTCGGCTACGGATTAAATATCATATATCCGATCGCCTTTTGAAAATATGGTCGGTTCACTGTACCGCTCCGGTAAGTACTTGACTCCCACTGTTAAAGGCAATCTTTTACAAATGCCAAATCTAGATCTGGGTATATAGATAAACAACAGGGTGAGATAGATAAATTGTCGCCATTTTATATTTTTATTTTCGCGTATACGCGTTGTTTTTGATTTTTTCGACTGCACAGTTTAGTAGGTTGAGTTGGGTACCATGTGTAAGAAAAAGAGCACCATGTCACAATTCATTCCACCAGAAATTTGGAAACGGCATGCTGTACTGCTTGGCATTCGCACCGGAAGTTCCAGTTCGAACATTTCGGAGTGTTTGGGCGCCAATCTGAGTACAATGCATATAATTCGGAAGACGTTGAATGAGTCTAATGGAGATTACGAACTAACACCCAGACTGCAACCCCACTTCATTATTAAGTGCGAGGCGCAGTTGAGAAAGAGATTAACAAAACTTCTTGTAACAGCAAAAAATGAACGGAAGGCAAGTATTATGGAAGTATTCAAGGAAATCGTACAGAAGAGTTGCAGGAGATTCCGAAGTCGCCTGGAAACCGTGGTTGAAGCTAATGCCGATTTTATTGAATAAATTTACTCTTTAGTATTTCAAGTTATTTGTGTATAATTTTAGTAAATATATCTGTTAAAATAAGATGTTAGTATTCGGTTGGTGCAAAAATAATGTCGTTTTCTGACATAGTAACATAGGTGAGAAAACGACATTATTTTGCACCAACTTAATATTAGTATTATTTTCATTTCTGCGTAATTTAGATGACTGTTTATCCATCGCATGCTGTATATCCGGCAGCAAGGCTTCTGATCGGCAGATTGGAAGTTTTATGAAACGTAGAACAACTGCTTAATTGTTGTTTTTTTTCCTAAATCTACTCTGACCCGGAGTGGTAACACCAGTTAAGCTCCTAAATATGAGCAAATAGTGACCCCTCAAACAAAAACAGAAACCCAATGAAAGTATAAAAATACCAGAAATACATTCTTATATGAGAAAAAAAATGTTCCAATAATATCTGGTTATATTAATATTGCCAAAGATACATCAACCAACATGAAATGACTCTTTCCTGACATTGATCTGTATAATATCCGACAATTTCTTAAAGAAATCAAACTCTATTCCACAATATAGCTTCAACAAAACTTTTAGGTTGGTGCAAAAATAATGACGTTATAATGTCGTTTTTTGACGTTAAATATACGTCGAAAAACGACATTATTACGCCATTATTTTTGCACCAACCTAATATAACATAAAACTGTCTCTTGTAATTATGTCTACACATACATGTATATGCACAAAAGTTGTCTATCCAGCATATGTTCAGTTGTGAAAGCACAATAACATATATCACATTTTTATTACGTGAAATCTCGCAGTAAAATAAAATTTCAGTATTAAATGATCCATAAAGGAATTGATATGCTGTCAAATAAACAAATTAATCAATCAAAAACTGCCAGATCAAGCCAAAAATAGAGTATCGCTGGCCTATCTGGACTGGAGATGCCAAGTCCTCACATTCATGTCTTGTTCAAAATCGCCAACGCAGCCTTGAGGATGATGAATTATATTCAACCCTACAACAAAATAAACATCGCGAGCCACTCTATCGCTATTTCCATGGCAAGTGTTCTGAAGAGATACATTTCATGGTCACACCAGCGCTGACCTTTGCAACTGGGAACCGGCAAGTGACGTCCACAAGGATGAATTCTCTTCATTCTGCTCGTATTCCATTAGAAAGAAGGATGTTCCACACGGACGGCTTCTTCCTAATAATGCTTTCCCGATCACTATAATCTTGACCTCTTCAAGACGAGGTTTAACCGTTATCATTCCTGCATAACTTCACGACTTTCACTTCTTACATTTTCTTATGCTTATACAACACCACACGCTAACTTGAGTGGCTTTTAGGCCTATTATTTGATGGAAATTAGTATTAAAAAAGAAAAGCATAGTGATCTCTCTTGCAATCTAATATGAGAAGAAAAACTGAATTCAAAAATTACCTGATGATGGATGGGCTCCATCAAGCTCTCTTCACTTTGAAACATTGACTGATTCTATGGCTGCTATATACGTAGTGCCTCTATGAGCATCATTGGTTATGAGACATTTGATTATGAACACGAGTTTTATTTTTTCACTTTTTCACCCCAAGGGAGGCAATAAAGCCACTAAGACGGAAGGGGATCACTGTGTGTTACAGACTATGAGGAAAAATACTGTTAAGGAGAGAGAATAATAAAAGACAAGAATTAAGAAAACAGATGATAACGATTGGCATTGCACTTAAATTTTTGAAGATCAAAGTTAACTGGGAAGTAAGAAGCCAGAAGAGAGTTCCACGAGCAAATGGTGCGATAGAAGAAACTGTTAGCATATAACTTACGGTTACATCTAGCCATTGCAACAGAACAATAATGAGAATTTGCAGCTAATGCAGTGCTCCGCCTCAATTCGCAGTGTCTAGTTAACATAGAGGAAAGTTCATGTGTGGCTAATATAATGTCTGCCGGTTTGAAATGTTCGTAAGTTGCCTGTTTGAACGACCGATTGGAAAGTATCACCGATCGGAAAGTAGCCGAGTTAAGATGAATTAAATTGCGAAGGACTTATCAAAAAGTTTCTGGCCCGGTACTAATAAAAAAAGTCTGCCGATTCTGAAGACTAATCGGAAAGTGGCTGAACAATGCGTATTAAAAAGACCGCCGGTTTGGAAGGCCTATCGTTTAGTAGCCAGATTATGCCGAATAAAATTATACAAGAAATTAGCCGATCTCGGCTTAATAAAAATTCTGCTGGCGTGAACAACCTATCAAAAAGTAGGGTAGCTGGACTGAATTAAACATCTGTAGGTTGACAAGCCGATCAGAAAGTAAAAATTGTTATAATAAAATCAAAATACGATCACAATATAGTCAGATTGAGCTAAATAAAATTTATAACATCCCTTCAGTAAAATGTATACATAATAAAATCATGACATTAATGTTAGTATAGACTTATTTTTAACTAGCTTAAAAGCAGCCCTATCGGACGGCATTTAAGCTAGACCCTGCGGAGGGCTCTTTATTGGGCCTTCATCAAAATAGGTAAAGAGGATGTGATAGGCAACAGTAAACTGCAGAAGAATTCAAAATTGATCGTTGCATTTAAGTACTTCATTAATATTTAATCTTACCATTTAAAAGTACAAGGATAATTCTTCTCCCGCCACTTAATTTAAAGATAACTTGATGTACGTAGGTCCTTATTTTCCACACAAACAATTATTTTTATTTCATGGGTGTCTTTCGCTTGATTTCACAATTAATTTCGATTATTCCCAAATTTATTTCCAAATTATAAAAATTGTTATCGTATAATTCGTCGCAAAAATCACAAAAAATATCGTCGAAAATATTCGCAGTAATGAAAACTTGGGAAGCCAAAATTTCAAGATTGCGGGTCCGGATACGGCCTGAAATATTTTTAATTTGCTTACGCAGTCGGCCTTATTTCAAAATGACATGATATGTTGGGCTATGCCTCTAAGAGTAAAGTTGAAAAAGTGTGGCACATTTACAGTTGCACAGTGACATTCGCATTTATTATATAGAAGATTCTCCCGCCATCATCGTTATTCAGACGACATTAGGAACTCATAAATATCTTTTAATTTAAGTCAACTCTTCAATGCTTGTCTTTATAGCATTAAATATCAGGGAAGAGCATAAAATGCATAATCAGCAACGATTAATCACTAGATTTAGGTTGGTGCAAAAATAATGACGTAATAATGTCGTTTTTTGACGTTAAAAATACGTCAAAAAACGACATTATTACGTCATTATTTTTGCACTCACCTAATAATATGAGAAGAGATTCAGTATAAGTTCTGATAATGGCGCAGAACGTGCAAGTGGTTTGTTAAGAATGGTTTGCGTAGTTTCCAAAAAATGATTTTCGGATCAAGAAAAATGTATCTTGAGAGATCTCAGAAACTGAAAACAACGGATCCAACCAACCAAAATCAAGTTGGTTGTCTGCTTGATTTTGGTATGGATTTGTTGACATTTCGTGTTAAAACGTATCGGTTTATTTAATGTCGAAATCATCTTTTAAAATGTTTTCCGTTCTACAAGCATTTATCGTGTTCATATATACAAATCGTTTATATTTTGATCATTTACTTGGTTCGGTGATAGGTATATATTGGTAAGTTATATAGGATTCTATAAGCATTAATCAGTGGATAGGACTATAATCATTTTACTTGGGACGAGTATATGTATATATTGGCATTTTATGTATGAGTCTATAAGCATTTACTTAGATCGGCAATAAGTAAATACTGATCGTTTATATTTCAGTCAGTAATTATATGCCTATTTAGTACAATCACTTACTGGGCTATTACCCGAGATCTACCATAAAGTAAGCTAGTAAATATATGCATTCTGTTTCCATAAATACTGGTGTTAAATGATACTTTGCATATATATATATATTTATAGTTTCTTATATAGATAACATTCAGTATAAAATAAGAGAAAACCAACACAGTGAAATTTTAAATAAAGGCTTTTATAGGTTTTTTAATATGTTTATCTGTATTTATTATACATATGGCTCTAATTATGTGTATTAATGTGGTTTTACGGTGCTGGAGAATTTTTATTTTAATATTAGTATTATTATTTATTATTACTATTATTTTTCCTATTACTGTTACTATTATTATTATTTCTATTATTATTATTATTAATATTACTATTATCATTATTAAAAGTATTATTATTATTATTATTATTATTATTATTATTATTATTATTATTAATTTCTGTTGCATACACATTTTCTTCCGGGCCCCAACCAGAGACGTAAGATCAGAAATGGTTTCATAACAGTATCCACTAATCATTTCTGAAAAAAAAAAAAAAAACAATGTAAGATTACACACATTTTACATAGATGAAGTCCTTCGTAATATGTCAGCTGTAATTGTGAGTACAATTTTGTGTATTTCTTTAAGGCATGAGCTACCAGGAATCCTTTCAGTGAGTCTATCGGAACCTTTTCCAATCAATCTGAGGGCTCCAGCTACAACTGGAATTATTGATGTTCTCATATGCCAGATTTTTGAGATTTCCACTTCCTTGTATTCTGATGGCATTTTTAAAATCTTCAAAGATGCATTACAATCTGCAGGCACTGTCAATTATTATTATTATTAGTAGTAGTAGTAGTAGTAGTAGTAGTAGTAGTAGTAGTAGTAGCAGTAGCAGATGTGGCAGTAGTGGTGGTAGTAGTAGCAGTATTTCCTCAAATACGATATTCATATCGGGTAATTAATGTTTGAATACCAGGCAACAACCAGCAGCCTTATGTGTCATGCAGTTTTTTTTCCAAATATAAGTGTTCAGCGCTTCTCGAAATATTCCTAAGGCTTCCTTTCGACAACAGTGCCAATGGACAATCAATGTCGTTTATTTTTATCCATGCCTTCATTCTGTTTGTTACCGTTCCAAGTGCCTCAGTGTCTTGGTATTATTTGGACCTTCTTCAACGTGCATGATTTTGCGAGCTCAAACTTCAATGAGTCATAGTTGATTTCTTCTTCCTTTCTCTTCTCTGTACTTGTATCAAAAGCCCTCAATGGATCAATGATTAAAGCCTTTTCCTATTTTATCTTCCACCAATATTGTCATTATCTTTTGTCCCAATTTCTTAATTGTTTGTATTGAAAAATCTTACAAAATTGTTACATTATTATTATTATTATTATTATTATTATTATTATTATTATTATTATTATTATTATTATTTAAATAAAATAGTAATTTAAAGAGAACCCGTAGTAGTAGTAAAATTCGTAGTAGTAGCCATGGAGGCACTACTTTGAAATATAGAAATCAAACTGTCCTGGGTATGACAATAAACTACAACCGGCAGCAAGGCTTCTGACCGGGAAGTTTTGAGGAGCGTGGAAATAACTCTAAATTGCTGCTGTTCCCAGGTCCACCCTGACCTGGGGTGGTAGCACCTGTTCGAGTTCTCTGTACTTGTATCAAAAGTCTTCTTTGGAAAAATAGTGATGTTATTTCCTGTTGGCTTTTCGCCAGTTTACAATTCAAGGTAATCAACATAAACTGTTATATACGATCCATAGCTAAAGACGGTTGAAGTAAAATATCGTTGCCCTGTACCACTCCAGAAGGGACCTGACACTACCTGTCATCCTCTGTCTTTACATGATCTAGATCAAACCAAAAAATGGAGTCTATATGCCATATCTGTTTTGGATCTGCACCATCATTACTTTCCAGCCTCAACAGATTCAAAAGCGTTTGCATGACGTTGTGGGTAAGGGATTTATTTCCATCCTTCTAATCCTTTTCCCCATAGACCCAATGTCGCGAGTCTCTCCCTTCACTACCGTTATTTTCGTAGCAGATCTTCCGGCGAATTACATTCGTTGTTTCCACCAGCCCATACATTTAAAGATAGAACCCGGCAGGCTAGGTAGCCCGAGTCTCATCCTCATTCCGTTCATTCATTCTTGGTAAAGAGTAAATTGCATCCCCCCGACAACCTCTTCAATGTGGAACGGAATAAATCAAACAAATACAAAAATATCTGTCTTTATTACTGAGATGAGATATTAAGATTAGTTTCACTATTTACATTGTTCAGACTATTGTCCACATCTTTATTATCATGTTCAAGGCCGGGACGTACAACGGCCGAAAGTTTCTGAATATGACAATAAATATAAGGACAACAGTCCAAATAATGCCCGTAAGATAAACACACATCGTCTGCGATATACAGAGAGAGAGAGACAAAGTGGGTTCTATCAGTTTTCATAAAGAATAAGCAAATAATAATAATAATAATAATAATAATAATAATAATAATAATAATAATGAATTGTTATTAAAGACCACAAACAAAAACGGTGCCTCCTTATTGATATGGCAGTCCCTGTTGACTGCAATGTATCATTGAAGATATTAAAAAAGCTGTCAAAATACAAGGACCTTGAAATAGAAATCTCGAAAATGTGGCATATGGGAACATCAACAATCCCTGTTGTAGTTGGAGCCCTAGGACTGGTTGGAAAAGATTGCAGTAGACTAATTGCAGGGATTCCTGGAAGCCCATGCCTCAAGGAGATACAAAAAAATGTTCTGACTAGTACAGCCCACACTTTACGAAGGGCTTTATCTATGTAATTTTTATTTTATTTATTTTTTTTTTTGTCAGTGAAAATTTTCATGATGCCATTTCTAACCTTAGGTCCCTGGGTGGGACCCGGAAAGAAATGTGTAAACGCCAGAAAGCAAAGAAAATAATAATAATAATAATAATAATAATAATAATAATAATAATAATAATAATAATAATAATAATGAGAGATGAGATACTGTGATTAGTTTCGCAATTTACATTGTTCGGACTATTATTATGATATTCCGGACGATTTATTATGATATTCCAGCGAAATACATTCCTTGGTTCCACCAGCCTAGGCCTTTGAAGATAGAATCCGCTAGGCTAGGTAGCCCGAGTCGACTAATCCTTATTCCGTTCATTCAAAGAGTAAATTCTATTCAGACAGTTTCTTCCTCCATAGCTGCTAGAATGTGGAACGGACTAAAAACGGGATGCTTCCTGGATCATTACAACCTTAATCTGTTAGTCGAGTGTCAACTATATATCCTACATATGCCCTTAATACGCACTTCTTTTATCGCCCCTGTACGTCCTATAATCATTTAGTAACCGTTTGCATAAAGCGACTTTTAAGTTTGTATTGGGTGAACAACAGTAAAAATTATCCAGATAGAACCCAATCTACCGTGCTAGTTAACCTATTCCTTAGGTTTTCCTAAGAGTATTTGAGCGAAAGACAACGCAATAGGCTAAGAGGTATATAAAAACGTAATGAGACGATTATAGAGACGACTAAGTCGGGACGATAATTCATTAGTAATTGGCTAAAGGGGAAGGTTCGATCCTGTAAGGAAAAAAAAATCTTTATCAATACTGAGTAAAATTCTTAATGGAATGGAAAAAAAAAATCTAATCATTGTAAACTCGAAAAGCTGTCAATCGATGTAGCCGTTTCCGTGAAGCACGGGTCGAAAGTGAAAAAGCGAAAAACGTAGAGAAATATAATGGCATTAGAAAAAAGCTAAAAGCATTGGAGAATATGTAGATTAGAAATGCGCTTAAAAGTTCTGGGGCGTTCTGGACGGTCCTGGAGAGCATTTCAAAGGGATTGAAATCCGATGTAAAGTGAAACAATAATGTTCAAGTCGATATTTGGCAAAGCTTTAACATATCGGGGGAAAAGCTACAGATAATCTTTGTATGTTTTGTGATGTCAACGAACAATGTGTCACTTTCGTAATGCTCGTTGTAGTACAGTCTTTTTAATCGGAGATACAACCATAGTACGCTGTTGAACAATAGTGACGTCAGACGCCTTCGAATATCACTCGCACTAATAGGACTTGCTCGGTAATACTCGCTCGAATTGTAATTCGTATAGTGATTCGAATAGAGAAATCGTATAGGGAATAGAGTTGAGAATAGCGGTCTGTATAATATAGAGGAGAAATAGCGATCCGTATAGTAATAGAGGATAGACTAGAAATAGCGTTCCGAATAATAAACTGGAATGACGATCAATTAGACACACGCTACCTCCCATATATCCGTTTCCTCCATGGTCACGTGGTCTATTAATTCAATAATGGGATCGCCTGTGTTTGCTCACTGGGGATCTCTGTTCAAAATCAAGGATCAGCACCAACACATTATTCCTATATAACAATACGAATGCATAATAATTATTTTTATGTACAGTGAGCCCCCGCCTATCCGCGTTTCAATATTCGCGGCTTCACACATTCGCGGATTTTTCTTTAGAACATATGTACTTGTTATTCGTGGAAACCCCGAATATTCGCGTGTTTTTCTTAAGAACATATGTACAAATTATTCGCAGAGAACTCCCTCAAGAGAAAATATTTAAAATATTCTTGTATTATTTTCCTGTTATTCAAGTAACTTAAAACATATAACAGTCCATTTGTATTGTAAAAATTGGCAGAACTGTACATCGTCATTGTAAAAAAAAACAAAAAAAACAACAAAAAAACAAACAAAAAAACAAACGCAAAAAACATGCGTTGTGTTTGGGCTTTGATATTTCTTAGGGGCTGCGGTTGAAGTCTTAAAAATGGCTTATGCTAAGGCTGGGAGCATCAGCACAGTTCTGATTTAGAAACAAGGACACATGGCACAGTTGATAAAGGCGTTGGTTAGATCCAGTGACAAGACCCAAAGAGTTTGAGTTCAATACCCGGTTATGGTAGTGGAGAAATTTCAGAGGGAAAATTAACTGATACCTGACATCCATCAAACATGGCACGTGGAACTAGAACAGTCTACCCCAGTGAGCGAAATAAAGGGTTCAGTATGACATTCCAACCACCTGAAGAAGGCCGGAGCGTACAACGGCCGAAACGGTGTGATAAATATGACGACAAAGATGAGGACAATAGTCCGAATAATGTAAATAAAGTTAGAAAATGTTTTAAACATTATATTTTATGTCCTTTTACACATATTTTATATAATATTTTCAATGCTTGTATCGATCTATGCGTGATTAAAAACGATTATTGTACGTATGAAAGAAAATTTAAGCTAAGTGTATGGTCACCAATACCATATTTCAAAAATGTTTTAAAAGTGTTTGAAATGTTTCTAAAGTGTTTAGGATGAAAGTCTAATGCCTATGGGGTTTTAGCAACCAAAATAGGTCCTTATAAGCACTTTTAGATGGGGTTACAAGTATTTGCGGATTCAAACTATTCGCGACCGGTTCTGGTTTCTAACCCCCGTGAATATGAGGGACTCACTGTAATTACATAAGATGAAGTTGATATTTGTAAAAGTGCGTATAATGCAGGGCTCTCGTGTCTTACGATACTCACAGATCAGAGGTTTTACAATGAACACATTTTGTCTTGGTAAATTCAGGTAGCCCATTTACTGCCACAAGTTGTCTGCCCTCCAATAATTGAGCATGTCCCCTAGGAGTTGAAATACTTTGCATCGTATGAGGGTGCATCAGGGATTGATGTCAACAGATTTTCTCCATTACCCTTTTTAGTTTGAACATTGAGACAGTCAAGGTGACTGGACAGTTACATTTAGATACTTGAGAACACCCTGAATCGGGGATCATCTGAGCGGACTGGATTAAACAACCAAAAGATATTTAGTACTGGGCCACACCTGAAAGGTTATGCGCTAGTTTTATCAAAATCTGCTAGCATATCACGCACATTTTCCTTGTGATGCATTTTGACGGCTATACCCTTTGTTATAAATAATAAAGAGTGTTCTCCCCTTGTTTTGTTACTCCCCTTTTTGAGAGAGCTATTTCTGTTTACTGGGACTAAAAAAGGACACTATACGCGAACCTTGTATTCTCAATTGAATAAATATTTCTTAAATCCTACACCTGCGTAGTTTTGTCAGTACATCCTTATAAATCTAGGTGTCATGATGGGTAAATTGAGCTTCATATATTTGTACCCCAGTATCATTTTTTGGTGGGCTATTATCTTACATATCAAGAAGAAGAAGAAGAAGAAGAAGAGGAGGAGGAGGATGAATAAGTCTTCGTTGTAAACAAGGAAAAAAAAAGGACTCCCCATATTTTCGACGCGACTGTGCCAACGGGTGAGACGGGAAACTAAAACAAGCAAAGATTAAGAAAATACGAGGACCATATCGACAAAGAAAACTATGGAACATGAACTTTATTTTCGGACTTATTATAGTTCACGCACTTAGAACAGCACCAAAGACAAAAGAATGAATCGAGATTAGATGAATACAGACATTCATAGAAAAAATGAAATTATCCGCTTTGCTGGGGTTTGCAACGATCGTGAGAAAGATGTTTGGGATTTGAGACTTGACGTCTTCAGCTATAAGAATTAGACATGAACAGGAAAAGACATTAAACACCCTACTAATAGGGCACCCCGAGGTGGTGTAATGGTTAGAAATCTTGTCTCGCTAGAACAATTACGAATGAGAAGTGAGTTCGATCCACACTGGGTGCCCCATACTTTCCTTGTCCTTGTGCCGCATCTGAGCTTCGCTTGGAAAATCACGAAACACCTTACTACTACTACTATTGATGCTGATGATAATAATAAATACACCAAAATCAAAGGAAATAAAACAGTAATAAAAACAAATTTTGTGACAATGGAATTACAGTAAATATATTACTACGAATTATAATTATAACAATTTATGATTGAACATAAAAATGCATTAAATATTCTGCTACTAATACTACTACTACTACGAGTAATAAAAAAATAAAAACGTGGTATGAACATGAAATAAATTAATTATATTACTAATGCTACTACTGCTAATAATTATAATAACAATAACAATATATGAAGCAACATGAAAATACTACTACTACTACTTCTAATAACATGTGGTATGAACATGAAATACATTGATTATATTATTAATACTACTACTAATAATTATTATTATAAGAACAATAATATATGAACATGAAAATGCTTTAAATATATTACTACTAATATTATTGCTACTACTACTAATAATAATGATAACAAAAATAAATAATAACAATGACATAAAGATTACGTTTGTATCCATTTTGGGTAGGATACATGAATAAGTCTTGAAGAGAATTACAAAGAGTTTGTTATGAACAAATATACGAGAAAGAATCAAATGCATCTAGACGACATCATTGTTAAAATTAGTGGAATACTGGAAATAGGGTGACTCCCGAATCCTCTTCCGACCATTACTCGGGACTCGGTGTATGGATGTGAGCGTGGTGTAAAAGTTTGATACTTGTTACGCTCACTTAAGCGCAAATACCCTTGGAGAATTTATGAATCCATCACTTCTCCCCTCAGCTATGGATTAAACAGCAGAACAAACTGGGCTCTCTAGCCATAGTTGGTAAGCAGGTAATAAGAGAGACGTCTCTGAAATCAAAACCGTTATTTTCTATGGCCCTCGACTTTGAATTTGCATTGAGAATGGGAAGAAGCTAGGTGTTGTATGTGGGCGACTTACTGTCACTTGATCTCCTGTTAATGTCACCGAGTTACTCTCAGTGCGGACAGTAACTGAGTACAAATAATAAGTAAAAATCAGAAGAAAATTCGAGTTATCCCATGTGGCAGTAGAACTATAAAAGTTTGTAATACCGAGAATACTATGACAGTATTGGCCAAACTTTCTGTCACTTATTCTCTTTTCTAAGCCATCAATTATTAGCTTGGTGCAAAATAATGTCGTTTTCTCACATATGTTACTGTGTGAGAAAACGACATTCTTTTTGCACCAACCTAATATTACAGACAACAGAACGTAATGTGGTCATTAGTAAAAAATAAAAATAAATGAGAGGTGCGTTCTAAATGGGTGCCAGATTTATGAGGTAATTTGTACTTACGTGAACTTTAAAATCTATTATTCGTTATTATTGTTAATCAGATTAGAGAAAGAGAGATTAAATAGAAATGAAAAAGAATAATGACACCAATTGTCATCGTATACACACACACACACACACACACACACATATATATACCGAGTCTCTCTCTCCCCCCTCTCTCTCTCTCTCTATATATATATATATATATATATATATATATATATATATAGAGAGAGAGAGAGAGAGGGGGAGAAAGAGAGAGAGAGGGGGAGAGAGAGAGGAAGAGAGAGATTTGACATGAAAATACATTTTATCACTACTGTATTTTAGCTGTACATTAGCGATAACAACAACACTTAACCACGCCGATCTCTTTCATATCAACCAAATAAACATTTTCTTACCCTTCTAAACTCACACATGTATCAATTAAATACATAACAAAGAAATTCATTTAGGGAAATTTAGACCAGAATCTATCGAAAGGATATAATTAGTAAAAAGAAGAAAAAAAGAGATAATTTTCTTTTTCTTTATTGATTGTCCTGTTTTTTCTGTACTAATAAATCATGAGTTAAGGTCAAACATTAAGTACTTAAAACACTAACACGGCGGAAGAAGTAATAAAAACAATAAAATTTGTGATAATAACGGTCTTAAGATAAATAATTACCCTCTATCGTTTAGACTTCAAATGGGTGTGGCAAAACTATCGGACAAGTTGAGGGTGACAAAAATTAAGATATTTCAGCATCTTCCCTAACAGCTGGAGAAACAGACGAGCACAATGACAGACGGTTGTGCTCATAATTACTGACACATGGAGGGAGTCTGGAAAATTCTTTATGGGTTATTAAAGATCTCAGGATCCATTGAAAACTGAAAACAAGGAACATTTAAGCACCTGGAGAAGATGCTTGGAGATGGAGAAAACGTGTTGTCACTTAATCGGCAGTAAGAACTACGAACCAGAGTTTACTGCAGAAACAAACAAAAACAGATTGAGATACTCCAGATCAAAAATTCCCAACGTGGGGCGCATGACCCACCGGTGGGTCATGGTAATATTTTGGTGGGGCATACGTAGGATACGCACCCTGTGGCTTAATACACCAAGAGAATAAGGGGGCATTTCGAGAATGAGTTATTAACAGTGAATTGTTTTCTAGTGAGTCTGAAGAGAGTGTTAATGCGTGTTAATACATACAATACAGTATGCATACATAACAATTCAACCACCGTTGCAAGAAATTTGATACCATTTCCATCTTTACATTTCACTGAATGTGGTTTTAGTGCTATAAATATTTTGTTATTGAAGAAGAGAAATCGACTGGATATCACTAAACGAGAAGACTTGAGGCTTAAGCTGTCTAAATTGCTGATTAATATAAAACCTATTATGAGGCATAAGGATCTCATTAACAGTCATTTTGTGGTGAGCTCAAATTTCATTTTGCATTATTATTTCATGATTGAAATGATCAAAGTATATTCCTGAATAAGATTTCATTTAGATATTTTATATTTCTGCCTTTCATTTCTCTATTTTAAGTTTTGAATCTATATATATTTAACAGTTTTTTTGTTTTTTTTTGGCGGGGGCAAACAAATCGATCGAACAATCAATCAATAGGTAGGCTCGCCGATCGTCCGCTTCACACTCCTCCATCTTTTAAAGAAGTGGTGAGGTTTATCCGTTGTTTTCTGTTCAGGATTGAGTTTCTGGTTCCTTCTAAACAACTATTTTCCTAAGGTCTCC
The DNA here is from genome assembly GCA_963932145.1 of Acanthosepion lycidas. Lineage (NCBI taxonomy): Eukaryota > Metazoa > Mollusca > Cephalopoda > Sepiida > Sepiidae > Acanthosepion > Acanthosepion lycidas. Next base: position 39,402,031 of record OZ010577.1, on the reverse strand, counting down.
TCCTAAAGCCTGAAATTTTATTTACTATTTATTTCAAATTTATTTTATTTTTTCTCTCAATAGGAGTAGTTAGGTTCGCCTATCGTCCAGTTAACACTCATCCGGCGTCTTTTGAACAGGAGCAGAGGGTTATTCCTTGTTTTCAGTTTAGTATTGATTTTCTTTTCAGTCCATTTAGCCCATTTGATCCTTGACTCCTTGCTTGGAGTGAATTAATTAAAATATCTGTGAATAGCCTTGACTTGGGAAGGATATTCAAGTCCTTTACAATTGCTTTTACATTTCATTAGATTTGCTGCCAGAGGCAAGTACTATAAGCTAAAAATATAAATATGACTCTCCCGTGGAATTCCTAGGAAGAGACAGCAGAATCACCCACACTTTTAAAGGGCCGAATACAGAGACCTGGTGCACTACGTGCCACAAGGTCCCCAAAGGACCCTCCGCAAGTTTGAATTCAGGCTTGTCCTTCTCGTAGATAAGTTGCTATCCATCTCTCCTGCCCTGGGAGAAGAAGAGGATTCATACCTTTCCCAAAGGTATTAGCACGACTGGAATTCGAACTCGTCTCTCCGATTCCTCAAGCCAAGCCAAGCCGCTATCCATTACTCCACCGTGCGTCCCTCCCTTCCTTTCTATCTGTCTATGCATGTGTTTGTTTATGTTTGTATTGTATCTATGTAAACAATCTTCATTTTTTTAATTTGTTGCTCTGCTAAAAATGTTTAAAAGTCATCAATATTCTTGACAAAGTAATCAAAGAAAGCAAATTAAAAAAAACAGGAAACTAAAATTATCATCAGCTTTCTCGACGCGATTGTTTTAATAAAAGATGATTCAGTGTTGGGCGGACGAAAATATTAGGAACACTTCGAACAATTGTCATAAATGACAATAATAAAATCAATATTATTAAACAAGGAAAAAATTGTCGACAACTGAGCGAATGGCGAAAATTAAATATTATGGAAAAAGGAACCGATATAGAATGACTACTTTTGGTGTCGAAATAAAATATTCAAACTTCTGCGACATTGTGTAAATATCAAAAACGAAATTTTTATGTATCGGTTGTATAGAAAATAGATTATTTATTGACTCAGGATTTGGTTGTTCGTTTACTATATTTTTTAGGAAATAGCTACCTTGGTGTTGATGGTGACGTATCTTGCACTGACATTTTATGTAGGGATTGTTGTTTAATTTCTTTTTATGTGCCATATCCTCTCAGGGTGTGGCGATCAGGGCTCTCCGTCTTCTATCCATTACAGCCTTCAACAAGTTACTACTTCCCCCCCGGACCACGTTCTGTCAACCACTTACTTAAGACAACTAGGTATGTCATGCGTTGTTTTCCCTTGTCTCTCCCTATATTCGATCTGTGAGTATCAGGTTCTCCAGGCCCTCCTTCCTCATTATGTGACCAAGAAACTTCAGCTGTCTTACACACTCGGTCCATGATATCCTTAGCATCCTTCTGTAGAACCACATCTCTGTCCCTCGAGTTTTTTTCTTTATCTTTGAGGAAATCATCCAACATTCGCTGCCCTAAAGGAGGACAGATCTCACGTAACAGCAGAATATTCTTTTCTTTGTTACCAAAGAAATCCTCCTGTCTCGCAATATTCTGTCCAGCTTTTGGAATTCGTCCTTGGCCATCCGAATACGTCTACGGATCTCAGTGTCGCACTTAGCGTTCTCTGTCGAAACGCTTTCCATATATTTAAACTTCCGTGTCGGCTTGATTCTAGGGATCCCGACCTGCAAAACGCATTTCGGTGTTATCCTTTTACTGATATTTATAAACGATATTGTAAACCGGGGATTCTAAAATCAAACGAATATAAAAAAAAAATCTGTCTATATTTCTGAGATGAGATATCGTGATTATTTACACTATTTACATGTCATTTGGATCTGCACGATCCTTACGCTCCTGCCACGACAGATTCAAAAGCGTTTGCGTTACGTTGTGTTTAAGGGATTTATTTCAATCCCTCTACCCCAAATGCCATAGACGCAATGTCGCGAGTCTTTCCCTACTCTACATTTATTTTCATAGCAGATCTTCTGGCGAAATGCATTCCTTGGTTCCACCAGACCAGATCTTTAAAGATAGAAGCCGCCAGGTTAGTTAGCCCGAGTTATTCCGTTCATTCATTGTTTGGTAAGGAGCAACTTCCATCCAGACAGCTTCTTCCCCCACAACCTCTTCAATGTGGAACGGAATAAATCAAACAAATACAAAAATATCTGTCTATATTTCTGAGATGAGATATTAAGATTAGTTTCATTATTTACATTGTTCAGACTATTGTCCACATCTTTTATTATCATATTCAAGGCCGGGACGTATAACAGTCGAAAGTTCCTGAATATGACAATAAATATAAGGACAACAGCCCAAATAATTCCCGTAAGATAAACACACATTGTCTGCGGTATACAGGGAGAGATAAAATCGCTTCTATCAATTTTCATAAACAATAAGCAAATAATAATAATAATAATAATAATAATAATAATAATAATAATATCCCGTGCCCTTGAAGTAATAGGTTGACGTCCGGCGAGTTGTCGTTTCTCAAAAAAGGAGAGGACCTTTAGCATTGATCGTCAGCAACGATAGATGGCACCCCCTAAAAATTTTTTAGTGCCTATGCAATCTTAAATTCAGTAAATTATATAAAGTAAGAGGTAACTGTTTGTGAAATTTGAAGGAAATCTGTTTGAGTAAGAAAGAACAGTTTTGGGCAATGAAAGATGTTCAGCCAAAATTCAAGTCTAGAAAAAGACATATCGGAAATGGAATCGGATAATTGCCACATGAATTTTATAGCTGTAGAACACGCAAGGAGTTCTTCAGGCATTGTATAACAATTAGGATTAATCAGAAAATTAAAATAGCAAAACAGTGAAATATCAATGAATAAATTAACACTTCGAATTACAAGTTCGTATACCTATAAACCTCTAGTGTTTAAGAATTATTCTATTGGATTGAATCCATATTTATTTATTTTTTCTTTTCTTTTAATCAAGTTCACCTCAATCAGGGCAGTAAAGCCGCTAAAACACAAGAAGAATTAGAAAACAGAAACATTCTTCAGGAGCGAGAACAGAAGAAGAGAAATCAGAAGGTCAGTAGATAGCGATTGACATTTCATTTAAATTTTGAAAGATTAAATTTGACTAGAATGCATGGAGCCGGAAGGGAGTTCCACAAGCAAAAACTTGGAGATAAGAAACGGTTAACATTGAACATGCGGCTACATCTAGCCAACTCAGCTGTATATCGATGAGACATTGTCGCCAGTCTAGTAATGCGCTTAAATTCATAAAGTCTAGGTACCATAGTGAAGAGCTCATCCGAACAACTACCAGGAAAGTGTCTGTGGAAAAGGTACAGGCGAGCAACTTTACTCCGATGGGAAAGTCACTGAAACCAAGACACCAGGTCATAAGCAATAATTTGAGATTCTTCTTTGGATTTTATCAAAAATCTCTGAATATATGGCAGGAGCACCGAACTCTATGTGGCAGGAATATTCTCGATATAGACGAATGATATAGTTATAGATATGTAAGATTGATTTTTGGAGAGAAAAATTGTCTCGCACGACACAGTGAAACAATTTTCTTAGCAGCTGACCTATAATTGTTGTTAACATGCCTTAACTGATTAAAACAATTTACGCTTCTCTCCTGCCTCTTGTCACTGTTTCTCGCGAGATCTTTTCTTGTTTATTTTGTAAGGTTGGAGCAAAGAAAGGAAGTTGGGCAGTGAGCTGACAAATGAACGATGGACATGTCAGGCGATGGCAAGCATATGGCATGGGTCACTCTTCTCCATCTACCAAAGAAAGAAAGTAATAGGGAGGCAAGATAAGTACGAACAAGGGCGGTCCTATTATTTACTTACGTGGTCACCAGATGGCGTTACCGTTAAAAAAAAAGTTATATACGTAAAACAAATATTAAAAACAAAACAACGGAAATAAGGAATGCTTTCAAATCATGACAGTTTATTTGATGCATTATTTGTTTCTTTTTCTTTCTCCTTTCCGTCTCCCCAAACCCCAGTCCCGTATTTCCTTCTTTTTCGACTTTTCTTTCTTTAGAGGCCCGTGTTTCATTTTCTTTCTATTCTTTTATATTTTACTTTTTAGGCATTCTTTTTTTTTTAAATTCTTATCCCGATTTTTTTTCTTTTTGGTTTTCTTTACTCATGTTTAATTTTTTTTATTTCTCATAATTTTTTCTCATGTCATTCTACTAGTCTTTTTCTCTCTTTCTTTCTTTCATTCTTTCTTTCTTTTATTCATTCATTCTTTCTTTCTTTCTTTACGTTTGTATTTCTTTGAAGTCCTCACTTTTTTTCAGGTCTGCATTTGTTTTCTTTCTTCTCGCCTATATTTCGATTACTATTTCACCTTTTCTCAGATATGTATTTGTTTCTTACTTTCTTGCTTTATTCTTTCTTTCTACAGGTTTGCATTTATTAGGTTGGTGCCAAAATAATGACGTAATAATGTCGTTTTTTGACGCATTTTTAACGTAAAAAAACGACATTATTACGTCATTATTTTGGCACCAATCTAATATTTTACTGAGTTTTGTCAGGCCTGCATTTCTTTCTGTCTTTTTTTCTCTCGTGTATTTCTTTTATTTCTCACTCACTTTCTTTTCTTTCTTTCTTTCTTTCTTTCTTTCTTTCTTTCTTCAGGCCTTTATTTCATTTACTTTTTCACTTTTCCTCAAGTTTGTATTACATTCTTTATTTCTTTTATTCTTTCTTTCTTTCTTCTGGCCTTTCGTCAGATCTGCATTTCTTTCTTCTCTTCTTTCTTTTTTCTTTCATTTTTTTACTTTCCTCTTACCTATATTTATTTTCACTTTTTCTCAGGTCTGTATATCTATTTTTCTATCTTTTTCTTTATTTCTTCATGTTTTCTTCATTTCTTTCTTTATCCATTCATTTTTAAAAAACATACTTACTTTTTCTACACATTTTTCTAAAGTCATTCATTCTTTTGTTTTTTTTCTTTATTTTTAACTTGTTCTCTTTCTTTCTTTCTTTCTTTCTTTCTTTCTCGACTCCTTCATTATTTGTTTACATTCTTTATCATTAGTTGTTTTTGTCTCTGTTACTGTTTCTGATAATTATTTTTGTTATTTCAATTTTTTCATTTTAATTCCAGGTTTATTTCATCATCATCATCATCATCATCATCATCATCATCATCATCATCATCGTCGTCGTCGTCATCATCGTCATCATCATCATCGTCATCATCATCATCATCAGGTTTATTTCTTTTTCATCCTCTTCATTTTATTTCCAAGTTCTTTTCCTCTTCTTCTTCATTTTATTTCCAAGTTTGTTTCTTTTTCTTCTTTTTCTTCTTCTTCTTCTTCATTTTATTTCCAAGTTTGTTTCTTCTTCTTCTTCTTCTTCATTTTATTTCCAAGTTTTTTTCCTCTTCTTCTTCATTTTATTTCCAAGTTTGTTTCTTTTTCTTCTTTTTCTTCTTCTTCTTCTTCATTTTATTTCCAAGTTTGTTTCTTCTTCTTCTTCTTCTTCATTTTATTTCCAAGTTTTTTTCCTCTTCTTCTTCATTTTATTTCCAAGTTTGTTTCTTTTTCTTCTTTTTCTTCTTCTTCTTCTTCTTCTTCTTCTTCTTCATTTTATTTCCAAGTTTGTTTCTTCTTCTTCTTCTTCTTCATTTTATTTCCAAGTTTGTTTCTTTTTCTTCTTTTTCTTCTTCTTCTTCTTCATTTTATTTCCAAGTTTGTTTCTTCTTCTTCTTCTTCTTCTTCTTCTTTTTCTTCTTCTTCTTCATTTTATTTCTAAGTTTGTTTCGTCTTCTTCTTCATTTTATTTCTATTTTATTTCTTCGTATTATATTATTATTATCATTATTATTATTATTATCATCATTATTATTATTATTATTATTATTATTATTATTATTGTTGTTGTTCTTCTGTTAACTACTCCCGTTAATACTTACCACGCCTATTTAGTAAGGCATGAGGCTACGAGCTTTTGCTTTTCTAATATTTTAATCTTTTTGCTTTTTTCTTCTTTCAATCCCGATACAAGAAAAATCAGATAACAAAAAGGGAACAAAATACAAAGTGGTAAAATGGCCAGAACAGTTTGAGAAGAGCAGAAATATTTATTCACACTTATATATTTCTTATTGAAAATATAGTGAAAATTAAAAAGAAATATATTTAGCTGAGAAAGTCTTATCATATCAACCTCTCCAATACTAGATTTATAATATTAAAAACTGTAGAATTGATGGTCGATTGTTTAATCGGTATAAAGATTAACAACCGCATCCACATATATAAAATGTTACTAGATAAAAAGGAGTTACTGAAAAGTTCTCAACTGACCAAAAAGTTGTTTTAAAAAGTATCAGTTAGTGTAAAAAAAATATGCAGAATGCGATGGGTAAATCATCGCTATTTTTTATTTTTAATTTCGCGCATGCGCTTTGTTTGGATTTGGTTTTGTCGACTACGTAGCATAGTAGTGTCTGTGAGAAAAAGTAGCAAGGGGTGTTCGTTGACATCACAAAACATGTCTACTTAGGTTCGATTCTCGAAAGACTGATGTCTACTCAGGTACGTGTCTGGAAACCTTTTCTATTTTATAGAAATTGTTAGAAAAACGTTCGGTTACAAAACTGAGCAGATATGCTTCGAAAGTCAGCTTCGTTTGATAAAACGACGTAAACCGCCTCCGAGTTGGTATGAAGTACATCGGATCTAACGACGGTTTCTTCTGCCAAATTCTTAAAAAATCATGACTGCTCGTTTTCGTATACGAAACTTAAACAAAGCAATTTATATGACGTTCTTCGTGCGCATCTGTAGTTACATCAACGTAAACATTACTTTAATCCGATGAAGTTCTAAAAGAGTAAACTCTACGCGAGAAGAAAACTTTTCCCACTTTGTCATTAATTTTGTTCTGGTATATAAAATTAATATATAATTTTCTCCCACTTCTTTCAGTATAATTTTGACGGGATTTAAATTCCGGCAAAGATACAACTCTTACTGGTTGAAAGCCAAATAAGTTAAGCATTAAAATAATATCAGGTAAAGCATCAGGTAAAGGATACTGATGCTAGATTATACAGGTGGAGATCGATCATGTTGTAATCAGCCCATTGCTATCTGTGTAAATCAAATTTGATAAGACAGCGGAGGTAAAATTTCAAAATAGCTGACTCAATTATTCTTAAAGCGATCAATCTCCGACGTAAACATTACTGAAACAAATAACACCAGCAAAATAATTAATTATAGAGAATCATCATCAATTATCTGGTTTAGAAAATTTTTGAGTGTCTCTCGCGAGATTAATAGTCGCGGCTTGTCCTACTCAGTCGAAAGATGTAAGCATGCTAAATGAAAACAGATGTCGAGTCTCTATCAAGGCGCTAACAATATTACCGTTCAGCCTATCAATCAAATTAGCTCGACCTACCGTTTTTCTTTAAAAAAAAAAAAAAAGAAAAAAAAAGTGAAATTCGGCTTGCGAAAGTAGCCAACAAAATTGGAGTCTCTGTTAAAAGAGCGGACTTTTACTTAGACTGATATGTAGGATCCTCTTTTTTTAATAATGTTCACCCAATACAAGACCAAAGAGCCTCTCAATGTAGAGGGTTACAAAAAAAAGTGAAGTTCCTGAGGCTATGCAGCAAAGATAACGGCTAACTCTATTGAAGATGTCAAGATTTACTTAGTGAATAACATTTCAGAGGTCAGTCGGTGACGTTAGAAGTATAGCGTAGAATACTTTACAAGTTACCGGAAACCAAATCCTCAGAAGGAAAAAGGGATAAACCTCTAATCCTGTTCAAAAGACTGCGGGGGAGTTTGAACAGGACGATAGATTAACCTATCTAGTCCTATAGCATGGAAGAAAGATGAGCAAACGCGAATCTTTAGCGTCTTCGAAAGCCAATGCAAACGGGATTGAAAGACCTGATTCTATTCGTAGGTTTCATCAACAAGATATTCATTTTAACCTGTTAAAAACAATATTCTAAACCAGTGGTTCCCAACCTTTTTTTTAACCATGGACCTCTTTTCCCTACTTTTTTTCTTGTGGAGCCCTTAATATCTATTTCACATTAGACAACAATATTCTATTTTGCACTAATAAAAATTTTTGAGGTTTTAATAATCAAAGGAATATTATATAATTAAGCTTTATTTTTAAATGAAAACTAATTTAATGCAAATAAATTATTCTACAATAATAATAATAATAATAATAATAATAATAATAATTTTTATTGACCAATATCTTGTATTACAATATAACAATGTTTCTTCCATGGTGAAGCCAATGGGGAGCAGAGCTCTTCAGGCAAGTGAATTCACTTCAGCATTTATTTATGCAGACTCGTTAAAAAAATTAAAAAAAAAACTATTTAAGTTAATAGTGGGATTATAAAAATAAGAAAGTCATATTTATTCAAAGAGATCCCTGTCGGTGATGCTACTCAGCGATTTTTTTTATATCTGGTCCCATCGATGTTATAGTCGAACATCACCTCTCTTCACAATGTCAAGTCTATTGCGAACTTTTGATAACAGTTTAGAAACACGACTAAATCCCGACTCAAAAAGGTTAGATGTTGGAAAAGAAATAAGGTAGCAAGTGATTTGAAACGTTAGGTATCGAAAATTCAGTGGAGGTAGCTATATAAAGAAATAAAGAAAGAATCATTCATTCATTCATATATATATATATATATATATATATATATATATATATATATATATATATATATAATATAGTTTAAATTACAGTAGAAATTTAAGTTTTAATAATAAAAACAATTTGAGTTGGCTTTCTTCATGGACCACCAAAATATCATTTTGGACGCCCAATTTGATATATTTTGCCAGTGGACCCCCAGAAATATTACATAGACCTCTAGTGCCCATCTAGATCCCGGCTGAGAACCTCTTTTCTAAACGAATGATAAACGTGACACAAACGTTCACTGATGCAATGTGATAGCGAAAATATATTCCAAATTCTAAACATATCAGTTCTCAACTCTGTATCTATATTGATAATACAATTTTTTTACTCCTGTCTTAATATTAAGTCTGATCGGTTCAATAAGCTCAAATTGGCAGCTGATCTCAAAAATGATTTAGAATCTATTGTTAACTGGGGGAAAGGAGACCGCTTATTAATATTAACTGCTCAAAACGAAACTGCTTTCTACTGTACCTTTCATCGGCATAGATTATGCTAACCCCCAGGAGAGGGGCTCATCGTGGTGCCTTCTCAGGATAACGTTCTCTGCTAACATGAAATGGAAATAGTATATTGAATCCATTGCTATGTCTTCTGTTAAGAAATTTGTTCCCATCTTACTTTCATTTTTAGGTAGCAGGAGAAGAATGACCCCTGCTATATGTTTGCAAACGACTGGCATGTCCATCGTTGATTTATCAGCTGACTGCCCAACTTCCTTCTCTCGCGCCAACCTTACAAAATAAACAAGATTTCACCAGAAGCAGTGACATGGGACAGGAGAAAAACATAAATTATTTTAACCAGTTAAGGCCTTTTAACAACGGTTCTAGGTCAGCTGCTAAGAAAATTGGTTCACTGTGTCGTACTAGATCATTTTTCTCTCCAAAATCTATCTTACATATCTATATCATTCGTCTATGCCTAGAATATTGCTGCCACATATAGTCCAATGCTCCTGCTATATTTATAGTAATCCTTCAGCTAACGCTCCAGAAAACCCCGCCATATGTGAAAATCCGCAAAGTAGAAACAGTATGACTATTGCCTTATTGCGTGAAGTTGCCACCCTTTTCTCTGTCTTGTTAAAAGTCACTGTTTTAGTCGACCTTATATTTCCTTTCGTCCTTCTTGATGTAGCGAACGCTGGATTCATTGACACCATAATGGCGGCCAACATCTACTCCTTTCAGCTTATCGAGGTGTTTTGACCTTCTCCGCTATAGTAAGCACCTTTCTCTGGCGCTTGGATTCACAGCCGTTTGGGTGACATAGTGAGGCTTGAAATAAAGTCACAATTTAACACAAAAAGACAAAATAACACTATACAACAGAAATAAATATGGTAAGCGATGTAGCGGAAGTGTGCGTAGGAAGTATACCTAGCGGCGTGGGATAAAGACAGCTAGGATGCTGGGAGCTGAGATTGCGGTCACTAAGCCAATCAGTGTCCAGGATACTGAACAGTGTGCTCTCATTGGTCGTATCTCCTCTATCTGTCAATTGTGTGGCATGTACGAAATTATCTGGGAAGACAGCCAAATTTCGATCGGCCGCTGTATATTTTTCAAAATCCGCGATGCACTGAGACCGCGTAAAGTTAACCGCGATATAGCGAGAGATGACTGTATATAGAGATTCTTGATAAAATCCAAAGAATCAGCAATATTATTGGTCATGACCTGGCATCTCAACTTCACTGAGTTTTCTATCATCGCTTCCCTGTTGCTTTCATGTGCCTTTTCTCTCAATACTTTTATGGAAGTTGCCGGGATGAACTTTCCTCTGTATTACGTAGACCTTATGAATTTAAGCTTGTTGCTAGATTGTCGTCATTTTACAGATGAATTAGCTAAATTTAACCATAAATTCTATGTTGCCAGTTTCTTTGCTAGCGCTCATCACTGAGGGAACTCGCTTCCGGCTTCTTGGTTTCCAGTCAAATGTGATCATCAAAAATTTAAATGCAATATCAATCGTTATCTACTGTTATTTTGATTCCTTTTTTATTGTTCACGTTCCTTAAAAATGTTTTCCTTTTCTTATATTCTTTCTTACTCAGTAACACTTTGTCTCTTTGTGGCTTTATTTATTTGCTAGTGGTGAAATGATTGAGAAACTATATGAATAAAAATTACACTTTCGTCAGAAAAAAAAAGAAACGTGAGCTGAACTGCTATGTCATATCAATTTTCCCGTAAGACAGTGAATACTGAACATTCACATATGCTCTGTTTCGTATCCTAACGTAAACAAAGCAATTTCTAAAGATGCGATAGCTTTTTTTTTATTAAGCAGACAGATTTTATTACTTAAACGTTATTTTTAGTGGGTACCCATATTGGAGTAGACGCATCATTATATATTAAATATTATATTATTTTATATTTGTCTAACTGCATGAGGAAGCGAGAAGTCGTATTAAAGGAAAACATCCGCGCATGAAGAAAATATCCAAGTCCGTGATTACACGCCCAGACTAGGTGAAGGGCTTCTTAGAATTTTACAGCAACGGGTGGATTGAATGCTTGCACAAATGGATAGCTCTCCAAATTTCAATCCAGAAGTGGCCAGGTGTTCAGTTGTGCAATGACACTACGGCCACACTCATGGGACTAACAATGATGATGATGATGATGATAAAATTGAGCCTAATGTTAATGATTCCTGGGAGGGTATTCCTTTGGCAAAGTCTCGCTGAAGATCTTGGATATATCCAGTGAGACGACACATGAATATGTTTAATCAGAATTATGTCTATAGATAGTATTTGCTTACTGTTTCTCAGGCGACAGAGACAGATTAAATGAGCAAACACATTCTTAGATTAATCTACTGACTGACTGAAGAAAATTTGACCATTAAGTAAAAAAGCCGTAAGAAAAAGAAAAAAAGAAAAAGAAAAGAGGTCTTCAGTTTGTTTTTAACTACGTGGTTTTTTAAAATAATTTTTTAACTTACGTTTGCTTTACTAGTCTCTGAAGGTTAATTTTTTAATATTTATTTTCATAATAATCTAAACAAAGATATTAAAGTGCAGTTTTTTCGTATTCTTGGACAGAAAGAATCGTGAAAAAAATTTTTGTCCATTATTCAAGAATATTAACGTACCATTACTATAATTTATTCTTTGCCCATAAATACAGTTTTAGGTTATTTAAAATTTCTATTAGTTGTAAATTTGGATTACCTACCGATTATCAGCATAAAAAAAGGAATGAGTGAGCCGAGTTCAAATTTTGGGCTGGTCTTTTGCATTAATTTCCTCACAAATGATCTTGGGAAATTCAGGAAACCATTTCTTCGTAATGCAGTATTATAAAGAGGAACGTATATCACGTTCTCTAGACTTGAATATTAGCCTGAATTCAAAACCAAGGAATTGGGAAAATTACGGCACTATCTTTCCTAAAAAGTCATAGCAATTCACAGACATTAAAGTAAAAGAAGCTGTGGGGAGACGTAACTGTCTATACACTGCGAATTGCTGTCTTACGGGTGATAGTTAAGGAGTGATATTAAACAGCAAAACATGGGCGTCAATTGAAATGTTTTCCAACTTTAGTGGGATTTTTTTTACTATGTATCTGTACAAAAAGAATATATGTCCCCTTATCACATAGAAAATTGCTTATCGATATTATCTTCAATACAGAAGAGGGTAGTGGGAAAAAAACTTTGTTATACTCTCTTATCACATGCACGTCAATATACTTTTGGGCATACAGCAAAGAGAAGAGAAAACTTCAATATTTCTTCTCTACTCTTTATGGATTTCCAATGATACATGTTATGACTCAATCCATAATTATATCTGACACTGTCCATCAACATGGCCACTCTTAAAGGGGAATATGGATCGGTGGTGACGTACTCTTGCTGCATATTGTAATCTGGCTGATGTGAATGTGTTAAAAATGGCAAAATTTATTATTAGGTTTCATGAGAAATAATATATGGTCGCCAGCAAGATGAATAACCCAAGATGGGTGTCTCAACATCAAGCAATGTTATATGTTTAAATTTACGGAAAGCTTTTTAACAGAGGACAGAAAATGTGAAACTGAAATCACAAGACGCATTACAATAGCAAAAGTTGCACATTAAAAGCTTTATTATAAAACAGGAAAATTATTTGAGAAAAAAAAAAGTCCTCAACTGCTATGAGATAATAGTCTTCCAATATGGAAGTGAGTGCTGGAAATTTTTCCGGGTATGAAGACAAGATCTGTCGATATTTCTGAGATGAGGTTTTATGTAGACTATTTACATTATTCGGACTATTATCGTCATCTTTGTTGCCATATTTATCACAATGTTTCGGCTGTTGTACGCTCCGGCTTTCTTCAGGTGGTTGGAATGTCAAACTGAATCATTTATTTTGCTCGCTGGGGTAGACTGTTCTAGTTCCACGTTCCATGTCTAATGGATGTCAGTCATCAGTTATCTCCTGTTAATTCTCCTCTCCAAGTTCTCCACCGCCTTAACCAGGTATTGAACTCCCACTCGTTGGGTTCTGTCACTGGATCTAACTAACACATTTATCCACTGTGCCATGTGTCTTTGAGTGTTTGTATTTTTATAAAACTAATGTCTTCAGCTATCATTTTTTACCAGTGCTCATATTGCAATTTTTGTTGTTATTGCATTTTTTTTACCAGAGCTCATATTGCAATTTTCTTTGTTATTATTGCTTTACTCTGTCACTCCTTATTACTGGTTCCCATATTGTATTCATTTCTATGCTTGGTCGGCTCAGGAGATTTTTGTGGCTTAGCATATGTGCTGATTCCTTAACTTTACACATTTCCAATGATGTTCTTTGTTTATGATTTCAACCTGATCCAACAGAATGCGGTGATCTCACTTTTCTCTCCATATATGATCAGCTACACCTGATTTTTCCACTTCCCCTCGTGTGAAGTATTCCTTCTGGTATTCTTGAAGCCTTACCTTAAGGGGGCATCCTGTCTTTCCACAGTTGCATAGGATAATAGTCAGAATAATGTAAATAGTGTATGAAAACAAGACTTCAGGCAAGAGATGAGTTTCTACAGAAGGATACTGAGAATACCATAGCGATATCATGTAAGTAACGAGTAAGATTTACTGACGCTTACATTTTTAATCATAACGAGACATTTGAAATTTCAACAGGACATGGAAGGAGAGGATGTTATAAAAGATAAGAGAAAAAAAACCTAAGAAGTTGTGGAGAGTCATGACCCTCACGTGTTGATAAGACACGGCACATTCGAGAAGAAATTCCATAACGCATCAAAAATACCTAGTCGTAGAGAAAAATGCAGAGGGATTTTTTTTTTACAGTTCTATTGTCATGCTTCTGATATTGATTTTACACGCACACACACAAACATATATATATATATATATATATATATATATATATATATATATATATATATATATATATATATGTAAGGATAGTTACGTAATTTATTTGTCAAATGTTATTTTTTATGGGTATTCATATCTGAGTAGATGCTCTGTTTTTATTTATTTATTTATTTATTAAACAACATGCTTATTTATATACATCTACCGGCCTGAATATTCGAGATATCTAGTTAGAAAAATATGCGTCCTCCGGGAGAATTTGAATAAATAACGTTTGAACAAATACACTACGGTGTATATATATATATATATATATATATATATATATATATATATATATATATATATATATATATATAATAAAAAGGCTTAAACACTAATATTCCATGGTCATAATTTATTCCATTTGAATCGTAAATACAATCCAATTCATCAGACCTACAAATTCAAAAAGAAAAAGGAAAAGAACAACTCCGGAAATAAAAAAAGAATTTAGAGAGAGTGTAAGTATGAGAGTGTGGGACGAATGTTAGTGCTAAAGAGAGGGGTAACATACGAGAGAATTTGGGAGATTAAAACTTAACAGAGAGGGTTTTTTTTTTTAAAATAGAGGTGAGTGGAAGGGGGAAGTATGAATGTTGTCGGATGTCTAATACATTAAGGATACATTTCGTGGTGACATACACACACCATAGACGATCTAATGTTAAAGATCAGAATAAGAAGGAGGGAGAGAAAGGGAAAGAAGTGGTGGAGGAGAAAGATGAGGCGATGAAATTAAAATTGGAGGACATATACTGAAAGGGACGCTGTGTAATAGAGAAAATTTGTCAAAAATAATATCGACTACAGCTTACAAATCAAATATAAACATATAAAGAATAAATATGACGATTATCTAATCTATCAAGAACCTATATTTTTATGTCCAAAACACATGTGGCTTTGAAAATTGAGGACTTTTGAAAATGTTCTGTTGTTTGTTCGGGAAAATCACAAGACGCCTTGCCAATATAGTTAAATTCACGAAACTGCATTGTAATTTATATACGACTGGTTGTATAGAATCAATCGGTATTTTTTTTCCAAATGAAGAACCAATACAAACCTCCGAAGAATACTATCCTGTGCCAACTGTGCCAAATCATTGATTTATATTTAACTGTTATTAAATAATCTCCCCAGTCTGAGAGTTTGTAGAAATTTTGTCATCTGTATCTCATGTTTTGTTTTGAGTAATTCTATCAATCCAAGAGCTCAAGTTTTGTATTTGCCAATTAACAGTGTATTAGGTTGGTGTAAGAATAATGTCGTTTTCTCACATAGTAGCATATGTGAGAAAACGACATTATTTTTGCACCGACCAGATATCCATGTTTCGTTTATGATTGACGTTAAAGGAAAAGAAATTTTTCTAAAAAAGTATGTTTGACAATTGACAGTATCTCATCTCGAAGAATGAACTGCAAAATTATCATTGATCCTTTTACTATCATTTTAAAACAGCCCGCCCAGGAGGCTTTCTTGTTTATCTTTCCTTAGTTAAGCTATATAATGTAGTAAAATTCATATACATTTGATGCTAACTTGTGGTCGAAGATATATCGACTGTTCGCGAGACATGTAACAGTCGTATCAAAAGCTAAGTTCAGAATCTTATGCGCATGACAGGAAGTTTCATTAGAAAGCGACAAAGATCAACGCGAAGATCAAGATTTGTCTCCGCCTCTGCCGGATCTAATTTGACTATTTTCGCTAATCGACATTTTGTATTCCTCTCAACACGATAGACTCTAGTTTAACAAGTGACAGTATGATTAGCGAAGTAATTGTCACAAGCTATTTTCTTCCAGGCAAAGAATCAGATTTCTAAATATGGCGTAGATCACATTTTATTTTCTTGCTGAACGGTATTTAAATAGAATATTAAAGGCGAACGAGTTTTACTATTTTAGGTTTGCATTCACTTTCAATCAGGGACCTTGGATGATGGCTTAAATTCTACCCGTCTGGAGCGCGACCATTTTCAGATAAAACTTCAGAAGACAGACAGCAGGTAGGTCTCCAATTCAATATGAACTCACAATAATATGAAAACTAATTTCGTTATTCCAGAAGAATACAGAGTCTTTGTTACAGCCTCCCGTAGATGAATTGGCAGGCATAATTTATTTAGTGGCATTTGCCGATCTCCATAAAGGTAGACAGTAATTACATATTTTTTTTTAAAACAGAGATATATACTTATATATATATATATATATATATATATATATATATATATATATATATATATATATATATATTTGAATAAAAACAGACCACTTTAAGGTTCCATGTAATAAGTTATTGTTAAGTTGACATCTATTCGTTTGATTTTTTTCATAAATTAAATTCGTGACAGTTTTTATATACCGAATTATCAAAGGTTATTCCAATTTAAATAATTTTATCATCAATAATGATTATTAAAGGGTAATATATTTCAATTTAAATTAAATTATCAATTTAAAATTTACCTCCGTGTTATTTATTTAAACTCACTTCCCATTGGAGAATATTATTATCTATAAGAAAAACGTTTAGGAAAATAAAAAAGATTACTAGATAAAATGGATTATTCTTTCAATGTACTTTCGATGAATTTTTCCAATCGACTATTTCATAGAAGATACCCAAAACTCCAACAAACTTTAAATTAAATTCTTCGTAGATTTTTTAGACATTTAGATTTATATCAAACTTTAACCTCCAAATATACCCTTTAAAGTAATGCGAAATAACAACGTCTAAGAATTTGAGTGAAACC
>OZ010577.1:39370061-39382561 GCA_963932145.1 Acanthosepion lycidas | reverse complement strand
TAATAAGTTCCTATTTAAACCAATTTTTCTGATAATATTTCAGATTTTCTTTAAGTTATATGAATTCAGAGCTTCTAAACACCTCTACAAATTTGCAGAACAATCAAGTAATATATATTTAAGCGCTAAAAATTTCAAATGCAAAAACAACCCTGATTGCTATTCTTTTATATTTGGATATTTTACACTTCCGCAACAACGAGCAAATAAAACTGACTTCGTAAAAAGATCTTACTTAGCTTATTTTAGCATAAAACTGAGTGACCAAGATAAATTATGGCCTTCACATAAAGTCTGCACTATATGTATGGGAAGACTGCAACAATGGACGAAAGTTTTGGATTCGAAAATACCATCTGTAGTTCCCAGGTTAAGCTAACGTTTTCATAAAACTACGTAATTTAATCAGCAGTATACTGTAATTTACCTAAATGTGATTTTAACTTAGGTACATAAACAAAAACTTACAAGAAATGTTTATAATAATCTCAAATATCGCATAAGGCTGAAACAAAGAAATTTTAAATCTTTGTGTGATAACTTTTGATAAAATTCCTAAAAAGAAGGCTTTCGTCGCTATTAAGTTTTTTTCCATATCAGGTGTGGCGAGAGCTTACTAATAACGAGACCGATTACTGCTTGTGATTTATCACAACTGTGGGCGTCACTAAGAAAAATAAACATTTTATCAAGTACAACTCGTGCTACATTCAAATGAGATACATATTCCAAAATTTAATGGTCTGTCAACTCAAGAATTAGTTGAATATGTTCATGAAAATATTGTTAGGAACTCTCAGGTGTCAGAGACAAATTTTGATCCTTGCGTATTTGAAAGTCAAAACGACCTCCAAAAGTTTAACCCGGCCGTGCTGAATGATCTTGTAAGGGATCGAAATTTAAAAAAAAAAAGAAAAAAAAAAGTTTCTGGAATATAAGGTTCAAGACTTAAAGTGAAAAAAAAATTGCTTATTTCAAAGACATAGATTTCATTTTACAGAAAAAGAGAAGAATTTATTAAATATTTTAGAACAAAAGATAGTTTAGTATTAGGTTGGTGCAAAAATAATGTCGTTTTCTCACATATGTTACTATGTGAGAAAACGGTATTATTTTTGCACCGACCTGATATATTGCTGCGACATACCTGGATTATTAAAGTAGATAGGTGTTGAGTTGTACGATGCAAATGATTGGCACTTGGTTTTCCGTAGTTCGATATGTCTTAAGTGCATGTTGTTGCATAATTACAATTTATACGGCACGATACCTATTGGACACTCATCTCGGAAGACGGTCAGACAAAAAGAAACAGAGTCAAAGGAATAATTTCGTTCTTCTGTAAGTTGGCTATCGACACAAAGAACCAATCGTCACTACGTAGCCGCTGCACAAATAATATCCGCCTCCCATTGCTAGATTCCTCCCATACTTATTTTTACTTAGATCCCCAAAACAGCAGCCTCGGGATTACTACTACCAACTTTATACATACATATCTTTGAGATGAGGTATTATAATTACTTATATTATTTACATTATTCGGACTGTTATCCTCATCTTCAATGCCATATTCACAATATTTCGGTCGTTGTACGCTCTGGCCTTCTTCAGGTGATTGGATCTCTGAGATGAGATATTATGATTACTTGCATTATTTACATGCTTCGGGCTGTTATCCTCTTCCCTAATTTCCCTATTCACAACGTTTCGGCTGTTGTAAGCTCCGGCCTTCTTCACCGAACAATACCTCAACGTCGACTCCCATCATCCTTACAGTGTAAAGAAAGGGATCGTTCGTTGCTTGCAACATCGAGCAAAGTCATAAGTGGCGACCCACAAACATACCAACAATAAATGATGAGTATAAGCAGTACCCTACAACGTAACAATTACCTTGAGTACATGGTTGCAGCTTCAACAAATTTGAATAAATGGACACAAGAGGATAACAGAAACTGCCTACCCTATGTGAAGGGATTATCGGAGAAAAAAAAAACATCAGGAGAATCTTTAAAGGTGGTTCAACACTTCGCAGAGGCCTCTTCCGAGTAAGACAACCCCATAGGGGAGAACATGACTAAGGACTGTGTGTACGCCATCCCGTGTATCTGTGGTAGAAAAGAGGCTGCCCCTTAAGATAAGACTGCAAGAACATTGTAAAGCAATAACACAAGGAGAAATAGAAAAATCAGTCCTAGCTGACCACATATGAAGAGAAAAGGGAGATCATCGCCTTCTGTGGGATGCGGTTGAAATAATAAACAGAGTGCATTACTGGAAAATACGAAAAAGGAAGGAATCAGCACATATGCTAGGCTAGAGAAATCTCCTGAGTTGACCAAGCATAGAAATGAATACAATATAGGAACACTTAATAAAAAGTACTAGAGAAAGCAATGAAATAAAACGAAAATTCCAATATAAGCTCTGTTAAAAATGCAACAACAATAACAGAAAAATTGCAATGTGAGCACTGACAAAAATAAAGGTTGCTGAGACATTAGGTTTATAATCCCAAAATTTCATACACAGATTTCCTCAAGGACAGTGGATAAAGACGTTGATTCATTCCGTGACTAGACCCAAAGAATTGTGACTTCAATACAAGTCCTCAGCACAATTGAGCCAAACTTGGAGACTTGAGTTAAAGAGAAATAACTGGGACATCCGGAAGAGGCATG
The DNA here is from genome assembly GCA_963932145.1 of Acanthosepion lycidas. Lineage (NCBI taxonomy): Eukaryota > Metazoa > Mollusca > Cephalopoda > Sepiida > Sepiidae > Acanthosepion > Acanthosepion lycidas. Next base: position 39,379,877 of record OZ010577.1, on the reverse strand, counting down.
GCACGTGGAACTAGAACAATCTACGAAATAAAGTGTTCGGTTCGAAATTCCAATCCAGCTGAAGAAGGCCGGAGCTTACAACATTGTGAATATAGCAACGTTGTAAATATGACAATGAAGATGAGGATAACAGTCCGAATAATGTAAATAATGTATGAATACATACATAGATACACACAGTAAAATTATCCTGCCCAAAGAATCATCAACACTGTCAGACGATCAAATTCATTTTATCCGGATTAGATTAAGCAAAGATGCATAAAGTAAAGAATAAAAAAAGGAGAAATTTGAAGATGAACTCTTATACTGGACCTGTGAATATATTAGGTTGGTGCAAAAATAATGACGTAATAATGTCGTTTTTTGACATATTTTTTAACGTCAAAAAACGACATCATTAGGTCATTATTTTTGAACCAACCTAATATTATATACTATATAGTTGTCGTTGGCTGTTCGTTGATACGACCGTCATTTTCCTTCCGCTCCGATAAACTATATGCAAACACGTAAGAGTCAATGCAATAATCTTTTAGCGGATGTTTTCTGTTTTGCTGTGTTTTATTGCCTTGGACACTTTAAATACGAATACATCAATAACTAGTAAATGGAACGAATTTCTGACAATGAGCAGATACATTTATGGTATATGTCAGATAAATGATATTCATCAACCTGAAGTCATATATCGTTTCAAAGTCAAAGTCCACATAGACAACTAAAGTTCAGCACTGATGGCGCAACCCAGACATTTATGGAGTCGTCTCCTACAATAAGAATGTTTTTGCACTCACACGTACACCCACATATATACACGAGCACATACAGATATATATTTCTGATTTGAGAACATCGACGTGGTGTAATGGTTTGCAATGTTGTCTCACCACATCAGTTACGACTGAATAGTGAATTCGATCCTCAATGGATGCCCCTTACTTTCAGCTTTGTGCCACATCTAAGCTACACTTAGAAAATCAATATATATATATTCCTGATCAATTGTATGTTGAGCAATATGAATGTATATCTACCGGCCTGTGCAGTTTTAATAAATAATATGTACTTCTTATATAAACGTCAGCATATGAATAAATCTCGGAATATGAAGACAATCCATTAATTTGCTTAGAAATTATCTATCTATATATCCATGTTTTATATATATATATATATATATATATATATATATATATATATATATATATGAGGAATTAATACATCTTCTTTATAATCATATATATATATATATTATGAAATCGGCTAAGTGAGTCACTTATTTTAATACATTTATTTTTATTATCGTATTCGATTTTGTTGCACAGACGCTTCCTCTGGAGGTAAATGGTATCAGACTATATGACGGTTCCGTGCAGGATACAGATTTTATTCTTGCCGGAGAACACATATTTTACAAATTGTAAATGTTGTTAATACTGTTTATTATAAACAGAGCATCTACTTAAGTATTTGTATCTATAAAAATAACGTATAAACAATAAATATATTAAAATAATTGTCGGACTTAGTCGATTTCATTTTTTATTTTTATTATATATATATATATATATATATATATATATATATATATATATATATATATATATATATATAATGGACTATCCTCGGTTTCGACGAATGAGTATCTGACAACTTAATTGATTCAGTTATTAATTTTTTGCGATAACATTAAGTGGCACTTAAGACCCACTAGTGATTTACAAAGGAGGCCGCATATGAGCAATAATGAGTATTGTTCTGTTACATTGGCTGGCCTTTTAGTTCTTGCTCTCGGTTCTTGATGACGATTCAGTCTACTAAAACAGATTGATCTCCATTCTACCCGTTCCAAATCTAAGCGCTCAAGGGTATTATGAGGTAATATATATATATATATATATATATATATATATATATATATATATATTGTTTCGCTTAACTTCCAGTTGACACTACTCACCAGTCTTTTGAACAGGAGTAGATGTTTATCCCTTGTTTCACGTTTAGGACTGGGTTTCCGCTTCCTCTAACGTTTACTTTCTTCTAACGTCTCTGTGGATAATAAATCTGGGAAAAACGATTTCAGTTCTAACTGGGTTTTGTACTCGGTGGAATTTTATAATTGTCCAATGGTAGGTGGAGGGACCTTGTGAGAGTCCTGACTCAGCTAATGAACATTATCCACAAGCTTTCTTTTTTAACATAAACTGGTTCAGTGGAAGAAATAGACAAACGATAGACAAGCGAATTGATAGAAAATGATCTGTAGGAAAGGAAGACGGGATGTGAATAATCTATCCTTGAGGATTAAATCTTTCAGTGCAGAATAACGAGGTTTAGAGAGTACGGCACGTGAAGAGAGTATAACTGCCGAGATGATGTGAGTATAAGTAAGATGAGATTAGTGTATAATGATGCTGTACAAATCACTTGCAAGATGAATCCTCGTATATATGCTGACTAGTCTTTTCATCCTTTGCTTATCAAAGACATTCAAAATTCTGAAGCAGTTAAGCAGTTCAGAGGCGAACCATTAAAATGTTGTTTTTTTTTGTTTTTTTTTTAAGCGTTTCACCACCCCCAAGCAAGGCGGGAAGCCACTAGGACGCAAGAGGTTACAGAAAATTTGGAGCAAGATCAGATAGGAGTGATAGAAGAAAGGATGAGGAGAAGGGTAGTGGATAGATCAAGGCAACTGGAGATGTCGATTGACATTACATTTGAATAGCTGGAGATTATAGCTCACATGGAAACTGGAATAGGGAAGGGAGTTCCACAGGCGAGAGGTGCGGGACATGAAGCTATTGGAGTAGAAAAGACGGCTACATTTAGGAGTTGCGACAGTGACGGGGTGAGAGCGGGATGTCAGCCTCGTAGGGCGCTTGAACTCATGAAGTCTGGGAACCAGCGAATGCAGCTCCTCGGAGCAATTGCCATGAAAGTATTTGTAAAACAGAGAGAGACGACGGCGCGTCTGTGAGAAAGTGACTGTAGACGAGATGTCAGAGCAGGGCCAATTATATTGCATATCCGCCTCTGGAGCCTATCAAGAACCCCAAGGCAAACAGAGGGGGCTCCAGACCATATATGGCAGCAATACTCCATGCAAGGGCGAATTGTTAGCTGGGTTTCATAAATATATTACAGTCAGCGAATCAATTAATGTAACATGTTTTCATTAAAGGACAAATAAAACGAAGCCGATTTGATGGAAACATTCAATATTTGGAATGGGTTTACCTGACTTGATCAGAGAACTTTTTTTTTTATTAGACACATTAGTAGATCTTTGAGAGAACATAATATTACTTTAATCAAGTATCACTTGAAAGCTGCTGATTTAATTATTTTTCTCATTGTCACTAACAATTGGTATAAATACTGTCCAAATAGAGAAAAAAGCGGGATTTTCTTTACTCTGTTAAACCCAGGCAAACGCAATAAGTTTAATTTTAATAATTTCACCCCAAGTAAGGCAATAAAGCCACTAGAATGTAAGGGATTACTAAAGGTAAGAAAATATGGGAAATACTATTAAGACGGGAAGATAATAAAAGAATAAGAATTAAGAAGACAAAAGATAAAGACTGATATTGAATTTAAATTTTTGAAGATCAAATTCGACAGCGAAGTAGCCAGAAGAGTGTTCCACAAGCGAGAGGTGCGATAGAAGAAACTCTTAACATAGAACTTACTGTTACATCTATCCATTTCATCTTTAAAATGATGAGACCTTGGCGCCAATCTAGTACTGCAATTACATTCATAAAGTCTAGGTTCCACAGAGGAAAATTTACCAGAAAATTTACCGTGCAATAAGTGACATAAAATAAATTTACTTAATATGACTTAAACTCGAATTACCCTTAATAATTGTTTTACTTGAGATGCATTTGTTGAGCTTCATTAAATATGTATTAAAATATTAACAGTTTTCTGTCAGGATTAAAAATGGTGGGTGTATATTAAACCCTTATTTATGGTTCGTTCCGTGTCTTAACAATAGCATTCGATTAGTCGGATCGTTTCGCTAACAGGTTTTTGTTGTTCAGAACGAAAATGGCTAATGCTATTTGAGTCAGACAAAACACCGACGAGTTCTTATCACTACGAAAAAAAAAAAAAAAAAAAAAACTCTATCAAGTCTATTTATCGGGGGGGGGGGGCTAAATTTAGCAACCCAAACAGGAAGGAAGCAGAAAAGGAGACTGAAAAACTGGTTATGAAGGAGACTGTGAGAAAAAAAAAAGCCTCTGATAATTTGGTAAGAGAAGACGGGCAATACAGACAGACAACGGGCAAGAAATTTACTCACACACAGTACAAAGACACAAGCCGGGGGCATACAAGTATACACATACAAAAAAAAAAAGATGTATGGACACATATATCGGGTACACACACACACACACATATATATATATATATATACGTTAATAGACATCATTGAATTATATTTTATAAATATGAATATATTTTCGTCAGCTTCCTATATTCAAAAAATAACTCGTGAGTTTGCATGTGTATACACACACACACACACACACGCACACACACACACACACACACACACACACACACATATATATATATATATATATATATGAATTCCTAACGGATGAAACGCACTACAAATAAACTTTTTACAAGTTGTCCTAAAATTTCTTCAATATTGTTCTTGATATACAAAAATATATCATGTATATATATATATATATTTCGATTATAGGTGCTGTATGAATGATTCATGTAATTATAAGTTGAACAGCACCTATAATCGAAATTAAAATAACTGATCCAACGTGCAAATTTCGGATAATAAGTGTGACATTTCCCTAATTATTGACGGAAAACCTACCAGTACAAAAGAATTCTCTTATTACTATATTTGTACAAAAAAGCACATCCTTAAAATTTAAAATACAAACTCAGCGTTGCGACCGCACGTTCCAAAATAATAACACATTTCTCATAGCATTTTTTCGGATTACATCTATATTTTCGTTGTCCTCTTATTACCGAGAAGTGAAAAACAAAAACAAATCTATTTCCATACCTGAGGATGTCTGTAGGAACAGACGAAAGCTTGTAAAAACTAAAAAAGACCTTATAAAACTGGAATTTATAAACAGGGATCATATCATTCATATACAGGTTCGGGGTTAGTGTAACTTATTGAAATTGTTTGCGAAGATATATTCTCGCCATTTAAATCATTAACCTCTATATTTGTTTTTGTATGATTGATTCATGTAATTATATATATATATATATATATATATATATATATATATATATATATGTGTGTGTGTGTGTGTGTGTGTGTTAAGGTATGGGCTTCGATTTTTATATACTCGTCTATGTCTGTTTGAATATAAGAGGTATTTAAGCAGCAGATCTTAATCCAAAGTGTTTTGTTAATTTCTATACACAAGGTGCGTTTTGTTTAATTTCATTCTAGTTTTACATTTTTAGGATAAGACGTTGCATATTGAAAGGAAGTCTTTGCATAAACTGTCCGAAATTTATGATTTGTTATGTACTCTTCAAGCACTTTCAACTGCCTCGATAATCATCGAGAACTGGGTGTCGTCATTGGAGTAAACAAGCGTTTGTTGATTACATCCTGGCAATATTTCGAGCACTGGCATTGGCATGTATTCAAAATTACATCATATGGGACGCCTAAATGGATAAACCCGCATCGAATATTCATACATGTCGTTGTTTCAGATCTGTAATGTGGCTTTCAATGTGCCTTTTCTATAAATACTTTCATGGTAATTATTCTGCTTAACTCTTCACTATGGTACATAGACTTTACGTAGACTTTATGAATTTCACCTTACTACTAGATTAGCAACAAGTTCTACACAAGTTTCCGTTGAATTGTCTTGATGTAACTGTAAGTTCTATGCTAACAGTTTGTTTTCCCACACGTCATTTGTCGAAGTGGTGCAATAGTTAGCAAACGTGTCTCGCTATAATCAATTGCGCCTGAATAGTAAGTTCGGTCCTCACTGAGTGCCTGATACATATCCTCACCCAGCTATGGGTTAATTACTAGGATTTGTATCACTATGCTACATTTAAGCTGCGCTTAGTAAATCACCATTAGTCGACGTTCAAAAAATGTAAATGCATTGTCAATCATTATCTACAATCCTCTTGATTATAGTTTTATTGTTCTCGCTCTTTAATAATGTTTCTTTTATTTCTTATTCTTTCGCATCCAATAACCCCTTATGTCTTAGTAGCTTTATATCCTTGCGTGGGCCGAAAGGATTACAAGAAAATAGACATGTATATACATATAATTTTGAGATCTGCATATTCTTTTGGTATAATCTGTCCAAATGTGTCTCGTGATATTTGCCGTATTTTCATTGATTTCGACATGATGATTAATATGCCCACGAATTGCATTCATTTTCGACACGCGATGAAAGAGTATGGTTCATGTATCGCTAATGAATGAACTTAATATTGTTTTCGATTATCGCCACTAATGAGGCAATCTCTCAAATACTTGGGTTTTATAAACACCATACTTTTTACGATAGTGGAAATTTGAGGTTGATAATTATTAGATCAGATGTTCTTTAACTTTTAAGAGGAAACTGATATATATTAATTACGACACTGCCGTCTTTTAACCGTCATAGAGACGCATTTATCCCTTCCATCAGCATGGCTAAAGCTAACCTCCAGGAGAGAAACTTATTGTGTCATTCATCATCATGGCTAAAGATAACCTCCAGGAGAGAAAATTATTGTGTCATTCATCAGCATCGCTAATGCTATCCTCCAGGAGAGAAACTTATTTTGTTTTTCATCAGCATGGTTAATGCTAACCTCCAGGAGAGAAACTTATTGTGTCATTCATCAGCATGGCTAATGCTAACCTCCAGGAGAGAAACTTATTGTGTCATTCATCAGCATCGCTAATGCTAACCTCCAGGAGAGAAACTTATTGTGTCATTCATCAGCATGTCTTCTGCTAACCTCCAGGAGAGAAATTTATTGTCTTTAATCTGCATGGCTAATGCTAACCTCCAGGAGAGAAAATTATTGTGTCATTCATCAGCATGGCTAATGCTAAACTCCAGGAGAGAAACTTATTTTGTTTTTCTTCAGAATCGCTAATGCTAACCTCCAGGAGATAAACTGATTCTGTCTTTAATCAGCATGGCTAATGCTAACCTCCAGGAGAGCAATTTATTGTGTCTTTAATCAGCATGGGTAATGCCAACTTCCAGGAGAGAAACTTATTGTGGTTTTCATCAGGATAGCTAATGCTAACCTCCAAGAGAGCAACTACTTTTGTCTTCTTGCTTACACGTTTTTCAGCTCCACTCCCGATTTGACTGTAGTATCTCTCCCTCTTCCTCTCCCCAGAACAGAGTGATATGAACACAACACTATCATAGGTTCCGGTATCAATTTTAAACTAGATACCCGCAAAGCATGCCGATTCGACAGTATCCCTGCAATTGACCTAAAGAAATGTACTCCTCAACTTACTCCTGATCTCTCGAAACTTTACAATAAATGCATGGTTACTTCTTGTTTTCCAGCTTGTTGAAGCCATTTTCTGCAGTTCTTTTTTCTTTAATAACTCTGGGGAACCACCTGACAACTCGAATTATCGCTCTGTTAGTATCTTACGTCATTTTGGCAAATCACTAGATGCTCTAATCTACACTGAATTGATTAACCAACTTACGGCATGTTACTTCGTATTTATTACAAAATTGAAATGCAACATCAATCGCCATCTTCTGCTTTCCTGAATCCTATTTCTTCATTCTCCTTTTTCTCACTTCTCTTCACCAAAGTTTTAAAATTCTCTTTAACTCACTAGTCTCTCCTTCCAACTAGCGACAATGATTAGAAAAAGGTTAATTTTGCATGTTGTATATGTTCTGTTTTATAGTTGTGATAACTTTTACTTTTGTAAAATCGAAAGACACAAAATTTTGCGCGGAGGTACATTATATAGTGGAGTATTATTAAAAATATACCTTTATTATATAGTGAAATACTGAAAGTTTATACTTTATATAGAGAATTATTAATATATATATATATATGTTTTATATAGTGAAAAAGTAAAATTACATTTGTTTTATATAGCGAAGTATTAAATTTATATATGTTTTATAAAATGAAATAGTAAAATTATGTTTTATATAGTTAAATAATAAAACGATATATTTTATATAACAAAATAGTAAAATTAAATTATATATGTTTATATCATTAAATAGTAAAATTATATTTGTTTTATATAATAAAGTATTAAAATTATATCTGTTTTATATAACGAAACAATAAAAATATGTTTCATATAGCGCAATAGTAGTTGTATATCTTTTATATTTTGAAAGAGTAAAATTGTAACTGTTTCATATAGTGAAATAAATATTAAAATCTGTTTGTGTCATCCTAGACATCGTGGAAAGCGATTCTCTTATTAATCTTTAGATCACAAATGAAGTGTTGATGGGATTCTCCTCAAAGTTTTCTTTAATTCTTTATTATCTCTAGACTTTCCGTTAGTATGAAAATCTAATTATTAGGTTGCTGCAAAAATAATGTCGTTTTTTAACGTTAAAAATACGTCGAAAAACGACATTATTTTTGCAACGTATTTGGAGAGGTCTTCGAAATTATTAAATGCATTGTTTTCTACATAGGAATTAGATAAAGTGGGTTGAAAAACGATCCTTAAGGGAGCCTATTTATGTCCATGAGTCTAATTTCCATCTAGATATTTGTTAGTTTCTTGTAAATTCTTTTCAGAAATGTTAAAAATAGAGAGTTATTGGGTAAGTTTATTATGATTTTGATGTTTCAGTATAATGCACGATGGCTATACTAACACTGATATGTTATTAGGTTGGTGCAAAAATAATGACGTAATAATGTCGTTTTTTGACGTATTTTTTAACGTCAAAAAACGACATTGTTACGTCATTATTTTTGCACTAATTTAATATATATCTCTTACGTAGACACTTGATACATATTGTATTTGACGGCATATAAGACTCACGGGTGTATAAGACCCATCGCAATTTCAATAGAGCAAATGGAGAAAAAATTAGTAATTACTAAAATTAGTAAAATTATTAGTAAATGGTACAGCCTAGGCTATATTTATGATGTATTATTTTGGTTAAACAAGCCATGACTATAATTAAACAAAAAATAATAGGAAAAAAAAGAGACGAGCCTATAAAAACTTTATTATATCCTTTATATGATCTGCACAACCTGCGTCTTGTAAACATCTTATTTGAATAATTAGGATGTAAAAATTCTGATTGCATTTATACCAATGAAACCGGAAGTTATCACAAGAAAAATATTAATGAAACAAATATATTTTATAAATATATAATTTGAATTTGAGTGTTTTAGTGAAACAAAGTACTAATATTAAATATGATGAAATTAAAATAATGAATATTATCAATGATAACAATTTTAATCTGCATAATAACCTTTTAAATAATGATAATAGGTATATGAAAGTTACTCTAAAGTCTAAGCTAATATGAGTTGCCATATAGCTAATTTCGACCGACTATCGCGAATTTTAAAACTGCATATAAGACGCAGGGGAATTATAAAAAAAATATTTTTAGTAATAAAAGTGCGCCTTATATGCCGTCAAATACGGTAATTATAAGTTCTCAGTAGAATTATGTTTTTGTATTTTCCCTGTATATTTCAAAAGGACTTATACTATGCCATCTTAGCGTGGTGCCTTGGCTCGTTTCATATCGTGAAGTGGAAACATTGACT
>OZ010577.1:39337561-39365061 GCA_963932145.1 Acanthosepion lycidas | reverse complement strand
AAACAAATATTTTATATATATATATATATATATATATATATATATATATAGTTGCGTTCATATGATTTTGTGAACGTGGATTTCATGGCCTTTGCGATCATCAGTGTTTCTCTGACGATCGAAAAGTGCATGAAACCTATGGTCACAATCTCACATCAACGCAACTAAATATGTTATATGTTATATATATATATATATATATCAATGAAAATGCCAAGAGGCGACAGACTGTTTCATGCCTCAACGTAATCTTCAAGCCATGCGTGTTGTATTTTAACTCGATTATTTATATATGCCAGTCAGTGGTGTATTATGTCTAGCAATGTCTTTGTCCCGATGGTTATTCTCCGGGCAGTAACGGCAATATTGGAAATTATTCTAAATGCTGTTGAATAGAAATAATTGTGTCTCCGAATGCCGTTATTTGTAGCTATTTCATAATGTTGTTTATTATCTTTTTACACATAATTTGTAATTGATTACTTGACTCGTGTTTATGTATTCATTCGGAGTTTTTTTTTTTTTAATTTGTTCATTATTTACTTAATTTGTTTAATCATTCAGATATTTTCTTTATTTTGTTTATTTTCTTCCTACGGTTTGTGTAACTTATTTTTTTTAAATTTAATTTATTGTTATATTATCTGAATTGTATATAGTGAATATCTTATGGTATTTCACAAGAAATTATTACGTTGGTGCAAAAATAATGACGTAATAATGTCGTTTTTTGACGTAATTTTTAACGTCAAAAATACGATATTATTACGTCATTATTTTTGCACCAACCTAATAGTTTTTAGTTTTCCATGTTTAAGTAACGTATTAATTACATGTTTTTTCCTGTCTGCCTTTTGTAAATAGATTATGATCGGTTATTTAGTAATTTGGGATGATCTTGTAATATGATTATAGCTCTTTTATCCTCCAGATAAAGTTTAAAGTTCTTTGATTTATTGTTTTCAGATGATGCTGTTTTCTTTTATTCCCTTGTTATTTTTTGTGCAATCTGTTTTTTTTAATTTCGCATATGTTTAGAAAGCATTGTGCTGTTCCCCTATTTAATATTCGTAAAAAATGATTTGTTTGCATAATTTCTGTTTTCAGGGTCATTCAGTTACATCTTTGTACATTTTCCTCCTTATGATTTTCTTTTTCGTTGCTGATTTGACCGTGCCTTGATATGTTACATTGTTTTAAGGGACATTCATTTAATGAGAATTCGATCCTCGCTCTGCAGTTAAACTTGTATTTGGTTTGTGCGGGTGGTTTGATGGTTATTTTTTCCGTTATATTTTTTATTATGTTATGTTTTTAATTGTTTTATGTTTTCAGTGCAATTGTAACAGATTTTTATTATGTTTCTGTTGAATATCTTGTGAAGTGTGCTTGATGGGAGGAAGTGTTTGTCTCCGAGTTTAATGAACATTTTTCCTAATTTTTTTTACGTTTTTGCTGTAGAGTGGGATAAACCATATGACTTTCACTTTTTTGTACTGTGTAATATTTGTGTGAATGTTGCTTAAAATTCACAATCTTTTGGGGCTGCTTCATAATCTGTTATGACTTGGTTGAAGATAATTTCAGTGGAAGAATTGTTAGAAAACCGGAGGTTTATTGATTGTGGAATCTGATTGATTTTTGGCTGGTGGTTGAAAAATTTATGCATTTGTGCAAGGATTGCCAAATATTTGTGCTGCAGCAATCAAGGATAAGTGAGGATAATTTGACGAGAGCAAAATTTAATCATACATTGCTTTTTTTTCTTTTTGACGAATAAAAAATAAAAAAATCATGTCCCACATTTTTTTCAACCATTTATAATATATATATATATATATATATATATATATATATATATATATATATATATATTGGACATATATATATATATATATATATTCATTCATGCATATTTGGTTAAATAATTTAGACGCGTTATGTCTATTTATTTAATTTTTATCCTCTCAAGTACACGTATTTATTTCTTTACGTTTGTAAGAAACTGATCGAGAAAAATGTCGTGATTATTATTCATATAATATTTTCACCAAGTACTTTCAATCTCCTTTGATATCTTCTTCAGGTTATTGAATTTCTAAGACAAAGAGTAAGTATAGTTAATGAATATGAGAACGCTGTAGAATTAAAAAAAAATCGTTATGTAATGGAGGTATCTCATGTAATATCTCATTAGGATTGTAGTGACGTGTTTAAAATCTTTTTAATTGTAGTTTTTAACAGTTATCACTTATTATGAAAAAGAATACTTTGCTGTTATAAACATCTTAGAAATTTGTTGCTTTATTCGTAACTGACGTTATTTACATAGCGGTTAAAATGTATTTAACGCCTGAGTTATGCGATTGATATTCATTGCTGAATAAGGAGACTGACAAGGGAAGAGATTATGTTATAATATCAATGTTTTGTGGAATGAATTATCTTAACATTCGGCTTATTCTCGTACCTAGGTACATGACTAGATAACTAACAATATGTTACATCTTAACGTTATTTTTAAAAATTAATTCCCAAGCACTAATTCAATAAATGATTAATATTCATGTGTGTATGCTTTAAATAATGGTCTTAACTGGCTTTACTTTTTCTGAAACAGCTCCCCTAAGTTAATCGATAGTAAGTAAATGCACCGAGGTCTCGACTTTATTTACTATTTCATAAATATTCGATGCTGATACGCAGAACGCCTCTCGTTTTACTAAAGAAATTAAAAGGAAAGAAAGAAAGTATCAGTTTGAAAATGCTCCTTTAAAATGGTGTGAGTTACGTTCTCATGCTGACCTGTTATTGCGTCAAGCAATAATTTTAATAACTGGAAACGCAAGTTCTGGCTTACATTCGGGGTCGCCTTTTTTGTGGAAAATTTGGACGGTGATTAATTAGTGTTTCGGGTGAGCTTAGTACGTTAGAGAACTACTACGATATTCTTGCTGGTAGGTGAGATTTGTTAAATTTTCATTAGTTCGATTATTGTCTTTGTTTGTTCCATGGAGGTAACAGAAATCGTAATTTCTCGGGCGGTTTTCTAATCTTCAAAACAAAGATGCACGCTCGTGAAACGAAACTCGTACGCTTGAAATAATTAATCTTTTATTAATGCACCTCATTCAATATTCTTTAGCTAATTTCCAACGTCTATAATTGAAGGAAAAAAAAATTAAAAGTACAGGAATAATGTATCAGTACTAAACAACTGTGACTTAATCTAAAATCTGGAGATCAATGCCGGCGCCTCTGCCCGTCTGATTGGCTCTACCGTCTGTCTACATTTTACAAACCCTCTACGAAAATACTCAGATCATTGGTAAACTTACAAGCACATGATACCACAGTTTCTCGAAGCACTTCCAATAATGAAAATGATCCTTGCATATGATCTTTCCTTCGATCGAGAAATATTGTTTTCAACTTATGAACCAGATATGTATATTTTCAATACTATTAATCAGCCACATTTTTATAAATATAGCGAGCGCAAAGGTCTAATGAGGGATCTTGCTTTAAACATTTGTCGGATCTCAACTTTTGTTCAGACATCAAAGTGTATAGATAGGTCACGGCTTGATAATACAAGATGCTGTAAGCGTGGATGTGCGAGTGGTGTAAATGGGTAACAGCTCAGAATTTAGAAGTCGGATGGTCGGTTTCCAATTGGCGTTGCGAAAGGTATGTTTCCATCTATTCCCTCTTCAGCTATAGGTTAATTAGTAGGACCTGTATTAGTAAATTATTATAATTTAAAAAGATTTTTACAGTTTAAAAATATATTCTGGTTTAAGTAACTCGCAAATGGGAGATGACCTGTAATAAACAAATCCATCAAACAAATGTTTACATCAAGTAGTACTGATATATAAAACCCATCGCTAAAAAATGTTGAAAAATGGTTAGCGTGTAGCACCCAAATTCTACATTATTCCAGTATCTAAAAATAGTTTGGTCAAATCTGTGCAAAAAGTGGACTACAGAACACTTTCAACTTCATACACACTTTAAAATAATTCTCGAGCCCTCATTGGTTAATAAATATACAAGTAGGCGTGATTAATTTTTACAACTCATGACTGAAATCCAAGTTCGCGCCAAATCTCCGTGAGCAACCCGAAGCAAATAAAAACAGTGAGCATCATGACATCAAACGAATTGCAACTAAACTTCACGTCATACGAACATTATACAAATTTAACGATATTCACACTCACTCACCAAAACTCACCAGTGAACTCTATTCCCATTCACTCAGCAAATTCGTTACGCAGAAGTTAAACAAATTCCTACTAACAAATCAATTTTATTTCTCAACATTTGAGAACATTGTATTACGCAAAACAATTAAAGGTAGATAACTTCTTTGATCACAAAATTGCATTCAACTTTACAAACATTTACTACTTACATGAACAGTAAATTCTTAAATGTAAATTTTTCTCTTGCAATTAATTTACAGAATCTTCAATAACAAATTCTAATAAACATATTTTCAAATCAGAACTCATTAACAAAATTTAATCTTTCACCAAACTTGAGTTCAACATAAATTAATTTAACAAGATTTCACCTAAAAAAAAAGTCTACTACATTTTCGTAAAATATTTTCATTACAAAAATATATTGAAAATTACTTGTTATTTAAATATTTGCCTTTTGTCTTTTATCACATATATTTCTTGTTGATTTCTCTTGTTGTTTTTGCATTTTGCTAAGCATATTCGTCGAGTCAAAAATTGTATGGATTGATTTGGGCCGTCAACACCATTAAATAAACGGTAACCACTAAACTTTCTACTACAAGCTCATATTAACGGCCCGAAAAGTATCTGATTTTTTTTCCATACTTTATATTTACAATAAAAAAACCGGATATTGCTGACATATCTATGATGGCGTTGTCAAGTCTTTACTTTCCAGCTTTGATAGGGTTCAAATCTTTTACAAGGTCATGTGGAGTCTAATTTATTGTCCACTGTACAGCATCACAATCTTTTCGTAACTTTATCGATATTTCAATGGCAAATGTTCATTCTTTTGCGTGACCAGTTCAGACATTTACAGATAGGACACTCTATGTCATTTTCACGGAGTTGAAACAACTTTGCTTCCCCCTTATTCCAAATGTAATAAGAACGTTTATTCAGACAGCTACTTTGTTGAAAAGATTCCCTTTAAATGCTTCTCTGAAACCGACAGTATAAACCTCTTCATGTTAAGGATAAAACCTTTTCTATCCTCATTTTTGAACTAATTTTCACCCTATACAAGGCCCAAGGGCTACTCAAGGTAGGGTGTTACTGTGTGAAGATATATTAGCTTAGGGAATGATACGCGTTTGGTATAAAAAGGGGAAGTAGACTTTAGAACGAACCGGAGAACCAGCCCTAAACAGAAAACATGGGATACACCTTTACTCCTATTCAAAAGACAGGGGAAGATTGTGAACCTATCTACTCTGATTTATGGAGGAGGGAAAATAAAATGAAATGAATAGATAGTAAATAAAAGTTCAGTGTTTAGGCACAGATGTTAGTAGTACAGAGTTGAAATCGACTTTTGAAGGAACTGGAAATCCAATTCTAATCAGGAAACAAGACCTTCTACTCCTGTTCAAAAAACAGGAGATAGTTGTAAACCGGACGATAGGTGAACTTATCTATTCCTGCTGATGTAAAACGGAAACCTAATCTAAAACAGGGAATAAATCTTCAAAACCTTCACTTCCTTTCACCTCCTTTTCCTCATATATTACATTTTAATTTTATTAACATTTTAACAGTAGCCTCTAGCTTGAGCGGCTTTCGAGTCTCGTATTAAAAACTTTCACCAACAAAAATAATAGAAGAAACTGGAAACATTAAAAAACATATGTTGAGATTTGAGTTACCTTGTTTCATCTCAAATGCAAACCATAAAACTATACAATACTATTTCAAAGACAGAGCTCCTCGGTTATAGCAAAATTGAGTTCTGATGGTTGTTCTGTTCTGTCCTGGCAGTCACCTTCTTCCACTTTTTCTGCAACATTTTCTGTGCTAGTCTACGTACCCCAATAATGATAGGTACTTTCACGATCTAGAATGTTGCCCTTCCCTCTTACGTTTTAGATATATATCTAACATTTCTTTATCTTTCAGTTTTCGAATTCTTATATTCAGTTTCATTCACTTATACCTCTGGGAAATCTCTCTCTTCTCCCCCCCATATATGGAATAAATAACAACACAGATTTGTCTCTTTAACTGTTGGTCAATTTAGGAACAGGAGACGAATGAATTCAAAACCCTACGTGACTCTGGGAACGAATCACTGGTTGCTATTTGGTAAGACATACAAAGAAAAATCCAACTCTGCTAGGGTTACGGGGAAAGATCAGGCGCAGGATATTGAGTGTGGTTAATGATAGAATCTAATGGACAAGATTTGAGTATATTAAACTGCAATGGTGTCAAGCAAGCGATCCTTTATACTGGGTAATGAATGAAACTTAATGATTCCGAATCAGATGAAAAATACACAGAGTAGTGGTTTCTGTTTCCTAATATGTGGCGTAATCAAAACACTATGATGACACAATGTGGTGTCCCGACGAACGACTGAATTCAATTTAGTTCAACGAATGCGGATCAGTAGGTATCTAGCCTAACACAGTTTTCAAATGAAATTTAATCTGATTTTTCTTGTAATTTATGCAAAACAAATGTGAATCCATATAGAACATTATTTTAAACAAATGTTTTACGTGAGACAAATAGGTCTTTTCCACATTAGGTTACACACACATATTTATATATAAAGTGAACATTGAAGTCAACACTCAGAGGCGACAGGCTGTTTCATGCTAGACGCAATCGTCAGGAGAAATGTTGCATCCGTATAGGATCCATTATCGTGCACCTTTCGGTCTCCGATAATTCACCTCTCTTTACTATGGAAAGTTTAACTGTTGCTTACACTGAATATCACTGAGCTATCAGTGTACAAGTGTGGACAAATGGCATGAAGGCAAGGCTGGGTTTAATTCTAAGCTATGTCATTGAGCACTTCGGTGTAAAACGAACATCATTTGCTGAATTTTTTCAAAGGAATCGTTTATTATTATTATTATTATTATTATTATTATTATTATTATTATTATTATTATTATTACCGTTTTTTTTCTACACTGCTTACGTATTTAATAAACGTAACTTGGCAGGGAGAAAGACCACCAAAAAATACATACGCACGAAAAGAAAGTAGTATTGTTATACGAAATTCATTCAGACATCACGAGATTAATAAATTTATCATTGTACAACCAAACCGTACAGTCACCTCGAAAACTGATGATTTTCACCAGCACAAATACATCTCACAAGAGATGCTCAAAATGGTAGCCTTCAGCTTGAAGACATTTATTAGTACGGCAATCTACTGCCTGGGCACCGTTGGCCACACTGTCCAATGGGATAGCTGCACATGCATTTTCCTTTTCTTGTGTAAGGGGTGCCAATGTAGTGGGTTTTCTGCGAGGCACAACATCGTTTAGGATTTGTTGATGTTAACCCATGACAGTAAGGTCATCTGTCGAGAAAATACTACACTAAACATTTTGATAAAACTCCGAAAGACAGGTTTTTGCATACATGAATTGCCAATACATTTCTGGGATGACTCTGTTTACACAGCACACACACCTATATGTGTGTGTGTATGTTAATAAATTAATAAAAAAACAAACGGGCTTTATAATATTAGTAATAAAATATAATATATTAGGTTGGTGCAAAAGTAATGACGTAATAATGTTGTTTTTTGACGTATTTTTTAACTTCAAAAACGACATTAGTACGTCATTATTTTTGCACTAACCTAATATATAAACTTTACCCCTGAAAAAGGTGTTAGAATCTTGGAAAAAATTCAATGTTAAGATTAATTAAAGCTTTCTTATCGGCCCTTTTCAAAGATACATGGTTCAGATAAAGGTTACTGCCCAAACACACACACACATACACACACACACACACACACACACACACACACACACATATATATATATATATATATATATATATATATATATATATATATATATATATATAATATCAATATAAGAAATAAAAATAGTTAAATATTGGAAACATAGTGTCCACTTGAAACTCGCGAAAAAAGCAATATTTGAATATCGTTTCTTTGTATATATATATATATATATATATATATGTGTGTGTGTGTGTATAAATATATATATATATGTACATATATATATATATATATATATATATATATATATATATATATATATGTATATATATATATGTATGTATATATATATATATTGTCTTCTATAGAAGTCGTGTAAGTTGGTTGGCATTTTATGAGTACCATTTTTTTTATACGGTTATAACACTCGAGTTCTCGGTAGATGTCTCCAATTATTTCTCTTTTCCTCAATTTTTATTCAGCGGAACCAGTCAGTTGGTGTAGCAATGATAGCTGTCTTATTCTAGTTGGACAAGTATCGAATATCGATAGAAATAATAAATTTTGTTACACCTGTGGTTGCAGTTCTCGTCATAAAGACTTGGACGAAAGCCAAGGCTCTGTTCATATGGTCTGACGCATCTAATAAAGGCGTTGGCTTTTTGAGCTGATGTATTAAATCAACGGCATCATCATGCAGTATACAACTTAAAACATGTAACACAGACCTGCAGAAAAAAAAACTGTAATGTGAGATTAGAAACTGTTTTTAAACTCCTGTTATGTACTGTGTATCTTCAGCTATGTGCCGTCTCCCTTCAGGGCGTGGGCGATCACGTCTCACCACAACTTCCTAGTTCTTCTTGCTCAAATAAATCTCTGAAGCTTTATCATCACTGTTTCTGCTCTGACTTTTTTTTTATTACCCATGCTTATGAGTTAAGTTACTGTCTATTTTTTTATTTTTATTTTCTGTCTCAGTATTTCCCGTCAGTCTTCTTTTGGTCATTTCATCCCAATCAAGGCAACAATGCCACTAGGACTCACAAAGGTACAAAAGGAAGATAAAGAATGAAAAAAAAACGAGTCTGTAGAAGCGAGGAAAAGAACAATAAAGGAACCGGATTTCTTGGAACACAAATCATGACGATTGGCGGTGCATTTAAATTTGTTAAGATTGTAGGTAACAGGGAGGCAAGGAATCGGCATGGAGTTCCCCAGAAGAGTAGTAAGAGAAAGTAAACTTTTAGAATAGATATGTTGGTCGAATCTAGCTAGTTCAACACAAACAGTGAGGTGCAATTGCAAACGAGGTACTAAGGAGAATAGCTCATCGGGGAAATGGCGATGAAAATATTTGGAGAAAAGACAGATGGAAACCAAGTCTCGACAAAGAAGTCGAGATGACAATTCAAGATTGATGCAATATTTCTTGCACGCATAAACGATATATATATATATATATATATATATATATATATATATATATATATATACATTCTACAATCTAAATTCAACATCATCATTACTTGATAAGACAACAGAGGTGTTGAAACAAAATGGCTATTTTTGTAGTGATTTTATAACATATTTATGTTATAATTTCTAAATAAATAATTACATATATATATATATATATATATATATATATATAAACAGTGACTATTATGGCTAATGATGCTAGACTCTTCGTTAAATCGAATTGAGTTCTCTCAGTCACTGTGTGTTTATCTAAAAAATAAATACGCTTAGATTCACCGTCATCCCTGCCGTGCGCCAACGGATTAGTGGTAGAACCTCCGACTGACACCAATTCAGTCGGGTATCGATCCTAGCTAGAGGCAACCGGACGTCTAACCACACTGATGAGCTGTGATACAGCGAAACAGTCTATCCGTGGATGACTATATATATATATATATATATATATATATATATATATATATATATATGTAATGTGTAGTATCCTTCTGTAGAATCATATTTCTGTTGCTTATAGTTTTCTCATCATCCATGGGTCGATTGTCCAGTATTTACTGCCATATAAGATGGATGACACATAGTAATCCAGCACTCTTTTCTAACGAAATGTTTCGGTTTCTCGGCACATTGCTCAGCATTTGGAATGTTTCTTTCGCTCGTTCAGTGCGTGTTCGGATCAAAGTATCGCACCTTCCAATCCGTTAAAGAACTTCCAGGATATTTAAACCTCTGGAAATACTTGATCAATCAATATTTCCAATTTGTAACTCGCATCTTGGACTTTTTCTATTGCTGGTTACCATATTTTCTGCCTTCCTGCAATTCATTTTTTGTCTTTTTTTCTCTCAATTACTTCATGTTCCCTGTATTGTAGTTTCCTTTCAGAATCTGCCATTTTACATTAAATCTTCCCCCTGTTTAATGGTTTCTCCTTGTTATTATTAACTTTCCTTTTTTTTACCATTTTTTAAAAATAACTTTTTAGCCTTTTCTGTCTACGTTTGTCACCAGCACAAATACATCCGTTGTTGCTAGCATTATGTCCACCGGTAATAAACTATATTAGCTCCTCGCCTTCTCTCTTAGGCTTGTCTCTCTGTATAAGTTAAATAAATTTGACTTGATTTGATTTGTTTAACAACATATCAACTCCTTATAGGTCTTTTAATGTTGAAACTTAATTTTCTTGAGAGTTTGGAAGTAATAAACATATGATATGTTATTCTGCTTTCGCAATTGAATATATGGTAGATGATAGTCAGCTTTTGAGCATAGACATATTTATGTGTACATAACTGCTAGAGGAAGTTTATGTTGTAGTTTTGTTAAAGTTATATTTTGGAATACAGTTTGATTCCTTTAAGAAATTGTAGGAAAGAAATGTCATGAAAGATTTTTTTTTCATGTTGGTTGTTTGGTAGTTTTTTTAAACGGATTTGTGTGAAGTCGCTATCGCTTATTATTATGTGTTTTATTGTGTATTGGCATGCCATACAGATTGGATTGTTTGGTTTATTTAATTTACCGGCATAATAACCTCTATCGGTTATTTAATGACGAAATCTAAATATTTATAACGCAATTTTATACCTTCAATGTATTGTTGATCATTTTTTTATAAAATGTATTGTTGGCAATCAATCTATAAATTGTTATTATTGGCATTTTTGTATAAATATGCATTGCTGGAATTTTTATAATTTCATGGTGTTTTTTTTTTTACATTATTTACAGTATTCGAAGTGTTATCCTTATTTTCATTGCCATATTCACAATGTTTTAGCCGTTATACGCCCCGCCTTCTTCTTTTGGAATTTCGAACAGAGCACTTTATTTCATACAGTGGGGTAGATTGTTCTAGGTCCACGTGCCATGCCACTGCCGGGTGTCTCAGTTCTTTCCCTTTAACTCAACTATCCAATATTATGTTTCACCACTGTTGTAGCCTAGTATTGACCCCACAGCTCACTGGTTTTAGTGGCTGAATCCAACTAACGTCTTTATCCACCGGTCTCATATGATGAAGGCCAGAGCGTCCAACGGCCACTCCATGCTATGTGTAAATAGCAGGACAGACCGGGTTCTGTAGCCTTGGATTGCAACTGGTCAGCCGCAGAAAGAAATGGCAACCTACTGTGGAAAAATCTACCTCGTCAGTCATGTATAGAAAGATACATTATCGCCTAAGTGTGTATCACTATTTCTTGACTAACCCTTGGGAAAGGTATGAATCCTCTTCTCCCTTTAGATATGGGTAAATAGCAGGACAGACCGGATTATGTAGCCTTGGAAAGCAACTGGTCTGCTACAGAAAGAAATGGCAACCTACTGCTGGAAAATAACTACAACCTACTGCATGGCACATAAATGACAGACTGATTCTGTCCTCTCATGTTGTTAATATAGCTTTTTGTTTTAAAAAAAATTGCGATGCCATTAATGACAAATTAATTTTCACTTTTCAGTTATTCTCTTCGTAATATCTGTTAGTTTTGATCACCTTGACTTAGTTTAGCAGAGTTGTATCGCTAGATCTATTACGACTAAATAATGAGTTCGAATCTCACTGGGTGCTCTATACTTTCAGCTAAGCTATTCTTAGAAAATCACCTTGGGCACTTCGATGTGGGGTAATGGTTAGTAAGCTTCTTTTGCCAGATCAATTACGACTGATTAATGACTTCGTTCCTTACTGATTGCTCCATGTGGAGAAAAGGTAGATTCATGCCTTTCCCTACGGTATTTGCACATAATCGAATATAAAGAACCCGACTGAAATTCGAACTCGGCTTTCAAAGTGATATTGCCGTAAGACCGGATTTCATTTGTGGTGTTAACTAGGGATTCAGTGGGAGAAAATCCCTTCAAAAAATAAGAACCTACCCAAAATTATCACCAAAATCAATTAGTCTCAATAAGTATATATTAGTTCTCTGAAGATCAATTGTTCCATTTTCTTTGTAAACATTTTGGTTACCATTCCGAGTGCTCCATTGATAATCGGCACACTTTTCACTCTAGGCTACAATACAGACAGTACCCATATAAACACTAATATTAAAATATTTAGCATGTCGTATGCTGGAGGAGGTACTGTGCAAATTATGAGTAAATAGCAGGACAGACCGGATTCTGTAGCCTTGCATAGCAACTGGTCTGCTGCAGATGGAAATGGCAACCTACAGCGGAAAAAAATCTGCCTACGTCAATAATGTATCGAAAGGTACATGATCGCCTAAGCGTGTATGACGCATGGCACATAGCTGACTGATTCCTTGTGTGTGTATATATATATATATATATATATATATATATATATATATATATATATGCCGAGTTCGAATTCCAGGCGAATCCATTACATTCACATACGTTTTAATACCTTTTGGGAAAGGTACTGATGCTCTTTTTCTCCACCTCCCACAGCTATGGGCAAATAGCAGGACAGACCAGGTTCTAGAGCCTTGGATGGCAACTGGTCTACCGCAGAAAGAAATGGCAGCATACTGCGGGAAAAATCTGCCTCGTCAGTCATGTATCGAAAGATACATGATCGCCTAAACTTGTATCACGCATGGCACATAACTGAGTATGTTGGAATGGCGATTACTTTCGGTGAGAATCTTTTCTTAAAGTGGAATTGGGGAGTGTCTGAATCTCCAAATCCCAAGGAATCATTTCCTTATTTATATGGCCAGTTTCTAGTTTTGGCTTATACCATTCATTGGTCTGAAAATAGTTGATAAAATTCCCAGTGAAACACCAAATTGTGTATTTCTTTATACTCTCTCCAGGCCAGTTTGTATAATTCACTAATTATGAAACGTCTCCATCGCCTAAAAGTCGTTAGTCTTTACTTGCGAACTATTTTTGCCTAGAGCCAATTTGCTCCAATGGTTTTCTTATTCTGAAGGATATCTCTTTTATAGAATTTTCCGTTCCAGGATTCTGGGCTCCCAGATGTAATTAAACTATTGAAAGCATCTGCAACTTGATCAATGTAACTTTTATAGAATTATCATTAAATTTAATATATTTTCACTCTTTCTTCTGCTGCGAATGAACATTAAATTCGATTCAGACATCTTGTATTTCCTAAATATACTAAGTTGGCAACAACGATATGTTTTGGAAAAAAAAAATGAATCACCTCCCCAGTGAAGATTTTTTTCGAGCACAACATGCCGGCTATTATTCAACACTGGTGGAAATGTATAGTCACTGGTACTGACTATAGTGTTTTGTAGCTGGAAACTTTTTCTATTCAACTGTATTTATAAGTCTCATGTCGCTGTATAATTGACTTTACATTCAGTGCCACTCTCGGATGTGGAGGTATACTGCTTATAGGAAGCTACGATGTGCATTCCACAAAAAAAAAAAATTGATGAAAGAAATCGGAAAGGAAAGGTTTTTCATTGTATTTCATGGCTCTCCACGCTATCCAAAATTTAATCCATTGAATACCATACTTCAGCATGAAAACCATGATAGATTCCTCTCAGACCAAGAAGAAATACCATATCTGTGGTAACTATTGAAAATCTAATAATTAGAAGAGAATTTAACTTCCATCATTGACCTTCGATTTATAGGACGCAGGGTGGTTTTTGAAGATATTTTATGAGAATAATTCCGTCTTATGTGCTTAAAAATAAGGTGTATATATTACGTGCTAATGCCTTTGGGAAATGTATTAATCACCTTCTTCTCCCTCTAGCTATGGGCAGATAGCAGGACAGATTGGGTTCTATAGCATTGGATGGCAACTGGTCTAGGAGAAGGAAAACTCTGAATTCAAAACCTGCGGAGGTTTGTTTGGGGGCACCAGGTCTCTGTATTCGGCCCTTCAAAAATGTGGTTGGTTCAGCACAAACCCTTCACCACTATAATCAAATCATATGTGTTGGTGTCTGGCTGTCGGTTCCTAGGAACTGAGTTGCATGACCCTCATATATCGAATATGACGGGAGAGTCCACCATATGTGTGTGTGTGTGTGTGCATGAATGTGTGTGTGTGTGTGTGCGTGAATGTGTATATGTGTGTATGTGCGTGAATGTGTATATGTGTGTATGTGCATGTGTGTAATATAATTAATGTTTATCCATAAAGAAAGCGAAAACGATAATTTTACAGACTGTTCAAATGTTTTCTATAATCGTTTGGCGAGTAGATATTAGGGAAAAGCACCAGACCTTCGGTATCAATTCAATTGCGCATAATTGAAGATAAATCAGTCTAAAGAACCATGTAAATAATAATAATAATAATAATAATAATAATAACAACAACAACAACAACAACAACAACAGCAACAGCAACAGCAACAGCAACAACAACAACAACAACTTCTATTTCCATTTCTATTTCTATCTGTAAGAATCAATAGCAAAATAAAAACTAGATAGACAATGTATTATGAGGTGACTGTCATGACTCAAAAGTAACTCCTGAATGTCTGGGTAGGAAGAATATCCCATTGAAGAACAAGGATCGTACGCCTTTTTTTTAACCTGAGAACAATCTTAGCCTTTCGTATATTTTCATCAGTAATCATTGTGTTCCTTTTTTTAAAAACAAACAACTAAAAAGAAACAGTTTGAAATTTAATTATCTCTTACGAATGATTTTCCTGTAACTACTTTTCATTATAGCGTTCGCTTTCGCGCGTTCTTCCAATTCACCGTTTACTAAAATTGAGACTAGGATCCAATACCTCAAGTACACCTCTTATATAGTCAATGTTTTAATTCATTCGGTCAAATTTATTGTTTACTCTCGTTGAGTCTAGTGTCCTATATCTCAAGAGCACTTCTTATATAGTCAACATTTTAATCGATTCTACTAATTCATAGCTTCCTTTTCTTGGTACTAGAATCTTACACAACAAGAGCAGGTCTTACATAGTCAATGTTTAATCGATTTAGTCAATTCATAGCTTTCTCTTCTTGGTACTAGTAACTTATACGTCAAGAGCAGGTCTTTCATTTTTTCATCGATTCGGTCTAGTCAAAGTTTACTTTTCTTGGTAATAGTATTCTCAAGAGTACTTCTTACATCATCAATGTTTTAACTGATTCGGCCAATTCATCGTTTAATCTTCTATACCTCAAGAACACACCTTATATAGTCAATGGTTTAATGACATCCCGAAGTCCGAACCAATAATTAGTACATGGCAAAGAAGATATTTAGCTGTTTCAGTTTTAAAACTGAAGTATATATACTATATACAGTGGAACCTTGGTTCACGAATTTAATTCATTACTGAATTTTCGTAAACCGAAGGTGTTGTTCAAATAGGAGTCAGTGTAGAAAGAAATGACACAATACAATAAAACTGGGAAAAAAAAGCATATCACAACACACGAATATATACAACACGGAGGTCGACTCAGAAATTATTCGGCTCGGCAATGTCGTTCGAGAACCGAAATTTTCTTCGATAACCAAGCCATTTTCATCTCGAATTTTCTGTTTGAAAACCGATTTGTTCGATATCTGAGACGTTCGAGAACCGAGGTTGCATTGTATTACTATGTAAAATATATTGGAAAACAGGTATATTGATCTTGACTTGTATAAAAAAAATACGTATGGTGTTGGCACACTGAATGATTTTAAAACCCTAAGTCGGCACATAGCAAAAGGTTGCCGACCACAGGTTTAACAGATTAGTATTATGCTAGGTTCATGTTGGTCACCTATTAGTGAGTACGTCTCTCTAGATCAACGTTTCTTAACCGGGTTTCCCCGCAAAAGGTCCTCAAGGATTCAGCGAGAATAGGTAAGATAAGCCAATTCACTTTTGACTTTTTATTTAATTTCATATACGTAATATTACTAAATATATTCTTGGTTATTGTAATATTGTAATAAAAAACATCATCCTATCTCGCTTATTATGTTATTAAAAATATATTGATATTAATATACTATTTATAGTAAAGGATAAAAGATATTAAAAAAACAAAAAAGATGATGTAGCAATTATCTGTTTTCGTTCTTTTTCCATGCATATTATGATATTGGTTACATATGTTTATTTTTTACGCTTGAGTTTATAATTTCTTTTGTGAATGAAAACTGCTTGATGAAGAATTATAAACGAACAGCATTAATTTTATTTCGCCTTACCGAAAAATTTGACAAAGAAGTATTAAGTTTTTCTTAAACCAGCTTTTCAGAGATATATACTATGATATTTACCACGTGAACTACGATGAAAATAAAATGAGAGAGATATGGCATATAATTTTGTTTTTGCGCAGCGGTTCCTTGAGGCATGTAATTTATTTTAAGGGTTATGCAAGGGTAAAAAAGAAACGCTGCTCTAGATTAATATATACAATTAATCCTGACATCTGACGTGTCACCAAATAAATTCAAAAGGAGATTGATGAAGTTTTACTAATCAATGCGCGCCTGGAATTTGTCCCAAATCACTATCGAATAAATATCAAGAACATGCAAAATTTTTGGGTGTTTACTGTCATTACCATCAGTTGAAGTAGTTTAACTCCCGAGGCAATACATCCCTTATTTTATTAAATTTTGCAAGGATAGTACTAATTGTTATATAGGAATAAAGTGTCACTGCCGTACACAGATCGCTAGTGGTCAAACGCAAGCGATCCAATTATTGAATTAAGTAGACCATGTGACCGTAGTGGAAACACATATACGTAAGAAGTAGTGACGACTAACGATCGCCATTTCTAGTCTATCCTCTATTACTATACGTATAGTTATTTCTATCCTCTATTCACTATATTATCTCTCTATTCGGATCACTATTCGGTGGTTGCTTTTCGAGCGAGTATTATCGAGCAAGTGTTGCTAGTATGAGTGCTATTCGAAGGCGTCTGACACAGCCTTTTGCAACGGCGTACTATAGTTGTATCTGCGATTACAAAGTTTCTACTACTTACGAAAGTGACAACGAATATTCGTTGACATCACAAAAGTGGCAACGCGTGTTCGTTGACATCACAAAACTAATCTTTGGCGCCTGATGCGCCCCTATTAGGAAAGAACGAGTCTGACTGTACAATCTTGGTCCCTATTTTCCTAAAATCCCTTGGTTGTGAGTATGAAACTCACTACGGATAACATAGTGACTTATTCTTAGAATAAACTGTGGGGTTTGAACAGTAATTTTAATTTGAAATAATGATTAAGAATAATATAATTATAGTCCATATAACAAATGATTGCAAACATTATGAGAAAGAAAGGGGGAACTTCGACGTGGTGTAAAGGTTAGCAAACTTGTCTCGCAAGAAAAATTACGACTGAGTTGTTAGTTCGATCCTCACCGGGTGCCCATACTTTCGGTCTTGTACGGTAAAATATCTCCATAATGACAAAGAAAGGAGAGTGTAGATAAATTTGACACTCACACAATACAGAGGACAGACAAATGAGAGGGGAAGACCATCTACCCAATGAGCTGGTAAGAATTGACGACGGACACGATGTTGGAAGATTGTCAAACGAATGAACATTGCTTAGAGCTAAACATGGTAGGAAGTTTTGAGGGCTATGATTGCCCAGTT
Organism: Acanthosepion lycidas; assembly: GCA_963932145.1. Classification (NCBI taxonomy): domain Eukaryota; kingdom Metazoa; phylum Mollusca; class Cephalopoda; order Sepiida; family Sepiidae; genus Acanthosepion; species Acanthosepion lycidas. Next base: position 39,347,037 of record OZ010577.1, on the reverse strand, counting down.
TCAGAATGGACAGGACACAGATAAGAAAAAAGAAATGTATGCAGATACAGTGTAACCCGAATTTAAGAGACCTGGATATAAGAGAAACCCGGATATAAGAGAGATTTTCTCTGGCCCCAAATTATTCCCATACTTGCCTAATGCCTAAACAAAATAGACCAAACCCGGATATAAGAAAAACCTGGATATAAGAGACTTCTTCGCCGGTCCCGGCAACTCTCTTATATCCGGGTTACACTGTATATACGTTTAAGAGAAGTATATGCAGAACTGGTTAGGATAATATATAAACTGGCCTGCATAGTCTATGCACACATTTCAGTAAACTAAGGAAGATATGATGGCATCAGAATATATATAGGGACTAAGTGAAGCTAATATGTGACACAAAACCGAAAGTATGGAGCACTCATTGAGGATCGAACTCACTATTCATTCGTAATTGATTTAATGGGACAAATTTGCTAGCCATTACACCACGTCGATGCTCTCATATTTTTAAGCGAAGCTCATATGTCGCACAAAGCCGAATGTATGTGGTATCGAATGAAGATCGAACTCACTATTCAGTGGCAATTGAACTAGCAAGACAAGATTGATAACCATTACACCACATCGAAGTACACAAATTATTTTTAAACGTCGCTTAGATGTGGCACAAGGCCTAAAATGTGGAGCACCCAATGAGGATCAAATTCACTACTGAGTCGTTATTGATCTAGCAAGATCAGCTTGCTAGCCACTGCACCACATCAAGGCGTTGATTTTTTAAAGCGTAGCTTAAATGTTCACAAGGCCTAAAATGTGGAGCACCCAATGAGGATCAAATTCACTACTCATTCATCTAGCAAGGTCAGCTTGCTAACCACTGTACCACGTCGAGTCGTTCATTTTTCTAAGCGCTGCTTAGATGTGGCACAACGCAGAAAAAGTGGAGCACCAAAAAGTATCAAATTCACTACTCAGTCTTAATTTATCTAGCAAGCAAAGCTTGCTAACCTTTACGCCACGTCAGAATACATATACCGACGGTTACATGTGAGAGAACTGAGACAGGTATAGAGAGCTAAGTAGAGGTGAACAGCTAAATAGACGTTCTGAGAGAGAATGAGAGACTCACAGACTAACAATGGCATTTATTGATCGCAGGTTTTGTTTTTAATCGCTTTTGATCTTCTCTCTCATACTTTTGTTTTTGTTTTTAATGGTCGTATTGATATTTTTTGGACGTCTGCACAAACCATGTGGGTGCCAAGATGATCGATATTCTTCCCTATGATCGTAAATTCCGAATGAGACAGAAAGCGGCTTTTGTGTTTGCCGTCTTGCAAGAAGCTCACCATTAATAACCGCCTTTTTTGTCACACAAAGATTCGCATTAAACGGACAAACGGCATCCAATCTTAGAAAAAAAAAAACGAAGTCAAACAATTTCACCCTCCCATAGGATATATGCATTTTTTAAATGCAGTGCATACGTAAATACACGCACACATTCATATATATATATATATATATATATATATATATATATATATATATATATATATATATATATTTATATTTAATACTAGCAGGCTTCGCCCGTTCGCGATCGCTTCATTCATATAATTTGCTTTTTATAGTTAAGGTAAGTTTTACAAATAGCTGCCAACTTGTTGAATGCCAAGTAAAATGCAAATTTCAAAGACTTTTCTGCACTATATAAGACGGAATACATAAACAGAGATATTTTTGATATGAAAAACAAACAATTCGGGCATAAAAAGAACAGTAATGAAGGACAGTTAATGAAATAACATTTTTTGAAACCAACATGCACATTAGTTAGTCCTGAAGTCTGTTATTGCCTAAAAGTAGATTACATATAATACAGATATTGAAATTTTAGTGTGCAAATTACTCTTTCGAGTAGTTTTGAACACATCTATTCATCATCTCTCAGTTGCGACTCAAGGGCTACTTTATCAAAGAGCAGATTTGCAGCTGAGGAAATTTATACTGAGAGTTGCCCAGCCCTAGGGAAAAGCTGCTCGAGACCGTGTCCTCTCATGGCCCTAGAGAGAGGGATCGGTGCTCGCACAGAGGCCAGCACAACCGACAGTTGCGGGGGCTTCAGGCAATGTTTATTCGTGGTCCGGGTGTACGCGCCCGACTCCCTACCTTAAAAACCTTGTGTCACAACTCGTCTTAGCGGGGAGGCAGAGTAAATACCTAGTGTGTAAATAACGAAACTCGTGGGAGAATTGAGCCACAATTTCGCATTTATTCATATAGATTCCATAATATAGGTTTTAATGAATTAGTTATTATATTTCTCTGACTCTTTAAATGTGGAATGTAAAACTAATTCTAATTTCTATTTTCCCATCTTTACACTTTATTAATTTTATCTGATAAATTTTCCGCTGATCTCTTTCCCAAAAATAAAAATATTTTTTTGTACGGAAAATAAGGATCCAAATACATCAAACCGTCTTTAAACTAAATGGCAACAGAAGAATTATCGTTGAACTTTTAGAAGGTAAACTTAAACATTAATTCAGTACTCGAATGCAGCGATTAATTTTCGAATTCTGTAGTTTATTGATTCATCTACTCCTCCCTAGCTATTAGGATAATGGCCAAACCAAGGGTCCTCCACATGAGCTAGCATAAATGCCGCCCGATAAGGCGGCTTTTAAGCTAGCATGAAATTTTAACTAGTTTAAAATTTTAGCTAGGTTATAATTTTACGCAAGCAGGAGTTTTGAATACAAAAGGTAAATGAGAGTTACTCCCCTTGAACCACGAAAGCAACGTCAATGGCTAGTATAATTTATTAATATGTATGTTTGACCATGTATAATCTGGCAACACTGAATCTGAGCTCAACGAAAATCGTTACCTCTGCCTAACTATTCTGAGGCCTTTTAATGTGCTATGAAACATTGAAATCGAAACAGTGGAAGTGGATGAGTTGCTTGGACATACACACACAGAAACACACAGTGTTCTTTATATATATATATATATATATATATATATATATATATATATATATATATATATTTACACACGCTCTATCTCTGATATTGAGCACTTTATTCCATAAATATAGCACACCTTAAGACTATATTTCTTTATATATATATATATATATATATATATATATCTTTAGGCAGCATCCATCTCTCTCTCTCTCTCTCTCTCTCTCTATATATATATATATATATATATATATATATATATATATATATATATATATATATATGTATATATATATATATATATATGATGTATATTTAGGCAGCAACCATTCTTTCAAATATGTTTAGTTGAATGAGAAAGACAAAAAAAAAATAATTCATTTTTTATTTAGTTTTCCAACATTCTTACATTTTTCCATTTGGTGGAAGTAAGGTATTTCAAAAATTGTCCCTATTGTCAATTGTTCACAGCGTTTTCGCCCACTTCTTCAACCATTTTTAAGGGATTTTTTTAACCGTTGTCAGTTTGTTTCCATCTTTGTCTCTTTAAGATGTAATTTTTGTGCTTTTGGAAAAGTAATAGCGATTATTCCACTGAAATTTCCTTTGTACCATCATTGAATGATTTTAGGCAACATAATATACAACTCTCCCCACAAAAAAAAACAAAACAAAACCGCTCATTAAATTCACTTATTTGTTAATACCCTTGGGAAAGACATGAATCTATCTCTCTTCCCTACCATCTATGGGTAAATAGCAGGACAGACTGGGCAATATAGCATAGTGTGGGAACAGGTCTAGGCATAGGAAAAACTCTGAATTCAAAAACCTCTAATTATTAGTAAATATTATGGCAGTCTGGGCTCTGTAGACAATGTGACTAGAAGAAGGACAACTCTGAATTGAAACTCGAAGGTGAAGTCCCTAATTACAGTTCGATGGCATGTTTCATTCTGTCAACTCCTGTGACGATACCGGTGAAAATTATTGGCCTCTGTCTTTCTCTTGGACACCATGGCGTGTCGAGAAGAGAGGTGCTGCATGGGCATCTGCCGATCTCTCTTAAAAAAAATACCCTTCCCAGGCCTGCACTTTTCGAATACAGATCTATGGTCTCCCAATTCCGATGAAAGCCAGTACACTTATGTACCGTCCATGCCACATAGAGTTAGTCGAAACGTACTATTTGCGTTCATATTCCATTATTAAGAAGGAAGTTCGAATGGAAAAGCCTTTTCCTACGAACTACATTTGGGAGAGGACTTACCCGGCCACTACGTTCGTAATCTCTCCAAGTCTGTTGATATACTTACCATATATCCTCATAAACTACGTCCCTTATCATTACCGCTGATATAAGAATCGCCTTCAGTAAGCCATTACTTGAGTGGCTCCTGAGCCTTGTTTTGGGTGTAAATTCATATGATAATCTATTACTATTTTAGTATCGTACTATTTTGATTTGTGGCTTTTGTCTGTTAGGTCTCAGACTTGTCATCTGCCAAATCCCAATCATGCCATCTGTTAGGACCCATTCCTCTACGATGACATTCTTGATGTGTGATTTTCCAAAACAAACACCTCAAGATAACTCGTATACCTACGGGGCAACTTTTATAGACGTTATATGTCATATATACATCACTTTATCGAAATGAGAGAAAACAATACCGGAAATATCCATTCACCAACTTAAATAAGTCAACAGTACCAAGAAACTTATATAAACAAGGCTACGTCGAAAGCCTTCATCAAATATCAGACCTTCAAGAAAGCAAAAGAATGTAACGCGTTTAACCTTATAAAGAAGGTCTATATTTAAAGATGTCGCCCGAAGAATAAGAAGAAACTGGAATTCCAGGTCTAAGGTTATGAAAACAAATTTAAACTTAAACAATCGAATGGACTACATGTGGTAACCAAATTCTGTTCTTGTTTTCATAGTTATATCTAATTGTATCTGATGACGTCGTCATTTATTTGTTTTTTATTTTCATATTTGGATGTTGGAGGTCGAATAATGGTTGTCGAAACGGAAAAAAACGAGCAGAGATCGAATTACCGACGTGCCAAATTTGGATCTTTAACCCCAAGCTAACGTAACAATGTTTTATGAATCGTTTCCAGAAAAAAAATCTAAAAAAAAACAAAAAGAAAAGTTAATTTAACGAGTCATGCTTACTTGAGTATTTATTCTGGACGAATATCAAATATTGCCAAGGTAAAATCAAATTTATACAGAATAAGAAACAATATTTAATTGTGTGATTATGTAGCGCCACCGACATGTTTTATTTAACCCTTCAAGGTACCCACCTTCTGAGTGTCAAATCATACCGGGTATCGTTTTTCATAATTATACGTTTTTTCGTCGTTTTGGCGGATCTCTTTGAGATACTCATCGACATTTTTTTTGTTTCTGAATTGAGTGCTATGTTAGTTCTGAAGAGACGTCCGCAGCCATCGCATGTCGAGTTGGTGGCCTTTGTCAAATGCAAAATAAGCAAAAGAACTGTCTAAGAAACAGAATTAACAAAGTTTTTAATAAGTAATAACATGAAAAAGAACAGGGCAAAAATAATATAAAGCAAAAAAAACAAAGTACGCCTGATAAATTAACACTAATATGGCAAAAATGTTCACAAATTAAAAATTGGTGTCGACACACAAAAGTAAGTTCGCAAGTGAACACAGAGTTCTGTCTTCTAGACAAGGCAGATCGGGATCTAGTCAGGTCAAACGGAGAACTGGTCTATTTTATTCGCTAAGAAAAAAAAACAATCATGTATTTGTGTGCTTCAGCCTATAAAAGGGGAGGGGGAAGTGTTACTCCCCCAGTAAGAATGAAATCAACAGGATAGGAGGATTGAGGGGATGGAGAACTCTGTTTTCCTATGGACCCTCTTTGTCTCTTCTGATTAGTGTTTTTTTTTAAGGATATTGTATTTTCGTGGACTGCTCTTCTCCAAATAGTTCTTCAGACCTGAGAAGAAAATCCCATGAGCATAAAAGCATCGGCTGTGTAATGTTTGAGGTGGTCCAAACGTCGCCAATCTATGGCGCAGACACACTTCACTTGACACCATCTTTTGCGGCAAGCCAGGGCTTGATTGGCAGGTTTCATGATGACAGCTTTTATCATAAGACACAAGGGGGTTGTGGAAAAATTAGAAAACAGAACAATTACTCAGGAGCAAGAACAAAATAAGAGTAATCACGAGGACAGTAAATAGCGATTGACATTGCATTTAAAGTTTTTGAACATTAAAGTTGGCTAAAAACATGATGCCAAAAGAGAGTTCCACAAGGTAGGAGTGCGAGAAGAGAAACTGCTAGCATAGAACATACGGTTACATCTAACTAAGTAAACTGTAAATTGATGAAAACTCGTCGCGTGTCTACTACTGCGCTTAAATTTATAAAGTCCCGGTGGCAAAGCAAAGAGCTCATATGAATAATTACCATGAAAGTATTTATAGAAATTGCACAGGGTGAAAATTTATGGCGGTGGGAAAGTGACTGAAGTCGAGATGCCAGGTGGTGACCAATAATATTGTTAATTCTTCTTTGGATTTTTTTCAGGGATCTCTAGATATATAGCAAAAGCAAGAGAACATATCATCAATATTCTAAGCATAGGCGAATGGTAGATAGAGACATATAAGATAGATTCTGGAGAGAAACAGGGAACCGAATTTCTTAGTAGATGACCTAGCAATGAATTCAATTTGGTCTTCCAACTTCATGCCAGCCAAGAACGTCAACCCGAGACAAAACAACGAGGAACATTGTGCCAATTTCACAGCAATTAAGCAGTAGCAAGTTATTTTTATAATTATTATTTCGTAAATGTAAATGTAAAGTTTTTGAAAATGAGAATTAACTTTATCGTGTGTGCTCTGTTAAATATGCGAACACCTCGCTCTATAAATGTCGACTTCTAATATTACAAAAAAACAAAAACATTCTGTGATTCTGTATCACTTGTAAATAGCAAAGCCAAACGTAAAACTATATTGTGTCTGGTTGCCTCTGGTATGTTCAGTTGAAAATAAAAATCCATTTTAGTTCTTTCCTTCTGGGCCTAAAACAGGAATGAGTCAATTCTCTGTGGAATATTGATAACAGAATTGAGCTCACGTTAGACATGTAGATATGACTTTGCTCTTATAAAAGATAAATGTAATGAAAACAAACAATGAAACACTTCTTAATCAAAAAATAAATTTACCTATAAATAAGAATAAAAAGGAAAAAAAAGACAGGGAACTGTTGCTTTCTGTTCAGAACAACAGGGTAAATATTTATAAGTAATTAAAGAATTATACAAAGTAATTATATTTCTTTAAGGAAGGACGGTAAGCAGTGATATAAAACTATTATATATTCGACATTTATTAGGATCGGTTGAATATATTTAAAGAAAAATTTGATGGTTTAAGTTAATTAAAAGAGAAAGATATAGTTTGAGATTTTTGGTTTACTGCCATGCCATCTGTGGACGACGCCGGTCATCGCTACCCACAGATACAGATACATTATTTTTATGACTCCTCGGTGAAGTGATGATAAGTATTTTCCCATTTTCTTAACCATTTGAGCCCTGCGTTCCTAAACATGTTTTAACCCTTCTACCTGAGCTGAGTCAAAATCATCAAGCATATCAATTACTTGCTGCATTGTGTTCTTTTCTCGCATGTTTCGTCCTTGATTACTTCACTGACGGTCCAGTTTGAGACTCTGCATCTTCATGGTAAAAACAATCTTTTTTTTTTCCAAGACACATGCAAAAAGCACAATGTTAAGGCGCGGACATGTCGGTATAACGTTTTAGGACATGCGAATATAACGGCTTTTCTGATTGGCTCTTTAAAATAAGACAACCAATAGCAACGGGCGACACAAGTATTTACGCATGGTCTATGGTGACTGGGCATTAAGTCATTTTACTCTACTACAGTTCAACTGGTGACTTGGCATTACGTCATTTTTCTCTACCACTGGTAAAGCAGTGGTCAAGGCTTAAATTCAGTGTTTTCCTTTTCTTATTTTAACTTTGACCAAACTGTAGCGAGACAAATCTATTCTGTATTTTAAGCTCCATAATCGTGTAGAATAGATATATTTTGCTTTCCCCAGAGGAATTCTTGTCGTAGGCGATCATAGCTCGCCAGAATTTCCGCTTCTTTTTAGCTCTTTATACATTTTGTCTTTTCGTTATTTCTCCTAAACCTTTTTCCGCAATGTATTTACTGAAGCTCACTAAGTATGAGATGCGTTTTTTTCTTCTTCTGTTATTCAAAGAGTCCTGTGAGGAATAGATTTTCTAATCTCTCTTTCCACATTATGCGCCCTGAAAATATCAACTGTTTCTTTATAATGTTAAATGTAAATTTCCTTTTTGTAACCATTTTATCTAAAACTTCGGCGTTGCTCACATAATCAGTTCATGGCATCCTCATAATCTTCCTGTAGAAAGTCATTTCTGCTGCTTTAAGTCTCTTCTCTATCTTTGAGAAGATTGTCCATCACTCCCTGCTTTAGAATAGGATGTATATCACGTAACATTTTAGTACTATTTTCCTTGTTTCTAGCGAATTTGTTCTATTTCTTAAGACTCTGCTTAGCTTTTAGAATGCATAGTATGAAAAGAAACAATGCACTGATAAAAATTATAAGTTACGCTTGCTAATTAACAACGTCAGATTCATCTAACAGTAACTTTTATACACCTCGTTACTATTTCCGTAAATATTATCTGATGAGAGTATAACTAACATCAGAACAACGCAATTCTGTTTCTATCTTTTATATGTGTTCACATACCGTACGCATAAAAACTAATGTGTATTTCCCAATCCTCACTAATACGATGGACACTATTTTAAGTGGGGTTAATATGCTGTCTAAGTATCACTAGCAGTAGTTTACCTATTTCGTCGCTGTCGAGTACTTTATTTTTGATGTTATAAAATTACCACTTCATTCCCAACCTCCATTTTGATTATTCCTCATTCAATAACCTTTTTTAGGTTACAATATGATTCATTTTTATGAATATTCTTTGCTTTTAATGATGTTGCCCATTAGTAATTTTCAGATCATAGTAATATATACATTAGCAGGAATCTACTGTATTGCTACGTCATGCGAGATAAGGTCAAAAATATTAGAACTCCAACCAGGATTCATTACTAATGGCCAAAATGTTAACAGCATGAGATACCCAGATGCCAAAGTGTTGATAGCAGACACGGAAATAAAACAGCAAAATCTCCTTTCGAAAGTAGAGAAGGAATACATGACATAATATAAACTGGAAGAAAACAGAATGCATTGTTGTTATTAAAAAGCAACTTACAAATCCGAGATACCAAAATCAAACAAGTACAAAAATTTGAATATCTGGAATTTTTTCAAAAAGAGGCTGGAAATCCAAAGACGTATTTGGAAAGCGAAAGTTGCATTCCAAAAGATAAGCAGAGTTTTAAGATACAGGAAAAC
>OZ010577.1:39317561-39332561 GCA_963932145.1 Acanthosepion lycidas | reverse complement strand
TCATGACTAGGTTTCTCCTGATTGTGTGGCATGGTGCAGAGTCCTGTTGCTAGACACAGTGTCTTCCAGCAGACACCCTCTTGACCCAAGGAATCACTACCTCCTCAAGACACTTGATATAGGCCTCTATGTTCAGTCTGAGACTATATGGGAAAATGAATGGAGCCATAACGCTACTATCACGTGGTCTCTCCAAACACCATGATGTTGATTGGATATATCATGCATCTCTTTCCAAATCCTCTGCACTCAGATTGACACACAAACACTCTGAAATGTTCGTATTGGAGCTTCTGGTGCGAATGCCAAGTAGAACAGCATGCCGTTTCCAAATTTTGGCGAAGTGAATTGGGTCAAGGTGCTTTTGTTCTCACCAAACAGTACCGAACTGACCCTACTATACTGTGCAGTCAACAAAACTAAAATAAACAACGCGCATGCGCAAAATTTAAAAATATAAAATGGCGAAAGTTTACATATCGCACTCTGTATATATATGTAGATAGAGAGAGAGGTGAGAGGGATATAAAAAGATATATATATATATATATATATATATATATATATATATATATATATACGCATTTCTCTGTATTCTTATTAAGTCTTCACATAATGTACTTTTCTCATGTAGGAAACAATTCCAGAGACGATTTCAAATATAAATCTCTTTTTCTTGCCATTTAATCAAGAAAACACTAATTAAATGGCAGCAAATGTCGCAATTACCTCATATACACAAATGATCATTAATTCTGCACACTCCAAATCTAATAAAAGATAACAGAATTTTATAAAGTGTCTTGCACTGATTGCTAAATGATCATTACGTTCTCCGTTTGCTTTTATTTTCCCACTGACGACACAAAACAGATTACTTAATAAAACCACCAATACAACTGACAATTATGGCATTCATTTCAAATTACAAATTGTTTGCTTAATGGCACAATTATCATGTGCAATTTGAATTGGGCATTTTAAATTAATTACTATGACATTTAAAAAACTCGTTATGTCTCTTGCGCATGAAATGACATTTGTTTCGGATTTTTCTAATATGGGTAAAAAAAAAAAAATAATGTAGACATTCGGAAAATAATCTTAATACATAAATTGGCTTCTACGAAACGAGTTTAACTTCGACCAAGATTCTTTTTACCAGTGATGCGTATAAAATGTGAGAACCGAAACGACACAAAGGATCATGGCGACTTCACCTGAAAGGTAGACACAAAGTTGCGTTTAATATTTCAATGAATACATGAACAAAGAACACAATTTAGCTTTTATAATTTTCTAGAACCCATATATTTATACAAAAATTGAATTTGATTTGTATTTTTTACGGCTTATCAACCTATTTCAGGATATTTAAAGACAGCAAATATTTTTAGATTGTAAGCATTTTAGGAGATAATAATGATTGAATGATCCAAAGTCTTTTAATTAACGCATAGCTTGGGGAGAATAGGTGGATTCATAATTTACGAGTGAATATAACGACCCGACATGATTAGGAATACGGCTCTTCACTTTATAAATCCGCGACATTATCCCCTACACTTATCCGTATATCCAAGCTTACAGCACCTGGTATTCCCAAATAGTCACACATATGACCAGGCTCAACTTTTCTTAAATTCGATCATCGTATGGCAATTAGTGTTTTAACGTTATATTGCTGTAAGCCAAAAATAAATAAATAAATAAATATATATATATATATATATATATATATATATATATATATATATATATATTCTAAATAAAACAACAAATCCTCCTTAACGCTTAAAACCACATTAAAATAATTAAACCACGTTCAAAATCACGTTCCATAAAATGAAAGAATTCAAACTGGCTATAAACAGAAAGCTTTTGATTTTTGAAAATTCAGGAGATCAAAAAAAAAAATCAAGCATTGTTATCATTTTTATTATCTACATTAATGTTCGGACCGGCATGTTTATTTTGATTGTTATATTTATATTCAGAATTTTTCGGCCATTGTATCTTCTGGTCTGTTTCAAGTGTCGTACTCCTTATCTCTTTTGGAATTTCGAACCGGACCAATCGGTTATGTATACAAGAAAACCATTACTTAATAGTTTAAAGTATTCGTTAAAAAATACAGAATCGCCCGTTAGTTGGAAAAGCCAATCCCTGTGTCTGGTAGTGTGTTTGTTCAGTGTAAGAAACGGACAATCGATACAAAGGTGAAATAAAACTGGTGAATATTAACGGAAATGTAGCATCACCTTAAAGATGAAAAAAGAAATGAGGGTAATATATCACAACTGGCTGAATAAAGTCTTCGGCACAAAATTCTGATAATGCTATTTAGTACGATCGCAGACACGAAACAAAAGCAGCAGTGTAAAAACCAGCCGAATGCTTGTGAATTCAACAACTCTTAGGTTAGTGCAAAAATAATGTCGTTTTCTCACATATGTTAATATGTGAGAAAACGACATTATTTTTGCACCAACCTAATAGTTTGATTCTTTCTTATTTTTATGTGCCACGTCTTTTCAGGGCGTAAGCGATCATGGCTCTACACATCTCTCTGTCCTTTGCATCTCGCTAAAAGTTTCTTCCCCTCTGCTTCCTCCTCCAGATCACGTTCTATTATTCACTTACTTAAGGCCGCTAGGTATGTCATCCATTTTTTCCCTTGTCTCTCTTTCCCTCTATTCGGCCCGTGAGTATCAGATTCTCCAGGCTCTCCTTCCTAATTATGTGTCCGGAAAACATCAGCCGTCTCTTCCTGATGTTAAGTACAAGCCTCCTCCTTGTTTACATCTTCTCTAAGACCTCATCATTGATCACACGCTCGGTCCATGAAATCCTTAGCATCTTTCTGTAGAACCACATCTACGTCGCCTCGATTGTCTTCTTCATCTTTGAGGAAATCGTCCAGCATTCACCGCCGTAAAGAAGGACAGATGTCACGTAACAGCTCAGTATTCTTTTCTTTGTGATATAATGGAATAGGCATACACCTGTGTTCCCCCCTCACTGGAATATGATTGACTGATGTCCGTCATAATTATCGAGGGACGTGTAGGTGAATCAGAGAGCCAAGTCTATAACGACGCCCATTGGACTACGCTGCTTACCTACGGCGCGTACCAGTCGATTACTGCTACCGTATTCTACTTGGTTATATTAGGTTGGTGCAAAAATAATGTCGTTTTCTCACATATGTTACTATGTGAGAAAACGACATTATTTTTGCACCAACCTAATACTGCGTTCAAATATATCCCTTTCGAGACATATCACTTTGTTAGCAAAGAAATCCCCCTGTCTCGCAATACTCTGCCCAGCTTTTGAAATTCGTCCTTGGCTATCACAATACGTCTACGGATCTCAGTGTCGCACTTACCGTCCTCTGTCAGAAAGCTTCCGAGATATTTAAACTTCCGCGTCTAATTGATTCTAGTATTCCCGACCTTCAAATCGCATTTCAGGCTCATTTTTTACTGATCACCATGCATTCTGTATTCTTGTAGTCTATGCTTAGTCCCTTTTTCTCATTCACCGTCGTTACCTTCTGAAGGCGATTTTGTAATTTATTTTTTGTATCTGCTATCAATACTCTGCAATCTACGTATCTTAGCAAAGCATATAATAGTTACAATTCCTGCTCTAAAATATTCCAAGGAAAAAATGATATAAAACATTACAAAATCGAAATCAATGTTTCCAGCATTTAATATTTTAATAATTGCCAATTTCATTTTAAAAATCGAATTGACTTTTGTGTAATTTTTAAACCTCGTTTCAAGAGTTGTCAAAATATTTTAAACCGCGTCAGAGATATATCACGGTAAATAAATTGTTATTCGTGTATTCTAGATTTTAATGACATTGAGTATCCGAAATATAATTCAGTTCTACCTGTTATCAATGAAATGAGAAAATATATTAACGTTATTTAAATAAATTGCTCTCCTATTCACTCAAGTCGATATTGGGTTACAGCCACCAAAATCTGTCCTAGGCCACTCAGGCCCGGAATTATCACAGCAGCCAGTTAAAAGTGGAATTCTCAAAAATACGCTCCGATTATTTAAAAAGCGAAGATGCACAATGTAGTCTCAGCCGAAACGTATCTACTCAGAAAAGTGGACGGACATTTGCGTAGTGTAATATTTGCGTACCAGACAATTGCATCCCTGAGCATTTTCGTCCCGAGACAAATGCATCCCCGGATAATTTCGTAGCTCTGATAAATTCTGAAGTTATCATTTTTTTTAAACAGTTGTTTAATATAGAATTTGCACAGCAATACCATTAATTACTCTAAACAAACAGAAAACTAGTTACCATAAATAAAATAAGAGATAAAAATTTATTTTTTAAAGCAAGAGAAATTAAGCGAGCAGTTTAAGTTCAGTTCAGCAATGCGTACCACAAACATCTAATAGATTCTGGATTTTATAGATTATATTTTTATTTGAAACCCGTAGCCAAATTCCGAAAATCAAACACTGGTGGAAAAATATTTGTGAACAAGGAAAATTACAGCTATCATAAGAAAAACGCCGATGAAAGAAAAACATACTGGCAATGTGTAGACCTATCTTGCAAAACTGTTAATTTGACATTGCATTTTAAAGAAAAATAAGCTTTTAATTGTTTTTATTTTATTCCATTTAAAAAAAATGATTACTACTTATCCTTTTTTCAAATCTATGTTAATTGCCTTTAAAAGCTTCAAAAATATTATCAAAGATACGCAACTATCCAGGGACGCAAATGTCGAGAGACGCAATTGGCTGGTATACAATTGTATGCGACGCAATTGTCCAGCACGCATCTGTCCTAGAACCGGTCAGAAGGAGTCTTTCAGAAACTTGTAGCCTGACGAATCACAAGATGAAAATTGGTATTGTCCTCACTCAGATGTAACTTCAAAAACAATGATCGACTCGATTCAGTTGGCATCAATTAACTAACATTTAAAGTTGTAATTAATAACAGAATAGTGGCTGCGCTGCGGGTTTTTACGACTGATTCTTCTTTGTACCAAACAAGAGGGTATTAGCGTTCTGTGCTTCAGGAACATTCTTTCAGCAATTAACTTTGGATCTACCTTGAGGAATTTCTGCCAGTATCAAGCTTCAGGATTCGACTTAAGCAATTTATCTCAGAAACTAACTGGCTTAGGCTTCGTAGCACTGACTTCAACCTGGTAATCTGACGCTATTAATCGCAAATGATTTTACAGTTGCGGCACACTGGGATGGACATTTCCAGAATAAACTCCTCCTCATATAATTCAGTTAGATTGGGTCCTTTAATCAAATATTTCAAAATGATTTTCACCCTCCGTTATCCGACACGAATTCATCCTAAGGGCTAAAACTAGCAGGTATCTAGAAGTAAAGGATTCCTTTAACATTAGGTCATTGAACCTCCATATCTGCAGATATTGAATTATTTCAGGATTTCAATACAATATATATATATATATATATATATATATATATATATATATATATAATATTCACATTTCATTCTGATCTGATGTGAACAAATTTTCTTAAGGCTTAACAATAACAGGTAGAACTGAATTATATTTCGGATATTCAATGTCATTAAAATCTAGAATACACGAATAACAATTTATTTACAGTGATAAATCTCTGACGCGGTTTAAAATATTATGTCAACTCTTGAAACGAGGTTTAAAAATTACACAAAAGTTAATTCAATAAATGGATTTATTTTTCACGATATACTGAGCGTCTATTTTTTGTTAATTCATTTCTTTGTCCTGACTTTCGCTATTCTCTGTATGAATAAAACTATATTTTATCTGAGTCCCTTTACTTAGAAAAATATTTTTTCTATTCATCATTTCCCTGAAAATTTCTTCTAAAATGGAGTGTCCCTTTAGGAAGTTGGCTCACCACAACTTCCTTGTCCTTTGTAGCTCTTATTAAATTTTATCTTTTGTTATCATTCCAAAGCCAGATCCATCCATCCATCCATCCATCCATCCATTTGTAGAACATCGTTAGATAGATTATGCGATGTTTTTCTCTTTCCGTTTTGTTTTCAATAAGTCCTGAGAGTTTTTGATTTTACAAGTATACTTTTATTTTCATTATTGGTTCTAGAAATTTCTAATGTTAAGTATAAGTTTCCATTTTGTTTTCATTGTTTCTTAAAACTCCGTCATTGCTCAGTCTATGCTATTCTCACCATCATTCTTAGAACGACATTTCTGTTGCTTCGAGGCTCTTCTTCATATGCTTGGAGAGTGTCCAGCACTAATTGCCATATAGTCGGACTGATATTACGTAACAGTTCAGTATGCTTTTCTTCATTTCTAAAGAAAATTTCCTGTTTCTTAATACTTTGCTTAGCATTTGAATTTTGGTGTACCAACTTGTAAAATCTAGTCTCATTACAATGTCACATTATAACTGATGCATTTGTCTTCAGTATATGTAAGAGCAAACACGGAAAAATAAGATTATTAACAGAGGAAACATTCGTGAAATGACAAAATAATATAAATAATGAAAATGTATTTACATTTACAGTTTTATCAGGTTTTATTATTGAAACCTTTTATTTAATTTTTTCTGTTTCTTTTTTTTTTTGAGGGGGTTTCATTGCACACACACATAAAAGTTAAAAGGTTGGCGCAAAACAAAAAAGCTTCTTACATCTGCTCACCTATTTGAGTATATACTCAACGATTATAAGCCAAATAAATATAATCTTAATAAACCTCATCATTTTTTGTTAGTGAAGAGTCTCTTGCATGGCCCAAGAATCTTATACTATGATGAACTTGTTGAACGAAATAGATAAAGGTAAGAGGAAATGAATAACAAGAAGATTAAACTTGAGATAACCTTCCAATTTCGGACACCTTACAAGAATCATTCATACAAAAAAACAGATTAGTGAACTTAATGATATAAATAGCGAGAATACATCTTCGCAAACAAATTTATTAAAATTACATTAACCCAAGAACCTCTAGATGAATGTTATGATCCCTGTTTTTAATAAATTCAACTTTAATAAGGTATTTTTTGCTAGTACTTTCATCAGTCATTAACTGGATGTAAACAAAAAGGAGGATGATATTATATATAGCGATTTTCTTAGCTCGGTTTAGGTATGGCGAAAAGCCGAAAGTATGGGTCAAACAGTGAGTATCGAACTAACTACTCAGTCGTAATTGATCTAGCAAGACAATGTTTCTAACCATTACACCACATCGAGGTATAATGGTAAGAAATGTGTATATCTTAAGGCATGTGCTTTTAAAGACCATGGTACCTTTCCGTAAAATACTTTTTTTCTTACTTTCTCGCAAGATTTCTTTTAAATTTGGGTTTAAGTTGTTGAAAAACAGGCCTTAGTCCATGGTGGTTTGCCGAGCGCTTTAGGTTGCCCTCAACTATCATCATGGCTGTATGTTTTGGTTTGAAGTAACAGCAATGATCCCTATTCCTGTTGTGACCTACTGATCCAGCTTTCTTCTCGCTCTTTCTTTAAACTTATTCATCGTTCTCCTGACGAATCTTGAATGGTCCTTGAAGATGGAAGCCAGAGTAAGATTTTCGGTATCATTACTGAAGGCCAGTATGATTTTTTACTCTCACTATTGCTCAGCTGAGAAGACAGTGGGCCAGAACAAATCTATTTTGATCTGTTCTCTTTCTAGCTTAATATCTCAAAGAGTTTGTCCAGTTATTCTTACGACAAATGGTATAAAGATGGTTAAACAACTTATCTGAAAACATGGAAAAAAGAAACTCAATTCGTTTAGTGTTTTGTTCGATATTAAACATTTTGTGGGATGGACAAATATGGTATTTCACGATTTCGTTAATTTTGTTGTTAATCCCCTATATATATATATATATATATATATATATATATATATATATACACACACATACACACACACATACATATATATATATATATATATATATATATATATATATATGTTTGTGTGTGTGTATGAAAGAAATTATTCATCGTTCACTCTCATGAAGCAGGATGATATTATAATAGTTTAGTACTCTTTTCTTTGTTTATAACAATATTTTGTTTCTTATTACTTTGCTTAGCATTTGAAAGGCATCTTTCGCTATCCAACTGCCCCTTCATATTTTAGTGTCAGATTATTCTATTTCTGTTAAAACTCAAAGATATTTTTTTATATTTCCCCTTTGGATTTTGGTATTCAACAGTTAGAATTTTTGGTATCAACAGTTGGAAATTATATTTTGAACTGGCGACAGTACTATCGCTTTTCTTGCAATTTATATTTAGTCCTATCTTTTCGCTTTCCTACAGTACCTTCTATAGGAGTTCTTGTAGTTTCCATTTTCTATCTAGTTGTTAAGATTGCGACCGATAATGAATCTTGGTAGGACTTATAATTTTCTCAAAATCACCTCATTGAATACATCTGGTGAGAAGTGAATATTCCTAACACAATTCAAATAATATACGAAAAACCCGAACCTGTTTATGAATGAAAAGATCCTGTTTTATAAATTTCAGTTGCATTAGGTCTTTTTATTTTTACAAGCTTTCGTCTGTTCCTACAGACATCCTCAGGTATGAAATAGATTGTGTTCTTGTTTTTACTCTCAGTAATAAGTGGACAACGAAAACGGTTGTAATCCGAAAAATGCTCATTACTGAGAGTAAAAACAAGAACACAATCTATTTCGGGCGTTTTGTATATTATTTGAATTGTTCGCGAAGATTGATTTCTCGCCATTTAAATTATTAACCTTTGTATTTGTTTTTTTGTATGAATAATTCATAAATTTGTAAATTGATTGCACCTTTATTGAAATATACACACATATGTATATGTGAAAAGTGTATGTATATAAATATAAATATATATATATATATATATATATATATATATATATATATATATATATATATATATATATATATATGTATAATTATTTATATATTATATGCGCTGTACTTATTAGAAAGCGCTCAATATCAGAGACAGAGCTAACATATTTGTTTGGATAGATGTGAGTTTGTGACCCTGGGTTTCACGCTTTAGCGAACGTCAGAGAAACTCAGACGTCAGACGATCGCTAAAGCGTGAAACCCAGGGTCACAAACTCACATCTATCCAACCAATATATATATATATATATATATATATATATATATATATATATATATATATATATATATATGTATAAAACATAAAATAAAACTCCATATTATTTTTATATATTTACTGAACTCATTTTCTATCCCTATGCAATCGGTTTGCTGCCAGTAAAGGTTCTGGGTTATTCTAATATCCTTCCCAAATAGAAGTATGTTGTTTGTCTGACGTTTCAGAACCCATTCTTGCTTACATAGCTGGGTTCGAAAAGTTACATGGGACGCAACGAAATGTAGTGTATGATTACACTCAAGTGGTATAAAGAGGTCTATTCACGCCTTCTGTAAGGAGCTGATGAGAACTTTGTTGATATAAGCTGAAAACAATAGACAATGCGAGATAGGATTTCTAGGATTGCATGTGGAGGGGTTAGGCTGTAATCTCTGTGAATTGGGTGGCGAGGAAATATCAGCGCAAATAAAGTCCTTTGTGAAATGCAAAAGAACGAAAAAATCCTTTACAAAATGTAGTTTTTACACACGCCAATCTGCACCTCTGTTTATCAGTGCATATATACAGCCAGACTTAAAAAACGTATATATATTGTAGGGTGTATTACATCATCTATCGACAAATGCCGAAAATGCATTCCCATTGTAGGGGAAATCCCCGTTTGTTTCGGCGTGTTTTTACAGCATAGCCACGCAAACCACGCAACAAGCAAGGTTCTATTTTTACTTTTTACGGAAATCTTTTACATTATATTCTCGAAAGCTTCGCATCCAGCCATTTTTGTTTCCGAAACATAAACAAACCAATTTCTAATAATTACTATATTTATTTAAATCCGTCATATATATGAGGTGCTTTCCTTAAGTTTTGAGATTTTTTTATTAAATATTCTAGATTATTGTAAGTTTAATGTATCGTTACTAGACATCTAATAATCTTACCTGCCAAATGTTGCCATTCTAGATTGAAGTTGATGGTTGTATTAGGTTGATGCAAAGATAATGTCGTTTTCTCACATAGTAACATATGTGAGAAAACGACATTATTTTTGCACCAACCTAATAACTGCTCTATGAACATACGCTACTAAATACTGCTTCTCACAGTTGACTAGACTTCAAAACGAAGTCGAAACGTTAAAACAATTTGAAAACTCACGATGCAATAAAATTTTGTGTTGAGAGCAATGAGCATCAAAATTATCCCTCATCCTCCCTACAGTCCTGACCTTATGACTTTTGGTTGCTTCCCAGAATGATGGAAAACCTTGTGGGCAGTCGTTTTGCACAACGCCAACTCAATAACTCTGACTTGAATGCACCTGTTTTAGCGTTCTCCATCGTAAAATCCTCATGAAATTAATCCAAAATGGTGTCCAGGACCCTTCTCACAGCCCCTTCATCTTGTCAATATCTTGAAAACGGGTCCAGGACAAACCAACACCGTCGACTGAGCTCCGGGACAATAAAGATCCAGTGACCTATATAACGTGTTTGTGTAAATGAATCACAGAACAGGAAAAGTAAATGCATTAGGTTGGTGCAAAAATAATGACGTTTTTGACGTTAAAAAATACGTCAAAGAACGTCATTATTTTTGCACCAACCTAATAGTAATTGGTTGGTGCTTCGAAAGTGGAGAGTCATGACCTCTTAAAACTCGAACGGAAAAGGCGCGTAAAAGAAGAAGTGCATTCTGAAGACAAAATACAGAAAGAAAGAGAAAGAGATATTACGAGTAAAATGAATGTCCATTAATCAATTTGTTACCTGGTATCATAAAACCTGTAGAATCGCTCCAAGATAAAGATTCTCGTGATCCCTGATACAGTTTTAATTTTCTACATGTTTTAAAAGTTTTTCTATCCATAATTTTTCTTAGTGCTCAATTCATTAATTTTTCCTATGTGTTGCTGCGGTACTTTTGCTTGAAATGGTACCCTGGAATGTTGGAACACTTAATAGTGAAGTGTTCAATACAAATACCAATATAGCTTAAGTAAGAAGCGAAGTCTCTTAAATAGTGAATAATTAATACAAAAATATCGACTGTCATTTATCTTTAAACTTATCTTTCAAAAGTTAAGTTAATCGATTTGGAATAATAAAAAATAGTGACCCGATTAGGTGACTGAAATTTAAAAAAAAATATTATAATCTCTCTGCAAAATATATTCTGTAAGGAATGGAATAATTTAAAATACCGAATTTATTAATTATTTGAATCTGTATTCTCAACTTTAAGACAGCACAGACCTGCATGGTGTTTATATATAGCACTTGCCGTTTAAAAGACACACTTTATTTCTTTTTGAAGGTTATGTTATTATTAGGTTGGTGCAAAAATAATGACGTAATAATGTCGTTTTTTGACGTATTTTTTAACGTCAAAAACGACATTATTACGTCATTATTTTTGCACCAACCTAATACTATACTTATGTCTCTTACATAGTCCTTCCTGTTAATTGGTCTTAAAGTTATTTGTTTGTGTTCATTTTTTTAGCTAACGAGATTTGATTAAAAAAAAAAAACTACGAATAAAATAAAACACAAGTGATTGATTTCTACGGCTTATCATTCCTTTGCAGGTTGAATAAAGCTAGAAAATATTTTGAGACTATAAGAGTTTTCTTTTTGAGATAATAATGGTTCAATGATGCAAATCTTACTAATTAACATATAGTCGGAAGAGGAGAATTGTTAACTTGCGTAATGATATTTCCGCGTAAGTAATTATAACGAAACCAACTGGAATTGGAATTCGGCCCTCCGATTAATCCTTTCGAGCCATTATCCATTACACCAAACGTAAATCCAAGCTTACAGCAGCTGGTATTCCCAAGCGGTCACCCATGTTGCTGCTGATAAGGCTTGATGTTGTTCAACTTAGGTGATCGTACGGGAATCCGTGTTTCAATGTGAGATGTCCGTATGACTCTGAAGAGATTTGAAGCGACGGGCGTGTGGTTCTAACGACGAATGCTGTGAATGCCATCGTCAAAGCATATCGACCAGACTCATACTGACTAAACTCGACGTTGCTTAACTTCGGTGCTCAAACGGGAACCGGTGTTTCAACATGATGTGTCTACTTACAACACGAGGAAGTTTGACGAAGGCCTCGTTCGTGTAGTCCAGATTACCAACTCCCTGAATAATAATGGGTATGGCTTAGTCATAGCTAAAAATGCCCGGTTGCATGACTGGGATATAACTGCTTCCTATCTCGGGGTACAGAATAGTATTACTCCTTAGGTCAGTCTATATCCGTTTTTCTTGTGAATATCAACAACTATTTTTGGATGATATGCGATGGCTCCAGTATTTAAACAGGTAATAATGACTGTTACAAACAGCTGCAATAGTAAGCAGGTACTGGTTGACAAAAGTTAATAAGCAAGCAGAAGTAAGACCCTGTAATGTACTAATCGGAGAATTGGAAGGAAACTGTTGGCTGTAGAGTGTTTTTAACACTGTATGATACATAGTACTCTCGATTTTCATCTATGGTTACACTAGTATACATCTTATCCTATTGGAAATGGAGGACGTATATTCTGGCTTAGGAGGATATATTCTAGTCTAGTCGTAATATTGGTAGGGTATTAACTGGCCTAGACTAAATTATACCAGTTATAAAACTGTTTATCCGCGGTTAACCCGTGATATACAGGGGGGTTCCTAATGTCTGGGCACACACAGGCAAAAATGCATATTTTCAAGAAATTTAATTTTCAGCAACATTTTATCGAGTTATAATATTAACAAAGAACATCTTCAATATCTTTTCCATCATTTGTGATGCAGAGGTTGATGTGCTTTGCAACATACACGTGAAATCGATGCAATAATTCCACATTGTCGTCAATTTTAGCACAATCACTCTTAATGCGTTCAATCAAGTGTGTTGCATCCGTGATTTTCATTGGGTATAGCTTCTCCTTCAGCATACCCCAGAAAAAGAAGTTAATTCTTTCTTTCGACGAACCATGTTTAATATGTGGATATAAAAAATTATATATTTAGAAAGTTGTGCCCAAACTTTAGGGACATCCTTTATTTTGAGCAGTTGTTTTTTTTTAAAAGAAAAGTCGACAATTTTGCTGTTACAGCGGTAGATAAATTTGTATCGAAACCAA
The DNA here is from genome assembly GCA_963932145.1 of Acanthosepion lycidas. Lineage (NCBI taxonomy): Eukaryota > Metazoa > Mollusca > Cephalopoda > Sepiida > Sepiidae > Acanthosepion > Acanthosepion lycidas. Next base: position 39,319,269 of record OZ010577.1, on the reverse strand, counting down.
ATTTTGTAATGAAATTCTTTTAAATTCAATGACATAATTACCTCACATCTGAAAGGGAAACAATGCCTATTGAAATGTATATAATCAATGGATTGTTTTAGCTTAATGAAAAAAGGAATTAATCACAGTGTGATTTGTTAACAATATTTACTTCCTGTATATAAATTAAATTAAAAACTAATTTATTAATAAACACGAAATTCGCTTTAATGAGAAAAGAATCGAAGAAGAAATATAAATATGAAATTGTATTAGATGAAAAGAATAATTCGATATTTCTCAGGAAATATTTGCTTCTGAGAGTTTTTATTTACTTCTTGATTACTTTTCCTGGTCTTCATCGATTTTTTCAGTTACTTCTCTTGATTTATAAAGCTAGATTTATCCTTTTCGTCCGGCTGGCGATCATTTTATTTATTTTATTTTACAAAATCGCTTACGTTATTTAATAGTCAGAAATTTATTTATGTCTTTTTCCTAATCCGATTCATTTGTTGGTTTGTTTGTTCGACGTAAAAAGTTGTTTTCGTTCTCTGTTCAATGGTCGTTATCCGCTTTAACGTTTCCAAATTTCTTCATCCAATTCGTGCTAGCATTTTTGCTGGGCATCAATTCAGAAAACCAAATTGATTAATCTTTTTCGTCCCAGGAAATATTTCATAAACACCGAACAAGTGAAAATTCAAATTGCAAAATAAAAGACTGAGCATTTTTTTTCTCTCCTGTTATCGATTTGAAAAATCTAAATATTATAGAGGGGGAAAAAGAAAAAGAAAGAAACAAAAACTGCGAACCGAAGAAAAATAACAATGAAATGAAATCCAACATGTCCGTGAAAAGAAAAAGAAAACAAAGAGATGTGCATGATCATCCTACATCCTCTTTTTACCATATTCAGACAGTCGAAATAAGATTTTATCTTTGAACGCATAGCTGATATTAAGATTAACTTTGAATGAATTTTTATCATTTGCAATATTATATATATATATATATATATATATATATATATATATATATATATATATATATATATATATATATATATATACACTAGCAGTATGGCCCAGCGTTGCCCGTGCGTGATTCAAAAATCGTACGACTCATACAGAAATTGCCATCACTTGACTTAAAATATTTTTGCCCTTCCTTGACTTTAAAGGAGTGCCCTTTGCCGTGCTGATGTTACTACATGCCTTACTTCTTGCATCTCACACTAAGATTTTTTTCTAAGCTCTATACTAAACATTAAATCTATTACGAAAAAAGGACTAAACGAAATGAACACAAAACGATCAGCTTTAAAAAAAGAACTCGTAGCTGGAAAAACCGAATGAAAAAAAGAATGTTAACAACAAATACTTTTTCACACTCAACCCAGTTCTGCGGAATCAGAATCAACGTTGAGTTTAAGCAAGCGAATGAGCCAATTGGAGTAAAGTGCAATGCAGATTTAAATTTTTCCCACTTGTGACGAATGCAGCTATCGATTTTTTTGCATGCTATCATGCTAGTTAACATTCGTGTCAGTCAGCTGTTGGCTCTCATGCTGGCCAATAGAATCTTCCTGCCTATTCGTGGCAGCAGCTACAGACACTCACTCTGATCAGTAGAAAATGGCCGCAAACTAAATGAACACTGCCGTAGAAGCTTGAAAAAATCGATTATTTCCACTATCGATGGGAGTTGGGAAATGCAAAGTCGGTCT
>OZ010577.1:39310061-39312561 GCA_963932145.1 Acanthosepion lycidas | reverse complement strand
ACGGAATAGTTAAGTCACTACTGTCAACAGACTTGGCAAAATTGTAAATGAATGACAAATTTAACCTAAATTTAACCGTAAACTTTTAAGCTTAATAACTCAAAAAAAAAAAAAAAAAGGGATTTGCGAACCTAACTTGATATGAAAGTTTGTCCTTGTTTTGATGTGAGGAACCTTCCCTCAAAGTTTATAAATGTATTTTTGATACACCCTGTATATCTATCTACCTACTATCTAGCTATATATATATATATATATATATATATATATATATATATATATATATATATATATATATATTCGAAAATTATAACATAAATATGTTATAAATCACTACAAAAATAGCCATTTTGTTTCAACACTTCTAGTGTCATACGAAGTGATGGTGTTGAATGTAGAATAAAGGGTTTTAAAAGGTTCAAATCAATTAAACATCCCTCGGTAGGGGAAACGCTGTAACATAAACTGGAATGACCAATCAAAATACAAGTATGACAATTCAAACAACTTGACTACGGACTTAAGTTATAATAATTATTTAATGCTTTAATGTTAGGGTTAGAATAAAATAAAATTCATTCAGACTAATAAATATTAAATTATACTATAAAATTCAGAATTAAAAATTACCAATTTTAAATTTTAAATTTAATCTATATTAATTTTAAAATTATAAAATTATTTAAAGAAGAAATTGGGGAAAAATACATATATTTCTCTCTCTCTCTCTCTCTCTCTCTCTATATATATATATATATATATATATATATATATATATACAAATGAAATATATATAGACATGGAAAGATATTTAAATTTTCAAATATTCATGAAATAAAACAGTTTACTGCTTTCTTGTTTGCATTCAAATGTTATTTTTTGTCAATATTTCGTGTAATTGTAACTTGCCTGCTAACTCTTTAAATACTACCTTATTTACACGTCTCGCAATCAACGGAGGCGAGTATATCCCATTTTCAAGCATCAATCACGTTCAAATCGATAGTGCCAATGGGGAGCTTAAATGAATGTATCACTTAATCTCACCTATGGTGCAAGTTTTAAGATTTAAAATTTAAGAGAATGTAGCAAATAATGTAGCTCTTGGCGGCTCAATGCCTTTTTTTTTGTGAAGATGGTTTCCGTGTCTGTTACAAATATATATATCATGATTATTTATATCATTGGTCGCTCTGTGTTTTACTCGTAATACGACGAGTTGTCGAAAACAATGCACAACCGTGTCCTACTGGATTGCTAATAGGAACTACAAAAAGAACCCACTCTCAAACAATGAAAACAAGGTTGGCTAATTAGAGCGATGCAACGATATGGTTATGAAATGTGTCGGAATTCACCACATTATTTTAATTTTAGATTCGGGAAAAGGTTGACGCTGAAAAGGATAAGCCAAAAACATTGTTACACATAAAATATGTATTTCACAAGATGTACAATATCAAACAATGATGTGAAAGAAAGTATGCATTTAAGTAAGAAAAAGTTGAAATAAACAAGATTTGTATCTCTTTAAATATTATTTTAGTATTTCACAGTTCACTGGAATAATGTTCATGAGAGTCTCTAACAATGGCTGTTCTTAAAGGATTTACCGTGTTAGAAAAGATTATGTGAGTATATACAAGGTATGTTCACATGTGAGTTGTGTGTGTGTGAGTGAGAAGGTTGGCGGATGGTTTCAACTGTCGTGGATTCGTTTGGCAGCTGAATTCTCACTAATTTGCTCAGAAAAATTCTTGCTTAAATAAGTGAATATAGGCTCCGGATTGCTGCGCGGGAATAATTATTCTTCACGTGCAGACTATCTGATTGGTTGGCAATAGACCAATCAGTAAGCGAGCTTTGGCGAGACTTAAGAAAACTTCTTTGATCCGTTTCTCCCCAAAATGCACAAAACTGACTACGTGAAAATAGAACGATTACAAAATTGTCGCATTGCTGCGATTTATAAATTGTCTGTAATAACGTAGTGGCGATTAATTAAGCAATGAATTCTTAGCGTTGTATGTGATTTGTATTTGTATGTATGTACGTTCGTACGTGATATACTCACAAAAACTAATTAACTATTTAGACATGTATTTTTTATGTGGCAATACGATAACTAAATAAATACGCTGAAGAGGAAAACATCTTCAGATAAGCTTTTAGTATTCTTAATGAAATTCAAGTAGATTAAATGCGACTAAATTATGCAGCGTTACGATAATCATCATCATGATTCTCATGAATTGGCGTGGCCATAGTGTCCTTACGCCGCTGATTTGTATTCTCTGGCTTGAAGTATTCATTCATCCGTAGCGTGTGTGTATGTTGGGCAAATGTACCACGCAGGGCTCATGCCACTTCCGTTGAAACCAGAGCCGAGTTCGGCTTGGTCACGGTCATGTAATTCTCTTCCCTGGGAGTTGACTTCAGTCTAGGAAGCCTTCTGCCCAGTGATGTCGCGGTATCGCTTAAACAGTCTCGTGCATTGTGC
>OZ010577.1:39292561-39307561 GCA_963932145.1 Acanthosepion lycidas | reverse complement strand
ATTTAACTGTTTTGATAGTGAAAGAGTGGGACCGTCATACTGTGACGTCCCCCCGGTGTGGCTGCGCCAAATGTGACGTCTGCCTGGCTGCGTCCGTCATGCTATCCTGTCCTGTGACGAGCAACTAGCTTGGTATTTGTCGCGGCGCCAAATGTGACGTTCTAACCTTTTGGTGATTCGGATGGGAATCTGGTTAGATTCAGTATCAGCCTTGTCGTTCCCAGCTCGCCTCCAACATCTGGTTAACGAAGTAACTGTTTTGATTTCCAGTTTAACCTACCCACGTTGTGATTTGATCTTAGGCAGACGAAATCAATCAGTCGCCGGGCCGAGTTCGACCAAGGGTAACACCGCACAAGTATATGTAAAAGAAAAGAAAATAATAACTCGAAAAGTTCAAATGTGTTAAAAAAGGATAACAATATTTTATATATGGTTGCTGAATACAGGACGGCGTTTTCTTCCCAACCCGCTATATGGATTTGCGTTTGTTACGCGAGTCTTAACATTCTAATGTTTGTTTTTTATGAAACTGGTTCTTGGTGTATCTTTAGGCGATATTCGTAAAACTTGTTTCGGTGGTGTAAGTCTAAATCGTTCTTCAAAAATAAATTGTTCTTGATTAGAAGTTGAGGTCGATAATGCGCGAATCTTAGTCAGCTTCTGCGAGGCGGGTCTTCAGAGCTCTCAGCTCACTACAACTGCTTGCCTGTCTGTCCCCAAACCCAACTGCGAACTTCATTCAACTTAACTGGAACTCGAACTGAACTGGTTTTCACACGTTGCGACTCTGCTTATATGGACGCCGACCAAAACCGGGGTGGGCTTGTCAGGGTTTGAGGTTCCTTGATAATACTAAACCCACAATCCACTTCTTTGTTTTCGGTCAGGAAAATTTTATTATTTTCCATTTTTGGAAGTCTTTCCTCTTCCCATCTTCTGTTCTCATATTGGTATCTCACCATGACCTCAGAGGGTGTCAACGGGTTCCCCTCTCTCTCACAGTGGCATCTCACACCTATCCCTTCAGGGGGGCGACACAGGCCTCCCCTCCTTCTTCACATGATTACCTCCGCCTAACGCTCATGCCACCATCTAGTTAATGGGCGCTCAGCGGCGTGGGTGTGGCCAGACTAGCCTCGGTTTAAAAAATCTTGCTCAAAGAAAAAAAAAATGATTTTCCTTTTTTTTATTTTTCCTTTCTTCCCTTTCTTCTGCCCGATAACAAACCTTAGACTCTTATCTTAACTGAATCATCTGAACTTTATCAATCGAGACTTTTCGCCAGCATCAAGTGGGTGGTCATCTGATGAGATCGCATTCTGGCGTTAATTATTCCTGATAAAATAATTTTCTTATCATAGCCAGCTCCTGGCACAAAACAGATGCCTTTTTCAAAGATATTCGTACATAGCCAATGGCTCAGTCTTTTGTTTTTGTAATTCTGCGGTTGATCCAATCGAACATTTTTCTGCGACCCAATTAATTTTTATCCATTTAGAATTCTGCCCTGTAGGTCACCTGAACGACCTGAAATTTTCACCATTCGGTGCGCCGTCATGAATCAAATCAACTCCGACACATCCGCGACCTGACCTTCCTCGCTAATGAGAATAAAGCCTTTAGCATTTTTCTTTGTTAAAAAAGAATAACATCGCTTAGTGTCCTTTCCGTGATGGCTTCTTATCACCTAAATTTAATTCTCGCTTTTTTTTTCTTCTTTCCTTCTAGCGACCTAAATAGTGTCACAATACCAAACTAGTCGCACGCTTAAATTCGTGCAGTTGGAGCACCAGTGAAAATAGCTAGTCAGAGCAGTTGCCATGAAAATATTTGTAGAAAAGACAGAAGGAAGCTACATTAGGTCTGTGAGAAAGTGACTGAAGTAAAGATGCCAGGTCAGGAACTATCACATTGCATATCCGTCTTTGGATTTTGTTGAGAACCTCGAGATGAACAGCGGGGACACTAGATAATATATAGCAACAGTTTTCAGTGCTAGGACGAATTTGTAGATTTGAAGACTGGACTCAGACGAGAAAAACCTTCTGGCGCGACACAGAGAACCAACTTTCCTTGCGGTAGATGCAGGTATTGATTCAATTTAGTTGTTCCACCCCAGGTCATTGAAAATCTTGAGACAAAGAAGGCGCAGAGAGACGCTCTCGCGAAGTTAAGCATCAGCCATCTATTCCGTTTTGATAGCTTTGAAATATAGGAAACACATATTAGAACGCTACTTAGTTTCAACAAGGAAATGAAATAGTAAGAACCGTAGCCGTGGTAATCTTAACCAGGAGTACCAGCTATTCCCAAATTGAAGTGTTAGTAGTTGTAACATTAAAGATATTCATAAACGTAATAGAGTAGTAGTAACAATAATGTAATGGTGGAAGTAGAGGTGTTATTAGTCGTAGGAGTCATGATAGTAGCGGTAGTAGTTGCTGCCTTTTTTTCTCTGCTGCTGATTGGAGTACATGAAGAAAGATAAGAAAGAAAAAAATGAATGAATAAAAGAAAAGAAGAAAGAAAGCAGATAGAAATGTTTAAATCACCTGCCTGTTCTTCATAGATAATGGACTATTCTGTTTTGATCGGGTGGAAAGACGAAATATACATATCAGAAACGCTACTTGGTTTCAGTGAGAAAAGGAAAGAAAGAAAACTGAATGAATGAAAGAAAAAATGAATGAATAAAAAAAAGAAAGAAAGAAAGAAAGAAGGGGAGATAGAAGTGTTTAACATCTGTTTCGTTGTGAATTTCAAATAATTTTATTTGTACCCTATTACTTCCTTAATAGCAAAAAACATTTATATTTATGATTGTTATTACAATATTTTCTTAAAGTTGTTAACCCCAAAAAGAGTTTATCAGAAAGTAAGAACGATAATTATAGTACATTTAAAGTAAAATATCTTAAAGTTAATAAAACATTTGTTGACGGAGAATATTTTCCTAAATTTTGAAGATTACTGATTACATAAAAATTATATCAAACAGGCGTTTATGTCATTTTCTTATGTTTTACAGCTTATAAAGTCTCCGTAGAACAGCATTAGACCCGTCATCAAATCAGCTACTTCTTCTTACTGTCAGTTAAAAGGCTTTCTTGCTATATTTTAAACTTAAAGGAAATATTTGTTTCAAATCAGATTAATTATATATTAGATCAGCTAATATTACACAAATAAAGTTTCAGAAACTATATTTTATTTTTGCAAGATTTTTGAAAAAACAAACGAAATATCTAAAAAAATTGCCGACTTTGTCGATGTTACTAAAAAAACAACAACAAAAAAGAAAAAACAACAATTCAATTCATTATAATTTCTGTTTGAAATACACCAGACTATTTTGCTTACTGGTAATCGTAAATTTCATCTTTTAGCTTTCAATTAAAGCTAAAAGGAAAGTTTTAAGAATGCTTTTTAATATTTTAAAAATAAATTTAAACCTTAAGTATCGCGTTTTTTGGAGATACGTAATTAAATATCATTTATTTTTGTTCTCTTTTTAAATTAGCTTATTTGTCAGAGAGCGAACTTCCCAGTAGCCTCTCATAAAATATGAAATGATTCCAGTTAAATCAAAATGAAGGTTAGGCATTGTTTTGTAATATTAGATATTTGCAAAATTTCGCAGTGATTCAACATTATATTATTACAAGCAATAATGTATTCAGATCTTTTATAGATTTATCACAGAAGAAATGGTTTCGTCGATCAATAGAACGAAAACTGACAATGAATGATGATAGAAATTCCATTGTAAAATCAAGGAAGTTACTCTGATATATAGTAAAATGAAGACTAAATTTTCACAAATAGGGACTCAAAATAAGGATTCGGTTATATATTATATATTTAGAATAAAACAATTACACATTCTAGTGCGCAAATTAATAATAACATACTTTGTACAGATATATAAGAACAAGCGTTGCAATTATCAATTAGTAAATGTTAGCTCGCATGGGGACATCTACAACCGGACATTAATCGACTCAAATATTATAAACCCGCGAGACCTAAAGAAGGTAACTCAAAAAGCCTTGGCGCACAATCTTTTCAAATGTCATAGTTTAAGTGGTTCTTGATATGTAAAGAATTATTTTAAACAGCGAGGTTTCAAGAAAATAGATGTGACATCATGAAATTTGCAGTCGTATATAATGGACTGATAGAGGTAACAATTCTTAAGGAATATGTATGAGAATATGATTTGCCCAAGTGATGAGTAAAAGCAAAACGTTGTGGATTCATGCTTTTCTTAATATGCGAGCAAACATAATTTAAGTTGCTTCAGCCCGAATGCGTACTCAGAGTGGTGACTAAAATTATTTTACCCTGCACCTGCTTTAATATAAAATAATAATAATAAAAAAAAAACGTCCAGACACATACAACAATTATATCTCACTTGATATTCAGGATGTCACTAATGTCTGGACACATAGGCAAAAATACATAATTTTAAGAAATGAAATTTTCAACAAAATGTTATTTAATTGGAATATTAACAAATAACACCTTCAATATGATTTATAGAATCTGTGATACAAAGTTTGATGCGCTTTACAAAATTCATGTGAACTAAATGCAATAACACCACATTGGCAGAGATTTTAGCATATTCACTCTATACGCTTTCAATCAAATGTGTTGCATCTGGGATTTTCATTGAGTACAACTTCTTAAGAATAAAGAAGAAACATAAGGCAATTCTTTCTGTCAAAAATATAGTTAATGAGATATATATATATATCTGTGTGTGTGTGTACTTGCACCCCAGAAGATGATCTTGGAGGAAGAACGAAAGTACTTGGAAAATAAAATTTAAAGTTATAACAAATTTCTTTCATTCTTTAATATCAAAACACGGAAGGTTATTCGTGAGTATGAAGAGATTTTGTTAAAAATTAGCAGATATAATGTCTGTAATTTATTCAATCAGACATGCCTGAAAGAGAATTTTCTGCCTAAATACACCCATTTTCATATATATATATATATGTATATATATATATATATATATATATATATATACACACACACACATACACACACACACACACACACACACACACACACACACACACACATATATATATATATATATATATATAACGTATTCTGACCATGAAACCCGGGTTCGAATCTCACCATGGTCGATTTGTTAGTAAGGAAACTTCCTGATGTCATCAAACTGGAGTGGTCGACCCAAGCATGCAGCACCTTTTAAAGAACCTGGAAACCATACCACGGGGTGACCCAAGTCTTGTGAGTGAAATTGGGTAGACGGAACCTCTGTAGGCTGTCGATAGCTGTGATAGCACGAAGTCACATGTCATCGTTGGCGAGGGTTTGAACGTACTAGCCTTGTTCAAATTGTTGATCACGCAAGATAACACGGTCTTTCCCAGAAACTGTAACTAAGTTCTGCTCAGCATAGTTGCAGTATAAACCGCAGGTGGGATCTGTGGGTGTAGAATAAACACAAAATCTGCCCGAGCAAGCATCTGCAATAAGGATTGGCTAGCCGCCCTAGTAGACGGGTATCTCCGAATACAAGTGGCCATATATATATATATATATATATATATATATATATATATATATATATATATTATCTCACTTTTCAAGGTAGTTGATCGTATATTCCTCAAACCAAAGCACCATACGTACCAGTCTTGAAATTTATCAACTTCGATACACAACATATATTTCGCAAACACAAATATGAGCTCTACCTCCAACGGAAGAAAAGCGTTTAAGAATAATGATTTCCTTTCTCATAAAAGATAGAAAATGAACGAAATGATTGCCGGCTCCGAGAATTAAGTGTACCTCGACATTTCAATAAAAAAAAATATATATATATATTGACACGTTACAAGAGCACTTATACAAATCCAGGAAAATGGCTAATAGATTCGCCAAAGGCACTCTGAACGAATAATCGTTTGAACAATAACTACACTCACATAAAAGAATTAAAATCTCTTGTCTGCTTCCAAGAAAACTACAATATAAAATGAAAAATTGAACTGAAGTAAATTGCCAGTCATTTTTTAGCGGAAAACTTATTAGAGACAGATTGTTCTCCAAACACAAAACTATATATATATATATATATATATATATATATATATATATATATATATATATATATATATATATATATATGCTAAATGTGAATTTCAGTGTGTAACTGTGTAAGACTTTTTCAATTAAAGGGACACAACTTTAACTTTCAATAGATCACGTGACAGAAATTTTGGATTCCCGATTTTCATTACTGCGATTGTTTTCGGCAAATTTGAACGTGATTTTTTTGCGATGAAAGTTTGTATGATAACAGTTTTTATAACTTGCAATTAAGTTTGGGCATAATAAAAATTAATTGCGAAATCCATCAAAAGTCACCGATGAAATAAAAATAATTGTTTGTACGGAAAGTAAGGACCAACACGCAAAAATTTGTCTTTAAATTATGCCGCGACAGAAGAATTATCGCTGAACTGTTAAAAGCTAAGTTTAAATGTTAATGCAATACTTAAATGCAATTACAAGTTTATTGTTTATATGGCAGCAGGATGCTTCGCAAAAATAAATCTCCGCCAACAGAAGAGACAAGGCTGCAATGAGGTAAAAAAGGGTCCAGTGCAGATGAAAAGAGAGATCAAACGTCAGCCAAGAGAGCTTCCAAAGTTGAAAATATACAAAGACTGAACAACTCAGAGGCCCAATCAAGAGTTCATCGCAGGAGCAAGTATAAATGTCGCCCTATAGGGCAGCTTTTTAGTTAATATATATATATATATATATATATATATATATATATATATATATATATGTGTGTGTGTGTGTGTGTGTGCGTGTGCGTGTGTGTGTCTGTGTGTGTATGCGCGTGCGCTTCATTGAATGTGACATTTATGCAGTATTTTATTTTTAATTTTTTTTTTTTTTACAGATTTCCCTTTTGCAGAGCAGTACAAAAACTGTAGACTGTGATTATTATCCCAGGAACTTCTAGTTAATCCATTAGTCGTTTTAAAGGCTTTCACTGTGAATAGATTTTGTGTGTTCAAAGTTGTGCTGTATAGAATTACAAGCAATTACAAGTTGCGGTACGTTTTAGACACCTACAACAGGTTTTTAAACGTGGGAAATAATGTGAAAGCAATTTAAATCTCCACTCATCAAGTAAAAGAAAAACGGTTAGACCATAGTAAAAAGGGAAATTATAATATAGTCTGCATTAGTTACATTTAATGAAACATTTATAAAAGAAGGTTTTCTGCTCATATATATATATATATATATATATATATATATATATATATATATATAATGAAACGTTTCCTATTCTGATTTATTGATTTTTCCGTGATTTTCATTAAGTGTCCGTCCAGAGAAAATGGTGATCGTTTGAAATTATTCTTCCTGATTTCGTCAGTAAATACACCCTTCTGTGATAAGTGGACGAGCGTATTCTGTTCATTGACGATATGATTAAAAAAAAAAACAAAAAAAAAAAAAAACAACACATCTCTGGATTTTATGTATCTTCTTCCTTCTATGAGAAAACCCGAATTACTAGAAATGAACAATGCCAGAGTTGTCGATATGCATTTTGGCCAAGCTTTTTTTTCCCGTGATCGTAATGATTATGGACAGGTCAGTGGCTGATTATAGATTGATTGTGCTATTTTCCCTTGAGTTTAAAATTTTCTTGCTGCCTAATAAGAGTGGTAGCACAGAATGGATCGTTTGCCGGATCAGTAAAAACGAAGTAAGATATGGGTAACTGATAACAGGGTATTAATGAAGGCTTAATAACATGAAACTAGAGAGCATCTCGTTCTTCACCATTCCTAAGCAAATATCTAGCGTTACACACACACACACACACACACACGCGCGCACACGCACACATATATGTGTGTGTGTGTATGTGTGTGAATAAAGACAACAGGAAAATGTCGGTAGGTAGGTAGGTAGGTATTAGCAGATTGATAAGTATTCAAATAATCATATATTTAGTCATTTGGTCATATATATGGGATAGGGCCGTGTCGAGATCTTTTCATAAGGCCTCATAAACAAAAAAACATTCACACATGCATATATATATATATATATAAAAATAATGATATTACTAATAACAATAATAGATGTGCATTTTTCCTCAGTTGTGTTATTATATGTCGAGAACTATCTTATTAGCTAGAGCACACAATATACAATATCTCATAAACACAGACACACATGTATGTATGTATGTATGTATATATATAATATATATATATATATATATATATATATATATATATATATATATATATATATATATATATATTTACTGAGAGGTTCACCGTGTACAAGGCTCGGTGGGCATCTAAGGTAGAGAGTTATAGAATAAGAGGTACAGTTGATGTGGATTGATCGGGGAAACATCTTAGGAATCGGTTCACAGAACATTGCGTCACTAATATATATATATATATATATATATATATATATATATATATATATATATATATATATATATGTATAAATTATATATGTCTGCTTAAGCACATATGAAGCTGGATAAAATGTTAAAAATGTACTTCTTCTTCTTCTTCTCATTATTATTATTATTATTATTATTATTATTATTATTATTATTATTATTGTTATAACCACGTATAGAATTGGTCTATACGGAATAAATTCCAATAACCCCAAAATATTATTCTTCAAAGTGTGCTCATTGCTATAAATTACTGAAAAAAGGCTATTCTTCAAAGAGTGCTCAATAGTAAATTATATATATATATATCTATATATATATATATATATATATATATATGTGTGTGTGTGTGTGTATGTGTGTATGTATACATATATATATATATATATATATATATATATATATATATATATATAACGAAATGAATTAATTGCGAAAATTGTTTTTGTATTTTCTGTTTATACGTTACTTTTTATAGATGCAATATGTTTAAGTAAATGCTCCGTTCTTAATTAAACAGTTTTATTGTATTCGTTTAAGTTTAATTTAAATAATTACTGTTTATAAACACAGCATCGTCAAATATTATGTATTTAAAAACAGTTATTCTGTCTTTGCCTCCCAGACGCGTCTCTGTAGTTGAATGTTACAGTACGTCAGGTCAAATGACGTTTTCAGTATAGGAATACAGGTTCGATTCCTGTCTATGAACGCATATTCGGTCCAGTAAATGTAAGTAATACTGTTTAATTAAAACAGAACATTTATAGAAATATACTGTATCTATAAAAATAACGTGCAAACTGGAAATTATATATATATATATATATATATATATATGCACATTTCGTTGAATATGACAGAAAAGCTGCTTTTATGTAGTATTTTTATACAATTTCTCATGCAATCTAATATTTTTTTCTTTTCGGATGATAAATTTTCTGTTTCGAAAAATGAAATCATTTTATAAAACATACATACAACAAACTATTTCTTATTTAACAGTTAAAATATTTAGTCCTTGAAAATGTTAAATGTATCGGATAAAAAGAATATTGAGGCAGTTTTTATATAATTTATCATCCGAAAAGAAAACAAAAATTATTAGATCACATGAGAAATTGTATAAAAACCTAAATAAAAGCACCTTGTCTGTCGTACTGAATGAAATGTACATGTAAGAAGAATTGCTGCCTAAATACACAAACATATATATATATATATATATATATATATATATATATATATATATATGTGTGTGTGTGTGTGTGTGTGCGTGTGTATGAATAATTAAAAAATCTATATACACACATGGAACGCACTGAAAGTAATACTTCATATTTATTTTTACGGAATCTACGAAGGATAATGGGAGCGATAAAAAAAGTGCATTTTTAACATAGTCACCTCCTTTTTCGAGGCGTTACTCATTTTACCGGTTGACAGTGCCGCCCGGAATATTCCTAATAATACTCATCATTGTATTTTTGTTTTTTTATATAATGATGCTCACACAGCATAAGGTACAAGAGCCACTTGAGCTAGTGATTTACAGAGAAACACTTTATGGGAATATATGGAGCATATGTGTTGGAAACAATTTCCATGTAAACAGCGATAAAGATGGGAGAGACTCGCAACGTTTCGTCTATCAGAAAGGAATGGCTGTATGGATAATATCTCGTCACCCACAAGAACGTAGACCCGCTTTTATACTCGATGGGTACTGGAAAGTGAATAATGAACAGCTCGTGTTCATATATTCCAACAATGCTCCATTTTCGGTCTGATGTAGCTCTTGTAAAGTTAGATGATAGAGGGAGGAGCCAAGAACTTACTGGAGCGGTACAAGGAGCCGATCATTTTTCCATCATCTTAAGCGTTGGATCATATATGAGACTTCCAATATAAGAGTTTTCAAGTTGTGGTTTGCCCGGTGGTTTTCGAACGGTCACTAGTTTGGTTTTCGAAATATTGAATGTGACCGGCTAGTTTTTCCCATATTGAGCTGTTAGTGTTAGACCAGAGGAGAGATCAGCTGCCTAGAGTGTGGCATTGCCGGAAACGTTCACTCGCTACTTCCTTACTACTAATGTCGGCTTGTGATAAGAAGAACAGTAAATTACGCTTAGCATGAAACAAACCGTCGCCTCTAAGCATTGATATCAATGTTCACTTACATACGCTCTATCCCTGGTAATGAGCACTTTAACCTATAAATATAGCATACGTTAAAACTCTCTATATACATGAAATGGTAGTTAGATAATTCGAGGGAGGATATTAATCCAAAGCAAACTTAAAGAGAACTTTATTTTTATTGGCTTTCTTCGTCTTTCATTATGTAAACTTTTCATTTTTCTTTCTTTTTTTCTTCTGCCTCTTCCAATTATCTGGACAAATTGACTTCATTTCTAAAGAAAAAAATACCTCGGTCTAAAGAAATGAATGTTTAAAAATATTCATGAAATAAATTATAACCGAAATGGATTTTGAAGGATTGGCTTTACTTATTACCATATATATATATATATATATATTTATTCCGTTTATAAATTATTTTATTTATTTTAGTAAATGCGTAAATCCATCGAAAGTGTGTGTTTATGAACAGATATTCGGACTTTGCTAACCATCCGCTGCTTTGTGTTTGAATGGTTTACATCACCTGCTCAAATGATGGTTCACATTAAGTGTTACAGGTTCGATTCTTGTCGGAGAAGCATATATTTTTTATGAAATTTCTTGAACATTCCGGCCGGTAAATGTAATTAATACAGTTTAATTAAGAAACAAAAAAAAAAAAAAACGTTAATCTAAATAAATTATATCAATAAAAATAATATATAAACAGAACATATATATATATATATATATATATATATATATATATATATATATATATATATATATATATATATATATATATATTTCTAGCTACTCCAAAGACGTCGGGAGAGAGATAACGGGGGATGTATGTGCTATTTTCTTTGCAATCTGGTTTCATATATATATATATATATATATATATATATATATATATATATGTGTGTGTGTGTGTGTGTGTGTGTGCGTGCGTGTGTGTGTGCTATTTCGCAGATAGAAGACATCTGTTTTTATTGCCGGATGTACCACAAGCATCATAATTTCCTAGCATATCACTTGTGTCGCTTCTAAGTTCTTTCATTTTCATTATGCTGCCCTTACGAATTGCACACCATTCATATCAAGTGACAGTCAACATTGTATGTCAGTTCAATCTAACACGGACGAATGAACACACAATTGAAGACACGCAACTTACATATAAATCACAAAATGAATATGACTTAAGTATTACTATATTTACCGATATCTTACAAAGTGAACCTAACTTTTCGATCAATTCATTTCAGCTCCTCTCTGCGAGGATGTTGCCATCGAATCTGGTTAAGTTCTTCTGCGATGTATTTAAAGATTCTTGATAAAATCCAAAGCACAATATTCAATGTTATCGGTCCTAACCTGGTATCTCGGTTTCAGCCACCTTCTCAAAGTTGCGCTTCTCTGTGTCTTTTCTATAAATATTTTCGTGATAATTCTGATGAACTTTCCTCCATGGTACCTAATTTTTATGAAGTTAAGAGCAGTACTAAATTGACGGCCAGGTCTCATCATTTTATAGTTGAAATTTCTAGATATAACCATAAGTACTCTCCTGTTTCTTTTCTCGAACATCTCGCTTGTGGAAATTTTTTTCGGCTTCTTCTTTTCAATTTAACTATGGACTTCAGAAATTGTCTCCTTAATGCATGTTAATTTTTTATCGTCTCACCTTATGTTGTTGTTCCCAAATTCTTTCACAATCAGTAACCCCTTTGTGTCTTATTGACTGTATTGTCTTGCCTGGGGAAAAAAGCAATTTAAAAGAAAAACGATTTTCTTTCTATCTATCTATCTATCTATCTATCTATCTATCTATCTATCTATCTATCTATGTATCCCAGTCTGTTCATTATCTATCTATCTATCTATCTATCTATCTATCTATCTATCTATCTATCTATCTATCTATCCATCCCAGTCTGTTCATTATCTATCTATCTATCTATCTATCTATCTATCTATCTATCTATCTATCTATCTATCTATCTATCCCAGTCTGTTCATTATCTATCTATCTATCTATCTATCTATCTATCTATCTATCTATCTATCTATCTATCTATCTATCTATCTATCCCAGTCTGTTCATTATCTATCTATCTATCTATCTATCTATCTATCTATCTATCTATCTATCTATTAGGTTGGTACAAAAATAATGACGTAATAATGTCGTTTTTTGACGTTAAAAATACGTCAAAAAACGACATTATTACGTCATTATTTTTGCACCAACCTAATATCTATCTATCTATCTATCTATCTATCTATCTGTCATTTTAGTTAGTTTACATCTCTTAACGTATTGAACTTGTTATTTCAGTATCTGTTTCATTTCGTTCATAACTTTATATATTCTTCCTTGATTAAATATATAGCTGTTTTTTTTTCCTTCTGCATTTTCAAATCAGATTGTTGAACCCGATTATATGTCGGAGACCAAGGGTTGATTCTCAACTCAATTAAAAGATCGTCGAATGTTCCATTACGCAAGTTTTATAAGTGTTATAACTTTGCGAATATTACCTCCTTCCATATACTGATTGTTGCGGCATTTAAATCTAATTTGTTAATCGGGAAACGGGCAGAATGAAGTTTAAGAAACATTGTCTGGATTATAGGATAATAATCAAGTTGAATATCAAAAGAGTGATTTTATTTTGTTAACGACACCTTCTGGAAAATTACAAAGGCATTTGTAATCATTAGCAAATCTTGCTATTAGTCCTCATCTCTCTTCTGCTAAACATCTGCACAAGATCGTTACGTAGGTTATACGCTACTTTCTTCTATCCCACTTGCTTTTAAATCTGTTCAGTAAGTGTTAAATTCTCCAAAGACCTCTTTTCTCCTTATGTGACCTAGAAAATTCGATTGTCTCTTTCTAATTCTAAGTATACGTTTTCATTCCCCCGTAGACTTCTTCGTTGTTCAGCTCATAGTATTCTCAACATCCTTCTGTATAACGAGATTTCTATTGTCTCAAGTCTCGTTCTTATAAGTAATGAGATTGACGTATAGTAGAATCGATAATACATACAGTTCAATAATTATTTACATTATTCGGACTATTGTCCTCATCTTTGTTGCCATAATTATCACAACGTTTCACCACCTGAAGAAAGCCGGAGCGTACAACGGCCGAAACGTTGTGATAAATATGGCGACAAAGATGAGGACAACAGTCCGAATAATTTAAATAATGTACATAATACGTTATCTCAGAAATATAGACAGTTCAATGATTCGTAAATACGCTTTTAAGTAGGCGCACAAGGGGGTCGTCAGTGATGTTTTGACTTGGTTCATCAGGGAGTTTCGGGTCTTTCAACATCATACTCCCCATCACCAAGTCGACCCAATCAGGGCAGATCAACCCCTGATTCCCCCTTTTGATTGAACACTAACAGCTACTCTGGCCTTTTTTAAAGAATAAGAGGAAGAAAGACCACGTGTTCCGCACATCCGATTGGATGTTAGTAACAACCAATCTGCTGCGCGGACTAAGTTTTAAATGGCCCGCGGTTGGGACTGGTTTCTTTTCTTATTTCGGCGGATTGCAGCTTTGATGGATAACTGAGGAGGTAATCTTAATATTCCTAAATCTTACCCTATTTCCTTGAGTATTTTAAGGTTTAATTATTTGCCGTTTTCATTTTGTACCTTTTCCTTTTGACGGGAATACTTGAACTCAACGCTATTATCACAATTTATCGTTAGCCTGTTTCTTAATACAAACAATATATACAAAAGAGGGAAATGTTCATATAAATAAAGATAAAATAAATTAGACAAATGTCTTACGTTCGAATAAACATTTTTTAAATTATATTTATATATATATATCGCTAAAAACCGATGACAAACTGATAAAATAAAATGATATATATACAAACGAATATATGGTAATGATCAAGAAGAAAAACACTATATACGCGTTATGGTTCCGATTTAAAATATACAAAAATGTGAAATGTTCGTCTAAAATAAAATTAAATAAATAAATTAGACAAAAGGTCCGACGTTCGATAATTTTTATTGATTCATACGATTGCTTTTGTTGCTTACTGCTAAACCTTTGGGAGGTTTTTCGGTGTCCTATTTTCAGTTCTCTGCTAAAACACATCCTAGCTATTTAAATTTTCGTACTCGTGTGTTTTAACCGTAGCCAATTCGCAGTTCGCATCTTGGGATATGTTTTTTTTTTAGCTGGCAACCATACATTCTGTCTTATTAAAAAAAAAATGATGTTTCGTTCTTTTTTCTTTTTTTCATTTAGTACCTTCTGTAAGATTTACGCTACTTTCTTTCTTTGTCTTTTATTAAGACTCTATCAT
>OZ010577.1:39280061-39285061 GCA_963932145.1 Acanthosepion lycidas | reverse complement strand
CCAGGACATCTTCCCCATTGTCGAAACGATTCTGGGATACATATGCACAAACTTGGTGTTTGCATCTTCCAGTATCTGACATTATAGTTATGTCTCTCTGTAAATATACATCTACAAACATTCTTGTGTTTTGTGATTTTAATATTCATCATCTCAAGTGATTTAATTATTTTAATGTTACTGATGTTGCCTGTATTCTGATTTTCAATTTCTCTGTTGCTCAGGCTGTCAGTTAAATTGTGGATTTTCCTACACTTTTCGTTAATAAGGATAATCAACATGCTTCTTTACTTGATCCGTTCCTTATCTTCTCTACTGGATTTTGTCGGGAATCGCATCTCTGGTCTCCTAGTAATTCGGATCACGCTGTAGTATCTGTTAATATTTCTTATGAGTCGTTTGTTATGCATAAATTTACTATTTACAATATATCTTTATTTTTCTAGGTATTTACGCTGTCTCCCCACTAAGACAAGATATGACGCAAAGACTTTTTAAAGGTGGGGGACCCGAGCGCATACACCCGAGTTAGGAACAAAAATTACCTGAAGCCCCCGCAACCGTCGGTTGCGCTGGCCTCGATGCGAGCACCAATCCCTCTCTATGATGCAATGAGAGAGCGCGGCATCCGGTAGCTGTTCCCTATGTCTGGGTACCTTTCAGTATAATTTTACTCAGTTACGAATCTGTCTCTTGACGGAGTCACCCCTGAGTGCATTTTCCCCAGAGAAAAAGACTCAATTGAAAGATGATAAATAGATGTGTTACGAACCACTCGACGGTGGAGTTTACACACTAAATCTTTATATTACTAGCGTAACTGGGGTATATTTCATGAGTTACTTCGTGAAGTTACCTTAGGGTATTTTTTTTTAAAACTTTTCTATTGATAATTGTGAGGTTTCTTCCTGGATAAAATATGGCATCGATGTTTTTCTGCCTTCTCTGAAATACCTGGCGAAACCATAATTTTATCCTTGGTTCATATCTGCCTTTTTTAGCGTTTATAGCCCAAAGAAATTACTTTTTCCCGCTGTACTAATGTGATGGTTCCGACAACAACAGACACCCCTTTGAGCCCGCTAGTAATAATCATAAACTGATCCTCAATAGGGTGTTAAATAAGATTATGATGTCTAACAATCCTCTCAATTTCAGGTGCAATCATCATCTGTTGATAAATTAGAATGTTTTGTTCGTAAATTCTCTTCCAGTTCTAGTCTAAATTCATCTGGAGCATCTTTTCATTATTTTCCACTGAGAACTGACTGTATACTGTTTGATATTATTATAATACCGTCCATGGTTTCTCTTGTCCTCTCTAAATTGAATCTCTACAATGCATGTAAATTTAATAGTATCCAGTGATAGTTCTTCAAATTATGTGATGCTAAACTGGTTCCTGTTCTCTCTAAACGCTACAATAAATACCTTGCTGCTTCTCACCTTTCTGGTTGTTGGAAATCATTTTCCGTAGTTCGAATTTAAGGCTAAACAAAGGCTAAACGTATTTTCCATCTAATTATCGGCCTTCTGGCAAAATATTAAAGGCTATATTCAAGCATCGAGTGCCCCTCACCTCAGAATACAGTATAGTCTAGAACCCGATTCAGAAATAGCAGGACAATAGCCCTGATATTACACAAATGCTGATAGGATATTCTACAGTGAAGTTAATCAAAGGAACGGATACCTGTCTATCAGGCGGATAACGCCAAAAACATAAAATGTTTACTGCCAGTACCGTTAATAAAGCGACAAATAATACAACCACCAGCACCCTTAATGAATGGACAAATAGCACAGGAAAGAAGATAGTGGCGTCATACGCCGAGTATGCATGTATCCTCTACAGAGAAATCAAGAGAAAATAACTCCATCGGGCAGAAACATCGTACCGATCTGAGACTTCAGGTACAGAGAAAAGTTCGCTTTACATATAAGAACTAAAAGAACCACAGGAAGAAGTGGGGTGACATAGGTTACTGGGAGTGTATCAGCACCCCCTACACCCATTGGATTTAATATTGTCGGAAATGTAAGGGAGATACATTTGGGGTTCTGGGGTTGGTGGGATCTTCTCCATCGAGTGTTACGTGAGATTACTTAGGAAAATGACTGAATGGTAATAACTATTAAGTTTTGACTTACTTCAACCTGAAATGTTTCCTATCAGAATGGGAACTAATGATTGATCTTATTGCATAGAAAGAACACGAATTACTTGTATAAAAGATCACATTCAGGACTGACAAATATACTGCTACAAATTTTGGCCACAAGTTGAAAACCTGTTCTTCTGGTCGACGCCAAATGTTACTTGAGATTAATAATGCCATATCTATAACTGTTCTTCAGGCACCAAGAACAGTTATAGATATGGCATTATTAATCTCAAGTTCAGTCTGAAGTCGGATGACCGGCTAATCGGTTGAAATATCTGCCTTCGGGCGGGGAGGAACCCGAACGAGGCTACGCCGAAGGGCGGAGTCTCTCTCGGGGAGGTAAATAATTTATACGGGTTCAAAGGGCATATTTTTGGCCGATCCCACGGGCACAGAGATCTCACGTTAAACCGGCCTTGTGCCACATGATGCCCTCGTGGAGGGTTACTAAATACTGTTCTTGGTGCTTGAAGCAGGATATTGTTATGTTGATAGTTGTGGTTATAAACACTCGACTAAACTCTGTGTGTGTGTGTGGGTGTGTGTGTGTATTCATGGATTTGTGTAAGTATGTTATCAAACGTTGGTGAGAAAGTATCATTCTGTGAACAAAATAAACGAACTCTCTATACGTTGACACCAACCTCACACCCCGACACTAGTACGGAGAATTCCCTACATAATTTCAATGCCGAATCAGCCGCAAATTGCGTATGTATACACTTAACGATACATGTATACATATCTGCGTCCAGGACAACAGTATTCATATATGTATATGTTTTGTATGAACAGCAATACGTACATAGGCATGTGTGCGTGTGTGTGTCTGTGTGCGTATGAGTGATATCCTGAGGAGGATACACAGGCGAATTTTCCTCCCACGACCGCCAAACAACGAAAATGCACAACCATAAATAGTTTTCAAAATTTCAAAATTAATCAGTTTGTCTGACGATCACAAAAGGCGTGAAACCCTGGGTCACAAACTCATATCAACACAACTATATATATATATATATATATATATATATATATATATATATTCTATTTATATATACTTGACTCTCCCGACGAATTCGACGTATGAGGGCGAAGCAGATCGGTTCCCAGGAAACCGACAGCCCGACAACAGCACATGGGATTTGATTATAGTGGTGATGGTTTCGTGAAGGACCATCCACACTTTTTGAAGGGACGAATACAGAGACCTGGGGCACTATGTGCCACATGGTCACCAAACGACCCTTCGCAGGTTTTGAATTCAGAGTTTTCCTTCTCCTAGAGCAGTTGTCATCCAAGACTATAGAACCCAGTCTGTCCTGCCATTTACCCATAGCTGGAGGGAGAAGAAGAGGATTCACACCTTTCCCAAGGGTATTAGCACGTAAGTGAATGTAATGGAATCGACTGAAATTCGCACGCAAGTCGCTATCCATTACTCGACCGTGCCTCCTATATATATATATATATATATATATATATATATGTGTGTGTGTGTGTGTGTGTGTGTGTGTGTGTGTGTGCACACACACACGCCCTGGAATATTTAATTCCGGTCGAGCACTCTGGAGAGAAAGCGCGAATTTGTAAACAGTGACTATTACTGATGATAGTGCAAAGCTCTTCCATGATTTGTGCCCTCTCGGTCACTGGCGTGTTTATTCGAAGAATGAGTACGTAAACATTCGCCTTCCTGTCGGGCATTTATAGCTCAAGCGTAAAATCTCCGACTGATGCCAAATCAGTCGGATTTCGATCCCGGCTTGTGGCAATTGGATGTCTGACCACACTGATGAGCTGTGATACACCGAAACACTCTGTCTGTGGATGAGAATATATATTTCTTTATGTATATATATATATATATATATATATAGATGTTAGTGTTAACGTGTGTGTTAGCGTGGGCATATTAATCGTTATGCATCTCATATTTATTTACTTATACGCCCAAGAAAGTGGGTAGGCTTATATAATGGTTTGTTTCCTTTTTGCCTAGAATCTTATTTCTATTATATGAAGTCTCTATATCTGATTGCAATTCTGAATCGATTATCTTATTTTACCAGCAAAATCAATTATATTTTCAGTTGAAAAACTATTAATTTCGAAAACAACAACAAGGATTGCAATAATCGATATCGATAATCCGATAACAGGATCGATGGCCAGAAACAACAAGAGCAAAAGTTTAATGTTGTACGTCACGTTTTGATTTCATTTTGGTTTGTGTTTTTTGCGCTATAGATTATTTTAGGAAAAAACACTAAGATAAATACAATCACTAATACGAAAATAATTGTTTAATTCTTAAAGCCGGTCATAACATGTACTGAAAGAGGTAAACACGGTGGATTCGAGTATCTTTCGCTCATTCTTCGAATAGCCTGTTTTCAAAAGGCTTATGTCAAAAAAGTCTATATTAACCAAAGAGGAGAAGTGCGGATTGAGGAAACGGGGAGCCGAGTTCATACATTGATGTCTTCAAGGGTTGAACCCAGTGATTTGACCAAAAGAGTTGTAAGTTCAATATTGAAGTGATATTAATGTATGTCCGTTAGCAAGGCCTTTATGGAACTATTGGACTCTATTTTGAGAATGTATAAATACTCTCTAAGCGTAACAGAAGTATTGTGATGAAATTGATCATAAACGAAAATTTCATTTTCATCATTAATCATAGCTAAGGATCATGAATTATTGAAATAATCAGGATCATTTTCCAACTTATTCAAGATGAACTTCGTCAACCTTAACTTTTCTGTCTTGAAGTAACAAGGTACCACACAGGTTTCACGTACCATTTCATTTTCAAGATTTTTTTCCAGTCAC
>OZ010577.1:39222561-39275061 GCA_963932145.1 Acanthosepion lycidas | reverse complement strand
TTCTACCACTTTGCTATCTTGTGAACACAAGGTGTATTCTACTAAACCTCTTCCGCCGATCTACCATTTTGGTAAAATCTCATCACGATTGGCCATTATATCACGGCTGTAGAGTAGGTTGCATCCACCTTGTTGGAAATAAATATCCTCATCCTCAAACCATTTTTCGTGGACAATGGTAGTGAATGATAGACAATGACATCACAGATGAAGAAAAGAAATGTGTTTCTACAGAAGGATCCTGGGAATATCATGGACTGGACACATGAGCAACGACGCAGTTTTAGAGTAAATGGCAACAAAAAGGACACTTAACATCAGAAATCACTCGGTCACATAATGAGGAAAGATGACTTGGTAAATTTGATACGCACAGGACAGGTTGATGGTAATGGGGACAGAGGAAAGCAGAGTATAAACCTTCTAGCGAGTAAATTTATAACAGAAGAGAGATAACAAAAATAAAGAAAGTATTAAGATCTACAAATGACAGGGAAATTTGTTTAAAACGCCATCCTGAACTGTATTTCAGCTGTATTATCAATCTTCTAGTAGAAATTTAGTGTACGCTCTTTTCTTCAAGCTTAGACTAGATACTTTCATGTGTTAATTTTGAAATTAAATTGAAATTAATTGGGTTATCCGCTATTAAATTATGCATAAATTTTGCGCAACTTTCCGTATTGATTTACAATATGATGAACAATCTTCGATTTGAATAATAATACTTTTTAGATTGGATTATTTTGTTTTACGTCATATCAACCTCAATGGATTATTTAATGCCGACAACATTTTTAGGATAGATTCGCATGAATAGAATATGTATTATTTGGTTGAGTTTGGTTTGGTTTATTTTGTTTTACGTCATATCAACCTCAATGGGTTATTTAATGCCGACAACATTTTTAGGATAGGTTCCTATGAAAAGAATATGTATTATTTGGTTTAGTTTGGTTTGGTTTATTTTGTTTTACGTCATATCAACCTCAATGGATTATTTAATGCCGACAACATTTTTAGGATAGATTCGTATGAATAGAATATGTATTATTTGGTTGAGTTTGGTTTGGTTTATTTTGTTTTACGTCATATCAACCTCAATGGATTATTTAATGCCGACAACATTTTTAGGATAGATTCGTATGAATAGAATATGTATTATTTGGTTGAGTTTGGTTTGGTTTATTTTGTTTTACGTCATATCAACCTCAATGGATTATTTAATGCCGACAACATTTTTAGGATAGATTCGTATGAATAGAATATGTATTATTTGGTTGAGTTTGGTTTGGTTTATTTTGTTTTACGTCATATCAACCTCAATGGATTATTTAATGCCGACAACATTTTTAGGATAGATTCGCATGAATAGAATATGTATTATTTGGTTGAGTTTGGTTTGGTTTATTTTGTTTTACGTCATATCAACCTCAATGGGTTATTTAATGCCGACAACATTTTTAGGATAGATTCGTATGAAAAGAATATGTATTATTTGGTTGAGTTTGGTTTGGTTTATTTTGTTTTACGTCATATCAACCTCAATGGATTATTTAATGCCGACAACATTTTTAGGATAGATTCGTATGAATAGAATATGTATTATTTGGTTGAGTTTGGTTTGGTTTATTTTGTTTTACGTCATATCAACCTCAATGGGTTATTTAATGCTGACAACATTTTTAGGATAGATTCGTATGAAAAGAATATGTATTATTTGGTTGAGTTTGGTTTGGTTTATTTTGTTTTACGTCATATCAACCTCAATGGATTATTTAATGCCGACAACATTTTTAGGATAGATTCGTATGAATAGAATATGTATTATTTGGTTGAGTTTGGTTTGGTTTATTTTGTTTTACGTCATATCAACCTCAATGGATTATTTAATGCCGACAACATTTTTAGGATAGATTCGTATGAATAGAATATGTATTATTTGGTTGAGTTTGGTTTGGTTTATTTTGTTTTACGTCATATCAACCTCAATGGATTATTTAATGCCGACAACATTTTTAGGATAGATTCGTATGAAAAGAATATGTATTATTTGGTTGAGTTTGGTTTGGTTTATTTTGTTTTACGTCATATCAACCTCAATGGATTATTTAATGCCGACAACATTTTTAGGATAGATTCGTATGAATAGAATATGTATTATTTGGTTGAGTTTGGTTTGGTTTATTTTGTTTTACGTCATATCAACCTCAATGGATTATTTAATGCCGACAACATTTTTAGGATAGATTCGTATGAAAAGAATATGTATTATTTGGTTGAGTTTGGTTTGGTTTATTTTGTTTTACGTCATATCAACCTCAATGGGTTATTTAATGCCGACAACATTTTTAGGATAGATTCGTATGAAAAGAATATGTATTATTTGGTTGAGTTTGGTTTGGTTTATTTTGTTTTACGTCATATCAACCTCAATGGGTTATTTAATGCCGACAACATTTTTAGGATAGATTCGTATGAAAAGAATATGTATTATTTGGTTGAGTTTGGTTTGGTTTATTTTGTTTTACGTCATATCAACCTCAATGGATTATTTAATGCCGACAACATTTTTAGGATAGATTCGTATGAAAAGAATATGTATTCTTTGGTTGAGTTTGGTTTGGTTTATTTTGTTTTACGTCATATCAACCTCAATGGATTATTTAATGCCGACAACATTTTTAGGATAGATTCGTATGAATAGAATATGTATTATTTGGTTGAGTTTGGTTTGGTTTATTTTGTTTTACGTCATATCAACCTCAATGGATTATTTAATGCCGACAACATTTTTAGGATAGATTCGTATGAATAGAATATGTATTATTTGGTTGAGTTTGGTTTGGTTTATTTTGTTTTACGTCATATCAACCTCAATGGGTTATTTAATGCCGACAACATTTTTAGGATAGATTCGTATGAAAAGAATATGTATTATTTGGTTGAGTTTGGTTTGGTTTATTTTGTTTTACGTCATATCAACCTCAATGGGTTATTTAATGCCGACAACATTTTTAGGATAGATTCGTATGAAAAGAATATGTATTCTTTGGTTGAGTTTGGTTTGGTTTATTTTGTTTTACGTCATATCAACCTCAATGGATTATTTAATGCCGACAACATTTTTAGGATAGATTCGCATGAATAGAATATGTATTATTTGGTTGAGTTTGGTTTGGTTTATTTTGTTTTACGTCATATCAACCTCAATGGGTTATTTAATGCCGACAACATTTTTCATTGCTGGTAATATTTCGTTTTGTCAAAATAATACTTTTCTTTCAAAATTGTGTTGTTGGTAATATTTTTTTTCAAAAAATATTGCTGGTAATAGTTAACTATTTGCCCATGGCTGGGACCTTAACAGATGCTAGGGTCAGGGTGGATCTGGGGACACCAGCAATTAAGATGTGGTTTCACGCTCCTCAAAACCTTCTGATCAGAGGCCTTGCTGCTGGATGTAGTTTATCGTCTTACCCAGGACACGGATGTATTTTTACGTCTTACCCAGGACGAAATAATTTTTTACCGCTATGAAATAAATTATAAATAGTTCTAATAAAAAATATTATAAACTGAAATTCCCATGCTATATTTATCCTATAAATATATTCGGAAAATTTTCACCAATTTTATTTTGAAAACATTATATAATAAAACGTATACGTTGTGTGGGTGTAAGTGCCTGGTGAAAAGAGAAAACTTCTGCAAATATAAAAATTCCTATTTGCGCATGCGTCTATTTACAACCTGAAGCGTGTTTCACAATTATGAAGCCAATCAAATCTAATCCATATAAATTGCAAGTATAAACATGATTTATTAGACCCTGCAGATTTTCGTTCCCCACCAATTCTAAATGAAGGTGATCGGGAAAAAAGAGAAGTTATATCTGCCCGATTTATCCCTGGTCATTCTCTTACTCCCCGGGGCCAGATAAAGCTTGTCACGGACAGAGAACTAATGAAATTCCCGGAGCCCGAAAGAAGTGATGGGTCGTGTTCGGCTCTCTGTAAGGAAAAGCGAGAAACAAAATGGGTGAATGAGTTGATTTCTTGGTAACACCTGAGTGACTGGAAAGCTCTTCCCCTCGTTTCAGCAACTTGTTTATGCTGAATTCATGGCGCGAATTGCTCGAAACCTGTGTTTAGAAATGATCACCAATCTTATTCTGTGGAAATATTTCATTCATACAAGATAGATCTGAGGGCATCCGTAAATAAAATTTATCATTCGGCCATATTTAGAGAACTAAAGAAGTTCATATCTGTATATATGTTTATCAGTTGATATATTGGCACATTTATTTATCTACCAATTTTTATAAAACCATCGCAGTATATATAAATATATATATATATATATATATATATATATATATATATATATGTATATATATATATATATATATATATATATATATATATATATATATATATATATAAAAGTGAACATAGAATTCAACACTTAGAGACGACAGTCTATTTCATGCTATATGCAATCGTCAGGTGGCCTGACGATTGCATATAGCATGAAACAGACTGTCGCCTCTAAGTGTTGACTTCTATATTCACTTTTATATTTACACACGCTCTATCTCTGATATTGAGCACTTTATCCCATAAATATAGCACACCTTAAGACTATATTTCTTCATATATATATATATATATATATATATATAGGGAGAAAGAGAGGAAGGAGACAGAGAAAGACAAATAAAGAAAATGAAGATCCATGAATTTTAAATAATTGTAGCTATGTAACTATATAAGATATAAACAATCTGAAAAAGGGTAAGAAACCTTCATATTACTTGTTTTTCTTTAACTATTATTTATTTTACCAAGTATTTTTTCCTTTTCTGTAAATTTCAAAGTGACATTTTAAAAAAAAAACTTTCTTTAGATTTTTAAATGATTTTTGGGGGCTGAATTCCTTTTTGACTTCATTGCATTTCTTTAAATGGAGGCAAATGAAGAGTAATTTTATTAAAAGTAACCTCGATCTTTAGAGGAATTGCTAGCTAGAATAATTGATGTGACTGAAGGTATTACTAAAAATAAGCTGCAAAATGTTTCCTGAGAACTACATAATCGCATTACCCTATGGAGGCGTAGTCTTCCCGTTGGAAATGAATAATCCCAATAATAAATTTACAAAGCAATACAAGTATTTTAAATTGCTTAGGGACTTGTTTGACCCCCATATATATATATATATATATACTGCGTGCCAAATTATTATTGAGATAACTTTTTTTCTAATATTTCAAAAACCACCCATTCAATTCACACAAACTTTGCACATCATGTTGGCAACATTGACCTGCGCCATCACTGAAATTTTAGTACTGATCTGCGCAATGTAAACAAACTGGCGCCATATTTGTTATCAGCATGGGGATTTGAGCGTGCCAAATTATTAGAAAAGTTTAGTAAAATTCCCAGAATTGAGCAAACAAAAGGTTTATTAATGTTGCACGTGAATGTTTATGATCAAAAGAAGCTAATGAATAAGATAAACAAACAAATAATAACAGATGCAAACAAAGGCACAGTTTTAAACAAATTAATAGGCAATGTGCTTTCCCTGTTTTGAAATTACTTCAAGCCGACGATCCATAGAATTTGTTAATTGTAGGATGTCATCTGTGTAATGCCGCGAGATATGTCAAGAATTGCTTCCCACAACTCAGCGTTGCTCCTGAATTGTCGTCCGTTGGGGCACAGTCTTCGCTTCATGATGCTCCAAATGTTTTCGATTGGGTTCAAATCCGAACAATTTCCTGGCCACTTCATTTTTTGAGGTCCATCGAAGCCTGTTTCAAATATTCAGTAGTTTTGTGAGCAGCATGTGAGGGAGCATTATCTTGCATGACCCTTCTGAAGGCAACACTTTGCCTTTTCATCCACGGCTCAAGATGCTTCTTCATAAACACCATGTATGCATCAGCAGTTATTTTGACGCTATCTGGTACTCTCCATGGGCCCACTAATGTTTTTCCAATAATACCACCCCAGATCATTATGCTTCCACCGCCTTGTTGGCGTTTCAAATGCTGATGGCGATTCTGTCCGTTCATTACCCAGCCTTTGCACCATCTATCTGGCCCATCAAGTGTTGCTCGAGTTTCGACTGTGAACAAAACTTTAGAGAAGTCAATCTTCATATTGTCCTCGGCCCATTTCCATCGATTTTGAATGTGATTTCTCGTCATCAGAGGCTTCGATACAGGTTTGACTGTTGTTTCTATTTCCCTCAGATGCAGACACCGAGTACTTTTAGACACAGTAGGATCCCCAAAGCGACTGAAAAGGTCTTAACTGGTAAGTGCAGGGTTATTCGTGGCCTCTCGTTTAAGTCGTGACATGAGACGACGTGAAATAACCCTCGGCTTGCCTGTATCTTCCCTTTTGCGTACTTATGTAGGGTCGGCGGTGAACTTTTTTTTTGATGAAACCTCCCTATAATTTTAGAAATTTCTAGGGCAGATTTACCTTTCGAGAGTTCTGAGGTGATAGTTTTCTTTTCAGTATCACATAAACTGCTTTTACTACGCATCTTTTCGCTAAATTATTACACTTTTCTAAGAATTTGGCACTATCAAATCACCGTGCTGATAACAAATACGGCGCCAGTTTGTTTACATTGCGCAGATCAGTACAAAAATTTCAGTTATGGCGCGGGTCAATGTTGCCAACATTGTGTGAACATTTTGTGTGAATTGATTAGAGGTTCTTTGAAAAAAGTTATATCAATAATAATTTGGCACGCAGTGTATATATATATATAACAAAATAATCTATGAATAAGCTTATATATATATATATATATATATATATATATATATATATATATATATATATATATATGTGTGTGTGTGTGTGTGTGTGTAAAAGTGTGTTTGAAATCAACACTCAGAGGCGAAAGATCTTTTTATGCTTAATGCAATAATCAATCAACATGTTAAGTATAAGACGGTCTGTCGCCTGTGAGAGTTGACTTCGAATTTCACTTTTATATTTACATACGCTTTATCTCTGATATTGAGCAATTTATCCCATAAACATAGCATGCCTTAAAACTATATTTCTTATGTATATATAACGGCCTGATGATTGCGTCTAGTATGAAACAGCCTGTCGCCTGTGAGTGTTGACTTTAATGTTCTCTTTTATATTCATATTTACATACGCTCAATCTCTGATGTTGTGCACTTTATTTCATAAATATAGCAAACCTCAAAACTATATTTCATCATATATATATATATATATATATATATATATATATATATATATATAATTGAATAATATAGATATATTGCGTCTATTTACTTTCTATTGATACTTTGCAGCTGTCTAATCAGGAATAGTATAACTATAAGTAGACACAATATGTCTATATTATTCAACAAAACATGTGTGTATATATATATATATATATATATATATATATATATATATATATATATATATATATATATATATACACACACACACAAACACACGCACACACATAAGACACACACACACACACATATATATGAAGAAAAAATATACGGTAAAACAAACAAAAATCATATATATATATATATATATATATATATGCCTGTGTGTATATATTTAGACGTACACCTAAAAATATAAGTATGAATTTTAGCAGGGATAATCAGAGACATAAAATCGTAAATATGGATGCACACATAGCTGGTTATTGACGGGGATAACTGTGTAATGCTATTGTGAGATGTATGGATCGATAGATAGAGTGACAAATTTATATCTGGCGATGAAGTAGGAGAAATAGTTAGAAAAAAAACAGAAGTAAAGGCTAAGATAAAAAAAAAAACCCAAAGATTTCACGCTAAACATACATATATATCTTCATTACAATCTTACTGTATTAATGGGAGAAAAGGGGTCAATATCGAGGATAGATATTTATATGAATCGACACGAAACATAAACATGATAGAGATCAAATTTTATTCCTCATTGATCTAAATATTGGGAATTAGTGCCTTAAGTGAAAGTTGTGAGTGGGCAGGGAATTTGCAAGTTTCTTTGTTAGATTTAAAGCTTTCTTATATTAGAGTATCATATATAATATAACTGTATATACACACACAAAGAAATATATATATATATATATATATATATATATATATATATATATATATATATATATATGTGTGTGTGTGTGTGTGTGTGTGTGTGTGTGTAACTACAGAAGTCTCGGAAAACCTTCGGTTTCTTGATTTACTAATGGTCAAATCAATCCAGAAGGAAAAAAAAGGTTTTAAAAAAAGAAAGAGCTATGAATATGAACGTTTGTCGAAAAAATCGTACAGCATACAGGTCCAAAGCCCAAAGAATATAAAACCCGATACGAGTAATCAACTAACTTTAAAGTGCTCAATACAACAGTAGAGCAGACCTAGTCAAACCTAGAGAGCCAAACAAACCTACCAGGGTTTCACCTAAGCGGATCGCTTTCCCTGACGATCCGCTTAGGTTTGTCTGGCTCTCTAGGTTTGACTATATATATATATATATATATATATATATATATATATATATATATATATATATATATATATATATGTACAATGCTAATAAATATATATAATATAACCTACTAACTTCGTAACATCTAGTATCCAAATCATTGTACCCAATTTTAAGAATACCAAAATTACAACAATTTTCAAAATTATTATTGAAAATATCAGAACCAAAAGTACCCATTAAGATAATTATTCTGATGCAGGTAAATATATAAAATAAACTGTCACAACTGCTCTTCACAATACATTGGGGAAACGTGCAGAAATAAAAAAAATAACATATCTGTGAGAAAAAATATCTTATACACAAAAATGCATTAGCTAGGTATAGAAATAGATTCAAACACAACTTTGTTCTAAGGGATGCCACACTTATTAAAAGAAAAATGCAACTTAGACGGGAAATTCTCGAAAATGCCGCTATAAAATCATTCAAAATATAAATCTGCGCCAAGGATTTTTCAAATATCTCCATCCCTGAAAGAATTTCCTCTATTCCTTGCCAACATACTTAAATAGGAAAATCCTGCTATTATATATATATATATATATATATATATATAGTCATCTTGACACCATTTGCCCTACGATTCGGAGAAAAACTATTTGAGTTGTTCAGCTAGAAAGAGAACTGGTTAAAATCAAGAACTAACAGACAATGAGTAAGTTATAAAAAGAGGCAACCGTAGAACAGAAAACTATATCAAGAGGTCATTACAGCTTGAGGATTCATCATTTCAACTTAGAGATGAATGCCTTCTTATTCTTCAAAGTAGAGATTAATAATTTCATAAAAATCCTCGGAGGGTTCCAGTTGGTCATCTTCATTCATTTTTAATTTACAAAGTTTCAAATCTTAGTCTAAAAAATTTGTCAATTTTGCTATTATACGCTTTTGGACATCAATGTCGTTTCACCTGGTATGAATATATTATAGATAAATGTATCCCATACTAAAATAATTTGAATGTTAATTGCATAAAGAAAAAAAACAAATCAACATCATTTACACACTTTTTTTCTATTAAGTATCAAATTAAGTCATTTAGCATCCTTCATAATTTATCTGTATTTTTTAAACATATTTAAAACTAACAATATTTTTTATTTTTGTTTATAGATTCTTGTTGCAAAATAAAATCTTCCCATTTGCCTCAGAGGACGATACGCATCGGCTAAGATATGTTTACCTTTTGCCCTTTGTCTTTATTAATATTGAATTTCCGCAGATATCTTTAATGATATCTGATTGTATATATATATATATATATATATATATATATATATATATATATATATATATATATATATATTTGTGTGTGTCTGTAACGGCGGTAAATCCAAATTCAAAACTAATAAGTGAACAATAAGCCAAATGACATACGAAAATATCCGAATTCTAATTACATAACTGTTCAATTATTCTTTTATACGAGCGCATTTCGCTATACATTTAGCCATTTTCAAGGTTGAAATATATTTAGTGCTAACAAAAATAGGTTGTTCTATATATGTATATATATATATATATATATATATATATATATATATATATATATATATATATAAAGTGGACATTGATGTCCACACACAGAAGTGACAATATATATCTGGCTAAACGCAAGCTTCAGGCCATGGTGCCGTTTAGCATAAAACAGACTGTCGCCTCTGGGTGTTCACTTCATACCTTGAAACTATATTCTATCTCATATATATCTATATTTTTATCTATCTATCTTTGTTATATATATATATATATATATATATATATATATATATACATATGGAGAAATATAGTCTTAAGATGTGCTATATTTATAAGATAAAGTGCTCAATATGAGAGATAAAGGGTGTGAACATAGAAGTCAACAATTAGATGCGACAGTCTGTTATTTTTCTCGGCTATTTATATATACGGATAAGTGGTGCATTGTAGGTAGTCTATTTTGGCGGTTATTTTATCGGAAGTCGTTTATTTGTTTATTTATTCATTTGTTTATTTATTTATTTGTTTCATTTATTCATTATTTGCTTGTTTTTATTTATTTTTTATTTTTATTTTATATTTTTATTTCCTATCTTATATATTTATTTATTTTTATCTGTATTAGTCAGTGTTTTTACTAACGTAGTAAAAATTATTTATATAAATAAAAATTTAAAGTGCTCAATAAAAAAAGAAATATTTATAGTTTTGTTTTAGTTTGAGAAGATAAAGCTATCTATTCAATTTTGGGGTTGATTGTTGTAGTTTATTCTAACTATTATTTTGGCGGGAACAGTTTTTAATTTGCTTATTACTTCATAAAATTTTCTTATTACTCATAAAATAAATATAATATAAATAAATAACCGCCAAAATAGACTACACACAGTGCACCACTGATCTGTATATATAAATAGCCGAGAAAATTAATAGCACTCGTGGCCTGATGATTGCATCTAGCTTGAAATAAACTGTCGCCTCTAAGTGTTGACTTCTATGTTCACTTTCATATATATATATATATATATATATATATATATATATATATATATTCGGGTTTACAGAGGTATTGTACTTGCCATCCTTTTGTATGACTCAGAGTCATGAACTCCATGCAGGTACCATTAGCCCCAGCTGGATATTTTCCATACAAGCTGGCTGCGTGCCATCTGTGGAGTTAACCTTCAAAATAGGACATCTAACGTAGACCTGTTTAACAGGTGTAATATTGGAGGGATCGAGACTTTTCTCATACAGTCTCAGTTACGATGGACTGCTCATGTCTTGAGAACGTCTGATGACAAGATACCCAAGATCCCAATGTACAGCCAGTTAGATCAGGTCTACATGAATATAGATCGCCCATGGCTAAGATACAAAGACAAGCTGAAAAGCAACTCATCAGCTGTCAATATATCACATAACACCCTTGAGCGCTTAGCCTTGGATCGGGTAGAATGGAGATCAACGTAATTTAGTGGACTCAGCAGTTTTCAATCTGATAGTCTGAATCATCTTCAAGAAGCGAGAGCAAGATCTAAAAGGTCAGCCAATCTAAAAGTGATCTCATATAACAATCCTCACATTTCCTCCATATGTAGCCTCCTTTGTAAATCACTAGCGGGTCTTAAATGCCATTTAAGATTATCGCACAAAATTTCATAACTGAATCAATTAAGCTGTCAGATCCTCATACGTCGAAACCGATGGGAGAGTTCATCATCTCTCTCTCTCTCTCTCTCTCTCTCTCTGTGTCTGTGTGTATATATATATATATATATATATATATATATATATATATATATATATATATATATATATCTATAACTCAGATTCTCACCTCACACAATCTTCGGAGTATGTATCACATTGAAAAGTTCCTTGGGATGTGAAACCATGCAGTGTTGATTTTTATTCTTACTGTATCTATATATCGATGTCTACTTTTTCTCTGAATGTGCGAATTTCTGATCGTCGACATTATTTTACATTATAAAGTTAAAATAAACGGCTCTAATCTCTCCAGTTTCATGCTTTTTTTTAATTATATTTTTGCGGCGAGGTAGAGAGGTTTTAAATCTGTCGGATGTTTATTTTAGAAATTTTTCGTCAATCTGATGATAAATTATTCTTGGTACTCATCCCAACTTTCTAAAAACGTAAGCATTTTTTTTTCATCGGCAGAGGGGGCCAGAAACGCATTATCAACGCTAATTTGGCATGTGCCTAAGCGGCAGCTAAAATGTTCGGATAATACGGCAGGAAATCGATAATTTTGCACTATGGATCTTCGTTCATTGTTTCCTGGTCGGTCTGCGAGGAAAGAAGTTTCTAGAATGATTGCAAAAAAAAAAAAAAAAAAGAGAGAGAGCGAAGGATTTGAAAGGAAGAAGAAAATTAAATATGGACAGGAAGTAGTATATGAATAAAAGAAATATACATTTTGGGCGAAAGGTAAAGCAGTAGAAAAGATGGGGTAAATATCCTAGAATAAATAAAGAAATCATAATAAATAAAGTAACAGTTAACTGTGAATTCTAAGGAAATAAAAAAGAAATTAAGAACCCGGCCTCGTCAGTAGCGTTCAGTGAGCTCAGTTTTAATTGGATATTCCTGATACTGTGTTATTGTAAACTATGTTATCATTTGTAGGTTCATGGTCTTCAAGATTAATACAAATAGCTCCAATTTTTCCCTTACCACTCTAAGCATGTTATCATTTGTAGGTTCATGGTCTTCAAGATTAATACGAATAGCTCCAATTTTTCCCTTACCACTCTAAGCATGTTATCATTTGTAGGTTCATGGTCTTCAAGATTAATACAAATAGCTCCAATTTTTCCCTTACCACTCTAAGCATGTTATCATTTGTAGGTTCATGGTCTTCAAGATTAATACAAATAGCTCCAATTTTTCCCTTACCACTCTAAGCATGTTATCATTTGTAGGTTCATGGTCTTCAAGATTAATACAAATAGCTCCAATTTTTCCCTTACCACTCTAAGCATGTTATCATTTGTAGGTTCATGGTCTTCAAGATTAATACAAATAGCTCCAATTTTTCCCTTACCATTCTAAGCATGTTATCATTTGTAGGTTCATGGTCTTCAAGATTAATACAAATAGCTCCAATTTTTCCCCTACCACTCTAAGCATGTTATCATTTGTAGGTTCATGGTCTTCAAGATTAATACAAATAGCTCCAATTTTTCCCTTACCACTCTAAGCATGTTATCATTTGTAGGTTCATGGTCTTCAAGATTAATACAAATAGCTCCAATTTTTCTCTTACCACTCTAAGCATGTTATCATTTGTAGGTTCATGGTCTTCAAGATTAATACAAATAGCTCCAATTTTTCCCTTACCACTCTAAGCATGTTATCATTTGTAGGTTCATGGTCTTCAAGATTAATACAAATAGCTCCAATTTTTCCCTTACCACTCTAAGCATGTTATCATTTGCAGGTTCATGGTCTTCCAGATTATTACTAACTAGTTGCTCCAATTTTTCGCCTAGCACTCTAAGCATAGTATTGTATTTCGTAGACTTGTTTGATTTTGAGAGTATGTTGTGTTGTCGAACAAAAATGTTTCGCGCTAATTTTGCTGAAAGAAATTAGAAAAACACAGGGATAAACAGAAATGAAACAGATATTTTTTTATCGGAAACGTTCGTAAATATTGATAAGAGTATCCAAGATAATTAGTAAAGGATTGAGTAAGGATAGAAATGTGTTTGTTATAGTCCCTGTTAGAAAAGATAAGTGTGGTTGAACTTTAGTTGTGGCTTTCGAATGAGTGAGTGTAGGTTATTTTCTGGTAGCGGCAAGATGAGCGTGCTTAATAGTTCCTGATGTTGCATGTAAAGGACGCTTCAACAAAAAAGGAGGTCAGTCGCTATAGTTGCGATTTTGAGCATGCTGCCAGCACTATATCATCAGCGATGTCTCTAATGAGCACCTCACGGATTTTAGATTTCGCTTTCAGCCTAAACAAACCGCACAGCCTTCCGCCTGTTCTTGTGTATCCGTAGCTGCCATCAGTTTCAAATGAAGCCTCGAATGCATGTTTTAGCATGACCGCGACCAGGATGCCGAATACGTTAGGTGCAACACACATCCTTACTTCACGCCACTGCGTATATTGAAAGCCTCTAAAGAAGAATCGCCAAACTGGACGACGCCCTTCATATCCGCTTGAAACGAGAGGACAATCTTGAAGAGATTTGAAGGACAACCGATTCTGTCGAATATCTTGAACAAGCTGTGCCTATGTAAAAGATCTGGTGCTTTTTTTTGGGTGGGGGGTATCAATGTAATTTACAGTGGCTAACGGTGTTCTCAGAATTTCTCCTGTATTTGTAGAAGATCGTTTCAGCGGTGAAACCGCCCTGAAACAACAATAGAACTACTTTCATAGAACTTTTAAAATTAAAGGAGTAATTTAATAAAATTTGCGCG
Source organism: Acanthosepion lycidas (assembly GCA_963932145.1). Classification (NCBI taxonomy): domain Eukaryota; kingdom Metazoa; phylum Mollusca; class Cephalopoda; order Sepiida; family Sepiidae; genus Acanthosepion; species Acanthosepion lycidas. The sequence goes on along the minus strand of OZ010577.1, from coordinate 39,260,539 downwards.
CTGAACATGCTCCAAAGTGTTGTTACTGTAACGGACGTTTTAAAATGCGTTTGGACAAACGGTGGTGTATAGTTTTGCAACAACAGAGAACCGAACGCAAGTCGAGGTACTGACATGCAAAAGAAAAAAATTAACGAAACAGACATTTCTGACACGTCCCTTTCATAAGCCAAGATAATTTCTCTATCTTGCAATTCTATTTTAATAGTACACATTCTTCTCGTCTAAACAAGACCTTTGGAATACATTTCTCTTTTCTTTTCAGAGTTTATCAACATTTCCTCATTATAGAATCTTGATTACCCTCTCAATTATTTAAATAATAAGCCTCGATTTCTAATACTACAAGAAACTTTGGTATAACATATGGTCCTCTATATGATGTAAAAAAAGCAGTATAAATGAAAAGGACAAAATCTCTCTCTCTCTCTCTCTCTCTCTCTCTTTCTAAAGTAATCAGTTCTTATTACGCCAGAGAAATAAAAACAGGTCGGGTTTGTTGATTATTGCAATGTACAATATTTATTCATGACTTTCGCCCGTTTAGCTTATGAAGACGGACAACTGTATGATTCAATTTGCAAACCAGAACAGATTTTATGATCTTTCATTAACCAAATTCTCATTCTCATTCTCTCTCTCTCTCTCTCGTTTCTTCTCACTTCTATTTATTTTCACCCAAACGATGCTGTAAAGTCAAGACTTGTCTCGTCTTTTGATAAAACGTCTTACCCTCGTGTTGACCACGTGTCACATAAACACACTTTTCTAAATAATTTGCCAATTCAAAGATTAACTACTACAAAACTAGTAACAATCTGGAATATGATTCAGATACACTTCAAATGCATTGATTCCATTACAGTCGTTGATTGACTTTCTTCTCTATTCGTAGGGGAGAAAAAAAACTACTTGAAATTGTTAGTAATACTTGTGATCTGTCCGGTTAATCATCTCATCATTTGTCGGCTATTCATTGCGATGCCCAGTCAGCCTAGCACTCAAATCATTAAGTAGCATTGTACACTTGACAAATGTGATATTTGACAAAATATCAATTGATCTTTCTCTATGTTCGTGTGAATATCAAACAAAACAAATTTTATGATGAAAAGGAAAATAAAAAAAACAGCATCAATCTCTTGAAGGGAAACCAGTTAAAAAATCGGCAATATTTATATTTCACATGCCGTCAACATCTTATTTTTATAAGAAAAACGCGATATCATTAAATTCAGCAACTAAAACCAGAGAAAAATAACATATTATTTAAATAATTCCTCCTGAAGAAAGGCATTGAAATCACCAAGATACAAGTGCTTGCGGATTTAGATAATATGGAAAAAAGAAAAAAACATTATTAAGGAGATAGACTAAGAAATTAACAGAAACTAGAAAAAAACACACACACACACAGAGAAAATGAAGACTGATATTGAACTTAAAAAATATAAATGCAATGTTGACTGGAAATCAACTCGCCTGAAGTAAATTCCACATGAGATAAGAGCATATAAATTACAGTTAAATCTAACCATTTTAATTGTAAAATGACGAGACCTAACCGCCAATCCAGTACGGGGTATAAATTCGATGTAACAAATAGGAAAGCTCATCAGAAAAGTTATTACTATGAAAATATTTATAGAAAAGACTTAAGGAAACTACGTTATGTCGGTGGGAAAGTATGTGAAGCCGAGATTATGATTACCAAGATTTTCTTCAGACAACTGTAATAAAAATAACAATTTTCTAATTCTAATCAAGAAACAAACTAAAAATAGCCGCTGAAAACTTTGCACTAATCACATATACAGTAAAAGATTATAAATATATTTTGCCACAGATTGACGGCATCGATGTTGGGTCACTTTTTAGTTTAAACTCCGCATATTGTTATAATTCACGCCTAGAAATACCAGCTTAAAAAAAAAAAAAAAATTAAAATTAAAATTTATATTAGATATACAGATGATATTTTGTTCCATCTAGTGTACTTCATGAAGTAAAAAATACAAAATTTTAAAACATTTACAAAAGAAATCATTTCTGTATTTTATTTACGAAATTAATATTAAAATTATAATACTTTTCTTAAACGATGATTCTAATAGCGACCACTTTACCTCCTCATCTTATAAAACACTTACAAGTATAAATCACCAATATTTATGCAGATGTAATATGGTGTTGTTGAATTTGGATCTATTAGACACAAATTATCTACAATTACTAAGAGAAAATAAAATGCTTAATATTAGGTTGGTGCAAAAACAATGTCGTTTTCTCACATAGTAACATATGTGAGAAAACGACATTATTTTTACACCAACTTAATAATATTACACAAATACTTATAAAGAATTCCATTTCAAATTATCGTTCTGATAAACAAAAGTAATTTTGAAGAATAATGTTGGTAACACGAGGAAAGCATTGAAATTTCCTCGGGAAATACCACAAATACAGAAATTAAACAACACATTTGTATAGAGCAATTTTACAAGCGGCAAGTAATTATTTTGCCACATAATTATCATCACTGAATTTTTACCGGCGGATGAAAGAGAGTCTTATCAAAAGCTGCCTCAGCAGAATTGACCCACATTCACTTAGCAAGTAGATTACGAATTTCAATCAGTGCAATTTTATCCGTATTGATTAATTCGATGTTACAATTCTTCATTGTATGCTATGTCATGTGTTATTTTGTCAGATTTCTATCGGCATGAATCCAAAGGAATTATTACTCTCCATTAATCACAAGAGAGACCCCTCGCTCCCTTCCATCAGAATATCTGATGTTATCCTCTAAAATGGTGACTCATTGCGCCTTCTTAATCGAACGTTCTCCTCTGACATGAGGTGGAAAGACTACATTGAATCCATTGCTAGATCGGCAGTAAAGAAAGTTGGTTCACGATATCGGATGATACAATTTTTCTCTCGGTAATCTATCTTTCATATCTATAAGTATACCATATGTTCCTGCTTAGAATATTGCTGCAATATATGGTCTGGTATCGAAGCTATTTTTCTGGAGAAAAATCAGCAATATTATTGGTCCTGATCTGGCGGCTTGGCTTCAGTCAATTGTACACCGCCGTAAGGTTGCCATTATGTACCTTGTTTTTTTATAAATACTTCCATGGCAATTGTCCGTATGAGCTCTTTGCTATGGGACATAGACTATATGAATATAAGCGCAATGCTAGATGCAGTTAAGCTAGCAATATGTAGCCATAAATTCTATGCTAACAGTTTCTAATCTCGCACAGCTCGCTTATGGAACTCCATTCTTGCCAGCCAACCTTTATCTGCAAAAATTTAGATGAAATGTCATCATCTATCTACAGTCCTCCTGATTGCTCTTTTCTCTTTCTCTTCATTACTAAGGTTTCTGTTAAAAATTATTCCACAACCTGTAAACCATTGTGTACGAGTGGCCGTACTAGTTTCCTTTGGGTGATATCGATTAAATAAAAGAAACAGATCAAAAATGAAATAACTCATATAAAAGAGAAACACACACACACACATACATATATATATATATATATATATATATATATATATATATATATATATATATATATATATAACAAAAAAGAAACACTAGAAAATAAACAGAGTCATACAGGAATGAAAAAAGAATTAAAATAGAAAGATATATGTAATGGAAATGAAGCTAAAACATATATGTAATGGAACTGAAACAGAAAGATATATATATATATAATGGAAATAAAGTAGAAACATATATGAAATAGAATTGAAATAAAAACATACATATAATGGAAACTGAATTCCCAAATATTTCAGTCGTGAATATGGCAATAAAGATGAGGACTACAGTCCGAACAATGTAAATAGTGTAAATAAAATATAGGAATGAAATTGAAACGTATAATCTTATAAAAATAAGAACATCTTTTTCACTTTTATTTCTATCTGAAACAAATCTTACTATAATTTGGATATGATTTACTAGTTTTGACGATTGTAAATAGTATCGTAAGAAATAGTATTGTTTCTATGCCCTCACTATTTCTATCTATCTATCTATCTATCTATCTATCTATCTATCTATCTATCTATCTATCTATCTATCTCTCTCTCTCTCTCTCTCTCTCTCTATATATATATATATATATATATATATATATATATATATATATATATATATATATATATATATATCTATATATATATATATATATATATATATATATATATATATAGCTGGACATTCGTATTCGAGGATATGTCAAGGGCAGCTAAGCAAGCTAATCAATCTCTATTGCAGACCCTCGCTCAGGCACTGTGTTTTATACTGCAACTATGCTGAGTAGATCTTAGAGTTTCTGGGAAAGAGCGTGTTATCTAGGAGGATCAAGAATCTGAACAACACAAGTACACACAAACCGTCCACTTGGATCAACCCGTGGTATGGCTTTCAGAACCTTTTCCTCCTGACAGATAACATCAGGATGTCTCCTTCATAACAAATCGATATATATATATATATATATATATATATACATATATATATATATATATATATATATATATATATATATATATATATTGTAACCCGGATATAAGAGAAACCGGGATATAAGAAAGATTTTCTCTGGTCCTAAATTAGAGCCATAATTACCTAAAAAAAATAGACCAAACCCAAACCCGGATATAAGAGAAACCCCGGATATAAGATACTTCTTCTCCGGTCCCGACAACTCTTTTATATCCGGGTTACACTGTATATATATATATATATATATATATATATATTGTATATGTGTCTGAGTGTTTATTTGGGGTTTTCTTTTTGTTTTGTTCATGATTCTCTGTCGATATTTCCATATTTTAAAAGCCATCAATTTGTGCACGTTTAAATGTAATATTTTTGTCGAAGACACTTTTACCTTTTTGATTGCTGCAGTTATGTAACTAAAGCCAGCCGGTGCCTATTTACTGCCTGGGTCACTTTGACATAACAAAGTAATTCATTCTCATTTCAGAAATGATAAATGCAAATGGAGATCCTTAATCCAAACTAATAGGTTTAGTGAAAATATTTCTTAATAAGCTCTTCTAGAATCCATAACATCGTGTTGCCTGATCTTTAAGGAGTTTTACTTGAAGAAAACTCATATTGAACAAGACATGTCAGATATTTGATATTTTCCAGAAAATACAGATTAGAATTACGACGAAGAAAGTGAAACGCTTTAATTAAACTTCGTAAAAGAATTGGTAATATGATTTGAGAAAAATTAAAATGAGTGTTCAGTCGATCGTTATTAGAGAACATAAACCACTTCTGATGAGCATTACAGCGAGGTTCCAATATATTCCTTTCGATAATTTTATTTTTTGCAATAATCTTAATCCAGTTCACACGAGTCGCTCCAGCTAGAGGGTTACAAAGTAAACGGCTATGAGAATATATATACATTATATTATATATACATATTCTCTCTTTCCCTACCTCTCTCTCTCTGTCTCTCTCTCTGTCTCTCTCTCTCTCTCTCTCTCTCTCTATATATATATATATATATATATATATATATATATATATATATATAAAATCATTCATACAAAAAGTAGATTAGTAAAGTTAATGATATAAATGGGGAAATCACTTCGCTAATAAACTATTAAAGGTGCATTAACCTTCAAATCACTCGATAAATGTTATGATCCTTGTTTTTTTTTAAATTATAAGCTGTATCTAGTGATTTGTAGGTTAATGCACCTTTAAAATTTTGTTAGCGAAGGGATTTCACCATTTTATATCATTTACTTTACTATGTAATATAAATTGAACTGCACCACATATTTGATATATATATATATATATATATATATATATATATATATATATATATATATATATATATATTATTATTATTATTATTATTATTATTATTATATAATATGAATTTATGAGAATATGTGGTGAAGTCTCCTACCCCTCTTCGGCAAATTCTTCGAAGCCCTAATCAACGCCGAAGTGGTTAACCACCTTACCTCACACGACCTGCTCTCAGACAAGCAATATGGTTTCCGCTACGCCCGATCTACAGTTGATGTGCTGACGGCCATCACTGAAACCGTCTACCAAGCCCTTCAAAACAACAGTGAGGCTCGTGCCGTTGCCTTAGACATCTCCAAAGCGTTTGATAGGGTTTGGCATCCCGGCCTTCTTCGCAAGCTCCAGGGTTATGGTATTACAGGTCGATTGTTTGATCTAATACAATCATTCCTGTCAAACCGTGAATTGACGGTCGTTCTCAACGGATTCTCCTCCAGTTCCTATTCCACGAACGCAGGTGTTCCCCAAGGCTCAATTATTGGCCCCTACTCTATACAAATAAACCATTCGCCCTCGGATGGAGTATTGCTGCCATATATGGTCTGGTGCACCTTCTGTTTACTCCGGAGTTCTTGACAAGATCCAGAGGGGGATATGTAATATAATTGGCCCTGATCTGGCATCTCGTCTGCAGTTGCTCTCTCACAGATGCGCCATCGCCTCTCTCTGTCTTTTTACAAATACTTTGATGGTAATTGCTCCGATGAGCTGCTTTCACTGGATCCCAGACTTCATGAATTCAAGCTCCCTACGATGCTGGCATCCCGCTCTCACCCTTTCACTGTAGAAACTTTTAAATATAACCGTCTCTTCTACTCCAATAGCGTCATATCTTGCACCTCTCGCCTGTGGAACACCGTTCCCTATTACTGTTTCCCTGAGAGCTATAATCTCCAACTATTCAAATGTAATGTCAATCGACATCTCCAGTTACCTTGATCTATCCACTATCCCTCTCCTCATCCTTTCCTCTATCACTCCTATCTGCTCTCGCTCCAATTCTTCTGCAACCCCCTGCATCCTAGTGGCTTGACGCCTTGCTCGGGACGTAATGCTTAAAAAAAAATTGTAAGAAATGAACAAATAAACCTCAGAAAATATCACTCACCACCTTTGGAATGAGGAGTGATTGTTAAGATGATGGTGTGTAATACGGCTGACATTCTTCGGATATTGTGGTGTGTAAAACAGATGACATTCTTCGGATATTGTGGTGTGTGAAACGCCAGCCTTTCTTCGGATATAGTGGCGCGTAAAGCGGCAGCCTTTCATCGGATACAGTGATGTATAAAACGGCAAACTTTCTTTCGGATCTTATATGTGCTAAGCGGTGAAAAGTCACTGATAACGGCAATCAGATATCGTTTCTAAAATTAAGAAAATGTAACTTTTAGAAAGTGGTCCAACAGATTGATTGTCTTTTAATCTCCAGTGTTGACTATTAGATAAAATATTCGTGTCGTAGGCGCATCACATATTATGCAGCTGTAGATGTTGATTCGTTTTCTATGGCTTATCAAACCGAAGTGCGTCTTGAGAAAGCTAGCCTGACGGAGTCCAACACTATCAAGGTTGGTCTGAAATCAGAATTTTCTTTCTCCTAGACTGGTTGCCAACAAGAATATACCGCCCAGTCTGTCCTTTTATTTATTACTAGCTGAGTGAGAATATATGGATTCATATGTTTCCTCTGGTTGATTGTTTGGATGATTAACTTTTTTTTAGGGCTTATCAACCCCGTTGCAAGTTATTTAAAGCCAGAAAATATTTTTAGATTATAAGAATTTCTTTTTGTAGATATTAATGATTTAGTGATACAAGTCATACTAATTAACCCATAGCTTGGAGGAGAGTATCTGGATTCATACAAGGGTATTCAGGCGTATGTGAATTAAAACAAAAAATATATATATACAGGAATTCGAACTCGTATCTCCGATTTCTAAATTCGAGCTGTTATACATTACATCACCACGCATCCACACCAGATAATAGTGGGGTAAAAATTCGAAGCGGATAATAATAATAATAATAATAATAATAATAATAATAATAATAATAATAATAATTTATATTAAAACCCCGGTAGATGACCTTGACAGAGTTCTTTTTTTTTTTTTGAAATGACAAGAACATGGAAGAGGAAACAATAGCATAGAATAGTGTGTCAAAGGCCTTGAGAATTATGCAATAAATAGAAATTGATTATGACAGGCTGAATCTGCAGCAGAACTGACAAGAAATGTTGGATCTGTAAACGACAGAAGAAGTAGGAAAATTGGAAACTATTCCGTTGAGATTTCAAGGTACAAAAGCAATTGCAGTTGAAATCACTTGGGTATCATTTTGATGAGGATGCATGAAATAAGAAAGGGTATCCCTATTAATAGCAAACCAGATTTGATTTAGAACAAACCATATGAACACTTAGATAGTCAGACCACAACAGAACGTTTAACGTCATCTATACGGAGAGAGATGAAAGAGCCAATCATATTAATAACGAAAGAATCAGTTGAGCCCAGAAAGAATATAAAAATAAACAACTTAATACGAACGGCGATCCATTGAAAAGTATCACTGAAATATGTATGAATCGAAAGAGAAATTATAAAATTTATATTTCTTATAAATTCATACCTATTCCCTAACCCAATCTAAGCGATTACATCAAATCACTGACAACATGATCACGCAGATAGATTGAGGTTCCATTTGAACTTATATTAAAACAGACAATGTAAAGCAAATAAAATATCTAGAATTTTCAAATGAATTGTACATCTCTCTACAAAATTTAAAGAAGGGTCTCTAATGCAATCAATCCTTACCAGAAAAGAGTGTTCATTTGGTAGTTAATATAAAACTTCTTATATACCAGTAACTACGGGATAGTATCCTGACAGTTGATGAGAAAAATTCATCAGAAATTTGTCTCTACAGAAGGATGTTGAGAATACCATAGATGGAGTTGGTAAACAACGAGGAATCCTTAAAGAAAATATAAATAAAAATCACTTTTATAATTAAGAAGAGACATCTACAAATACTTGAACATATAATGAAGTAGTGAAAAAATTGGACGTTTGTGTAATGGTTACAACCCTGACTGGGTGCCTCATACATTCGGCTTTGTGCTTATATCTAAGCTGCCCTTAATGAAGAACGAGGGTTTGGAGAATTTGACCCTTACAGGACAAATCGAAGTTAAAAGAGACAAAGAGTAGCAATGGATCACGAGATTGTGTGGATTTATAGCGGAACAGGAGTTGGAGAGAGGTAAAAAAAAATCCACGACTGCTAAGAGTTACAAGGGATAGGAAGTTGTAGAGAGCTTTGATCGCTTATATCTTGAAGGGCTAGGACACAGAGAAGAATATTATGAAGATGGACTTTATACCCATCTTTACAGAGGCACTAGGTTCAAAAAATTGCATAAAGGGATCGTAAAAGATGGAATTTCAAAGAATAATTGTCAAATGAACAACACGCCAATACAAAGTAATATTTTATAATAGCCGGTCTCTGTTAAAGTAAATAATTTATGCTGCTGGGTGATGTCTTTTAATATTGTGTGGTTTGAAGAGGATACAAAATAACCAGTATGGGATAGAAAGGGCTACTGCCAAAATATATCCCGTTCTGGGTATGACGATAAAATACATCCGCGTCCTGGGTATGACAATAAATTACGTACAACAGCAAGGCCTCTGAGGTTTTGAGGAGCGTGGGACCACCTCTTAATTGCTGGTGTTCCCAGGTCCGCCCTGGTGCAGGTTGGTAGCACCTGTTAGTGTCCCAGCTATGCGCAAATAGTTAACCACGAAACTGGGGTAAAAACACTATAAAAGTGAAAAACAGGCTTTAATACCAGAACTACTTTGTAAGAAAATTATTTCCAGCAATAAATTTGTGAAGAAAAAAACTATTACCAGCTATACAGTGTTGAGGAAAAAACATTATCAGCAATAGTTTTCTGAAAAAAAATTATTACCAGCAACACATTTTTGAAAAAAAATATTACCAGAAATAGATTTTTGAAAAAACAAAACATTACCAGCAATGAAAATTTTATCGGCATTAAATAACCCAGTGGGGTTATTATGCCGTAAAAAAAACAAAAAAAAAAAAACAAACCAAACAAAACCAAACCAAACCAAAATATATTCCTTCATTTCCCTAAAGCATGTAGTAATCATTGTACGGTGTGAAGCAGAAATACGTCACGCTTTTTAAACTGTAATGTGGCTCTAGTGAATTTAGGCAAGTAGCAATGATGTTTTCGTCCAGATAATGTGTTACCATGTTTTCAGATCTGATCAATTGCTCGCATCGCTTAGACTGGTGCACACCGTGAGTTTGCTTTTGAAAGAATCGGTGAATCTGTAATTGCAACACGGAGAGCTTTTCGTGTTAATCTCATGTTATGTCGGAATGATGCTTTTCAGGATGGAAAATCGATACTATTATGAATTGAAAATTTCGGGGTCACAGGTTCGATGTTTAAAAGAAAGGCCTTGAAGCGCTCAAATTTCTGAGTGATGGAAAACTTTAGAAATAGTCTACAACAGTGTATGGCGAATATAGGCCAAATTTGGAGGATGCCATTTTAAAAACAAATGAATAAACACGGTAACACTTTGTCCAAACAACAGTGATTTTTTTATAGCACTTTGGTCTTTTTATCAATCTATAAATTGTGGGTTATATCTCTTCTGTCCTCTGTATTTTTCATCATTTTAATGATTGTTCTTTTTTTATTTTAAATGTTTAAATGGAATTAAACCTAAAGGCGAATAACTTTAATATGTATTATCAAAGTCTTCTGATCACACGGTCTTTAGATATTATTGGATTAATAATAATCATCATGATCAAGTCATCATCGTAAGTCCCATGAATAGATGTGGTCGTAGGGTCTCTACGCAGCTGACCGTTCCCTTGAGTTGGAAGCCAGGGAGCTATTCATTCATGCTTGCCCCGTCATGGGCAAGTGGAACTTCGCGGAGCCTATCCATCTCTCCTGGTGAAAATTGAACTCTCTCCCCTTGGTCACAGACATTGATAGCTTTTGATTTCAGTTTAAGAAATTCTTCGCACCGCGATACCGTGAAACCACTGCATTGGTTGAATACATAGCTATAGAGACCAGTCTTACGTATAGGGCTGTGTTTGAAAGTTCTTGAAGATTACCTAAATCGACACCTGAGAAAATAACGGAAAATGATAGAAACAAAAACTTCTTGATGACATCAGTGAAGATAAGGACATTAGTCCGAATATAAATAATATAAAGAGTTGAAATTGTTTCGAATATAGGTGATTGGTGGTTCGTTATTGCGTTTCGATCTAAATGGATTTTAATATAAATTATCTTATTCGTAAAGGCTTTTGTTAGAAACTTGAACCATCCATATTATAAATGATCTAGTTCGCAACATTTTTCAATAAATCTTTTAAGGAATCACATTGTAAACGATCGAGTTTGTAAAGTCGTTTCTTAGAAATATTAATAATTTCATATTGTAAACTATATACTTTGCAATTAGAATCGATAAGCATTTTATATTGAAAACCATCTGGTTTGTAATGCCGTTTCTATATACGTCGAAAGTTCCTATTGTGAAATAACTAGTTGGCAATATCATCCTTTAGAACCATGAAGCATTTCATATTGTAAATTATCTGGTTCGTAATGTCAAACATTATATAGGTTGAATCTTCCTATTGTCAACTATGCAATTTGTAATGTCCGTTAGAAACGTTGAAAAGTGAAATATCTACTTCGTAATGCAGTTCATTAGAAAGTTTAAACAATTATTATTTTGAAATATCTAGCTTGCAGTGTCGTTCATTAGAAAAGTATGCATTTTAAGCTATGTGGTTCGTAATACCTTCGTTAGAAAGGTTGGACAGTACCTACTAGGAAATATCTAATTAGCAATGTTGTTCATAGAACAGTTCACATTTTAAACTATCTGGTGCGTATTGCTATTCATTAGAAATACTGAACAGTTCCTATTGGGAAATATCTAGTTTGCAATGTCGTCTATAGATAAGTTCATATTTTCTCGTTCGTAATGCATTTCATTAGACAGATTGGCTTGTTCTTTTAACATATTTAGTTAGAAATGGTGTTCATCAGAAACATTGAACAGTCTATATATGTCTAGTTCCGATTAACATTTATCAGAAAATTGAACTATTCCTATGGTAAACCATCTAGTGCGCAATGGTGTATATTTGATATTGTGAAATATCTCTTGGCAATATAGCGCACCTTAACCTAGACTCGCTGATAATTACTACTCTAGTGGGTTTCATCCTTACTCGCAGCTAAACTAAGATTAATAAACGGACGCCTAACTGTGCATGTCCATCTTATATATAAAGTACCGTATATATGTTTGTGTTTGAGCGTGCGTGTGACCAAGCACCCCCTCTGCTCTTTCAAAATCCCCAGAAAAGTTAGGCGCATGGAACGATTTTCGTTGAGCTCAAATTCAAAATTGCCAGATTATACAAGGTTAACAATTTATAATAATATATTATTGATATGTTCCTTAAAGAAATATATTCGAACGAAGTAGCTAAGTGGTTTTGGCTACTATCACCAAGTAGAATACGGTAGCAGTAATCGACTGGTACGCGTCGTAGTCGCAAGTAAGAAGTGTAGATCAATGGCGTAGTCCAATGGGCGTCGTTATAGACTTAGCTCTCAGACTAAGGCTTTCTCTGACTCTCCTACACATCCGTCGCTATTTATGACGGACACTAGCCAATCACATTCCAGTGAGGGGGAACACAGGTGTACGCATATTCCATTATATCAATTATATTAGCCATTATTTCATGTTTCAAGGAGAGTAACTCTTATTTTCTTTTTCTATCCAAAATTAAAATTTTAAGCTAGTAAAATTTTAAGCTAGTAAAATTTTAAGCTAGTAAAATTTTAAGCTAGTTCCTGTGGAGGACTCTTGATTTGGCCATCATCACAATAGCTAGGGAGGAGTAGAGGCGATAGACAATAATAAACTACAGAAGAACTCAAAACTGATAGCTGCATTTAAGTATTGAATTAATGTTTAAGCTTATGTTTTAAAAGTTCAACGATAATTCTTCTGTTGTCATTTAATTTAAAAACGATTTGAAGTACGTAGATTCTTATTTTCCGAACAAACAATTATTTTTATTTCATGGGTGACAGAACAGTGGACAATTTATTAGATAAAATTAATATAGTGTAAAGATGCGAATATAGAAATATGAATTAGTTATACATTCAACATTTGAAGAGTTAGAGAAACATGACAGCTAATTAAGTAAAACCTACATTATGGAATCTATATGAATACATACAAAATTAGAGCTCAATTCCCTCACGAAATCTGACCTCAAAAAGCCACAGCTCTACTTTATAGGTATTTGGTATTAGTCGACCCCCCCACCACCACCACCACCACCACGACCACGAAGTCGCGAAACCCCACAAGATCTTTTTTAAGGTGGGTGCCCGAGAGCGTACACCTGGTCTAGAAAGAAAAATTCCCTAAGTTCCCGCAACCGTTGGTTGTACTGGCCTCAGAGCGAGCACCGATCACTCTCTCTCTCTAGTGCAATAAGAGAACGCGGCCTTGGGTAGCTGTTCCCCAGGGCCAGCACTTTTCAGTATAATTGTTCTCAGTTACGACTCTGTCCTTTGAAGGATCCACCCCTGAGCGCACCCTGCCCAAAGACAGAGACGCAATATAGAGATGATAAATAAACGTGTTACAAACTATGAATGAAATGTTCATTTAAAATTTTTGTTTCAAAGATTTCAAGTAGCGAATATATCTTTGCAAAGCGATAATGAGCGGTCGAAACCTGCTCATTTATATATCTGTAGTAGTTCTTTTATATCTAGTGCTATTTCGCCTACGACCATATCACGTTGAAATACCGATTGCTGGACGATCACTGAAGTTAAGCAACATCGATACTTGTCAGTAACTAGATGAGTGACCGCTTGAGAATACCAGCTTGAATGTGCGAGTGATGTAATGGATAACAACTCGGAATTGTTAATCGGGTTTGGTAAATTCACTTACGAGAAAATATTCTTGGGAAAGGTACGAATCCACTTTTTCCCCTCCCAGCTATGGGTTATTTAGTAAAAGTTGTACCACTAAAATTGCTATTATCTCCAAGAAGAAAATTCTTACAATAGGACTTTAAAAAACCCGAAAAGGGTTGATAAACTGTAGAAAACGAATCAGTTAATGAATTAATAATGTCATTTCGTACTCTTCCTATATACAGTTATTTCTATTTCACTCTCTTCAAATATATCTATCCAAATCCATACATATTTACATATGTTATATCTCCAGAAACTCTATATGTTTCTTAAACCTTAGTATTGACTTTCGACGCCTGTATTTTAATAGACAGTCTGAAAAGGAAACACTAATTTTGTAATGCAAATTAAACTTTGAACTAAGTCTCCTGGCGCGACTCAGTCGACCATAAAATATAAATGATAACTATCGACATTATGACATTTTTTTTTATGTTTCAAACAACTTTCTTGCTTGCAGCGTGTTTTCCGGTCAACATATGAGTTCATATCTGTTACATTAATTACTAATTGAGCTTTGACCTTGGCCAACGCACCCATCTCTGGTCTTTGACACCTCTTCTCTTTTTCTCTTATTCTAGACTTAGTGACAGCAACTCTGAGCGTATTTTTTATTATACACGAACATTAAACTGATTCCGTGTGTTCTTATATAGAGATGTGTGTAGAGACATGAATGCAGATTTAAATATGTAAGTAGGATTGGTGTGTGATTCAATTATGTAGGAATGAACGGACGGATAAGACGAATTAACATCAGAAATGAAAAAAAGATCCATTATTAGAGGAAATGGTTTCATTTGTGTTAAAATATTTCCTTCCTTTTAAGGTACACGAGAAATATCGACAACTTGCCTTTTCATCTCGCAAGCCTTTGTGAAGAATATCAACGCTGTATGGAAGATTAATTATTTCTCGTTATTTTTTTCATCCTTTCCCTCCAACAAGGCAATAAAAACCAGCAAAATACAAGTGGTTAATGAATACAGAAGAAATAAAGAATACAATATAAGAACAGTTTTCAAGGGGGCTTAAGATGACGATTGACATTGCAATTGAATATTTGAAGATCGTAATCAACAGGAAAGCAAGAAGCTGGAGGAGAGTACCAAATGCGAGAAGATCGAGAGGAGAAACTATTAGCATAGAACTTACGGTTAAAACTAGTAATTTCAGAGGTCAAATTATGAGGATATCTGCCAAACTTGTACTGTGCTTAAATTCGCCATGTTGAGGTACCTTGAATAAAGGTTCACTTGGGCAGTCTAAACTTAGTGAATATATCTGTGGGCACATTTCTTTGTGTAATGGTTAATACGTTTACAAGGTTTACCTAATGTCTCCGGTCCGTAATGTTAGAGTTTTGACCTTAGGGTAGACACAGCTAACGTAAAAAAAAAAAGTTTCGTCTCACCCCTACCAAGACCATCGCGACTAGAATTAATACCTGCCTAAACTGTTCAATGAATCCCGTAGAAAAGGCCTACCTGTCTCAAATGTATGTTGGTAATTGCAATCACTTTGTTGAATGATCGCTTATTGTAATTTTTCTTTCACCTTACTTTGTATATTTAACTTAATTCTTTGTTTCTGTAAATATTTGATTTGGGATAGTTCCGAGTTGAAATTGGAGACTGAACTCTGTTCCGATCTTACAGAAGCAACCCAATGGCGTAAAAACTGGCTAGTTACATTCAATACCTCGAAGACCAAGCTAGTTACATTCCATCATCAACGATCTGACACCGAAGTAGGATAAAAGGAAGTCATTTCGGGGAATCACCGAGTCTTGAAACATACGATTCACTGCTAAGGATGCAGGTAAAATAGTTGGCACCCTATAACGCTAAAATAAGTACTTGACCTCTCCTGCTACCCTCTACTTTTACAAGAGCTAGATCAGGCGAAAAATGGAGTAATGTTTTCACATTTCGTGGATAGGGGAAGTTTCCCAGACCACATGCTCCAGTCTTGATAGCGTTCAAAAGATTCTCAAAGCACTTGTGGTTGACGAATTATTCTCCACCCTTCAACCTCTCTCCCACAGGTCGGATGGGGAAAGCCTCGCACTGCTCGACGGACGAACTACTTTCCCTAGTCCCGCTGAGATAACCCTTCACTTTCAAAGGCACGCCGTATTACTTACATAGTAGCAAATCACCCATATTCCCTCCATATTCCATCCGTGAGAAGTTCCACTCGAACAGCTTCTTCCCGCGAAGATCTACCCTGTGGATTTTTTTATCGATTACTACAATCAACATGTTCAAGGCTAAGTTTAACCGTTATCTTCCACTCGTATACACACAAATTCTCTCTAAACGTAACCATCTACCTTCAATGCCTCCCGGGGCTTGTAAAGGGTGAACCGCGCTAAACAAATTCACCCTAAGCAAGGTGGTAATGTCTTTAGTACGCTAGGGGGTGGTAAAGAGAGCAAAAGTGCGCGAAAAGACTAGGTACGGATGATATTGGGAAAAGGATAAAAGATGACGAGTTTTGCATTAAAAAGACCTTTTAAAATATTTAATATTGAGCACTCATATAAGGAAGGATATATATATATATATATATATATATATATATATATATATATAGAAAATGCGAGAATGAACAGATGGAGTAAAATTACACTGTTCGTAGCTTTTATTTTTTAAAAAGTGTTGAATAGAAAGTAGAGAAATATATCATTATTTTTATAATAAGAGATGAGAAGAATAAAGTTGAAATCACTGAAATCGCTATTTCAACATGTTTTTTTTAATCTTTTATAATAATAATAATAATAATAATATATATATATATATATATATATATATATATATATATATATATATATATATATATATATATATAATTTAAAACAAAAAGAGACCACTTTAAGGTACCATTATAATAATTTATTTCACCAGAGCCCTTTTAAAGGACGCCGGATCATCAGATAGCACTTCCAAAAATGAAATGAAATGGTCTGCTTTTCTTTTAAATATTAGCTCTGAATTTACATTGAGCTCTCAGGATTTCATCCTCCTTGGGATTACCCATACGGATTACCAAGTTCTTCATAAATTAATTAATTAATTATATATATATATATATATATATATATATATATTTATATGTGTGTGTGTGTGTGTGTGTGTGTGTGTGTGTGTGAGTGTGTGCATTTAAAACCATTGATATATATATATATATATATATATATATATATATATATATATATATATATATATATGTATGTATGTATAAACAAGCTAATATGTATGTGTGTGTATATCAGTGTGTGAATGCGAGGGCGCTCACCTGTATTCTCACCTATTTATTTGTGTTGACAAATCGATTTAGTCTATATTTATATATCATTTTTAAATGTGTGAAAGGAGGAACCGCTTCTCAATTCTGTTTTTACCTCCTTAAATCTTTCATCGAGTTACGTATACTAGTAAACAATAAAACAAACATGCTGTACGTACTTTTGTGAATTTAGTTAACGGTTCGCACCGATAGTTGCAAACCTCTTGAATCGCATCACTGAAAATGTATAACTCTTGTGATTTACACCTACAAGCAAGAATACATTCTTTTTTAAATAAATGTTCAGTGACTCTTGTCAAGAGAACATATAAAATATTTATTATATCTTTCGATAAACTCTGACTTTAGCTTTGTTTTTATCTGTATTTCTACCACAGAAATAAAAAACAAGAATAGACATATATATATATATACATGCAGTGACAGATTCAAAACCAAACGCTGTTCATATCGCATGCTTCATAAAAAAAATTATTCCACTTTGATTACGTTTTTCTTTTCTTTTTTTTGAGATTGTAGCGTTTTATTTTATCCGGACCCCAGTTATAGGTAAATAGCATAAAAAACAGGGTTCTATAGCCTTGGAGTGCTATTGGTTTACCTCAGAAAGAAATGGCGATCTACTGTGGGAAAAAAATCTGCCTCATCAGTCATGTATCAAAAAGATACATGATCGCCCAAGGGTGTATCACGCATGGCACATAACTGACTGATCCTTCGGCCACAGAAATATATAAAGAAGTCATTTGAACTCGAGCAAAATACACAACTTTTCGATTTGTAATCGAAATATGAAACGATGTCATTGAAATATCGATGAGTTATCTATAAAAGGCAGGATGTGTGTGTGTGTGTGTGTGTGTGTGCGCGCACGCGCGTGTAATGAATGCATGGCCGCAATTTTCGACGGATTTGCACTAAAATTTACATGCACATGCTCCAAGTTAGCGGGAAGGCCAAGACCGACTTTGCATTTCCCAACTCCCATCGATAGTGGAAATAATCGATTTTTTCATGTTTTTACGGCAGTTTTCATGTAGTTTGCGGCCATTTTCTACTGGCCAGAATGAGAGCCAATGGCTGGCTGCCACGAATAGGCAGGAAGATTTTATTGGCCCGCGTGAGAGCCAACAGCTGACTGACACGAATGTTAACTAGCATGCTAGCATGCAAATAAAATCGATAGCTGCATTCGTCACAATTGGGAAAAAATTAAATCTGCATGGCACTTTACTCGAATTGGCTCATTCGCTTGCTTAAACTCAACGTTGATTCTGATTCCGCAGAACTGGGTTGGGTATGAAAAATTATTTGTTGTTAACATTCTTTTTTCATTCGGTTTTTCCAGTTACGAGTCCTTTTTTAAAGCTGATCGTTTTGTGTTCATTTTGTTTAGTTCTTTTTTCATAACAGATTTAATTTTTATTATAGAGCTTAGAAAAAATTTGCAGTGTGAGATAGGCAAGAAGTAAGGCATGTAGCAACATCATCAGGGCAAAGGGCACTCTTTTAAAGGCAAGGAAGGGCAAAAATATTTTAAGTCAAGTGATAGCGATTGCTGTATGAGTCGTACGATTTTTGAATCAAGCACGGGCAACACTGGGCCATGCTGCTAGTCAGATATAACTCTCAATGGATATTTTTTAGATGTTAAAATATTAAATTGTATTAACTTTTAATTGATGCACTATCATATTTAATCCGGAACAATATACTGAAGAATAAAAATGGTAACAAAATGACACCGGAAATATAGCAAGAATCGTGCACCTTCGATGCAGATACGAGAAGAAATGCGATCTTATGATTGGAATGCTATAAAAGCTAGTAATAAAAGAAGGTAGAAAGACATATGTCTTTGCGTTATAGTCAAGGCCAATGACGCTCAACTGTCATGCAGCGGCACACTAGTGTGCCGCTTGATACTCTTAAGTATGCCGCAAATTATTCTGACGAAACTGTGATAAAAAAGCAGGCACACGTTTCACATTAAATAAACTGCACAAGTAGATGAATAAAACCATTTTAAGTTCATATTTCTGTTTCTATTTTTTTTTTTAAATCTATGGTTTTATTTAATAACATTTAAATGTATACCTTTTAAAACTTTTGCTAAGTGTGGCGTGATATTTTCATTTGCATCTAGGTGTGCTGTTGCTTAAAAAATTTGAGAAACACAGGTTTACGCAAAATCATTTAATAAAGTATGATGCTCGTATCTATATGGATTATGAGATATTTGATTTATTTAGGAAATATATTACAATAATCCATAATATTTACTGCATAAAAATAAAAATAATATAAAAAGAAAACTAATAATAAAAAAAGAAACTAATGCCCGCGTACAAACAGAAAATGAATTGAAAATTACACAAAATATAAGACAAGGATGCCTCCTCTCACCGGATATACTTAGCATTTACAACGAGGGAATCCTAAGTATAATACTAGGAATTATTACTGATTGGGATGAAATGATTTTAAAAAAACAAACAAAAACAGTTTACATGCCTGTAGTATATTTTACAAGCCAGTGATTGCATTTCACGTTCATGATAAACCGTTACGCTGATGAAGGTACTTCCGAGAATCAATTGTAAAACAGTAGGAAATTATTTTTTTTAGCCCTTACGGGTATTCCCAAGAAAAACGTTACCTGAAAATTTTATATAATCATATAGTTATCTCACATTACCTAAAATATATTGCAATAGGAATAGAAGCATATCGCTGCAAATCGTATTAATAAAATCTTCCACAGAACGCAGCACGTGAGCAGGGAACATTTAGCAAGAAATACGATTCGTAAAAAAGAAAACAACTTTAAAAACGATAACGTAATAAAGATTAAAAAAAAAATATCACTTAGTTTGATACGCGCTTTCGTTTTTTTCAAAAATTAAAAATTAAAAGAAAATACTTTGGATTGTTTGAGCATCAGTCACGCACATTTGACACCGTTTCTTGAGGCAAACATCCTTTACATCTTCATTTGTTTTATCATTTTACACCAAGGAAGGCGATAATACCACTAAGACGTGGGTGGGGGTTAGAGGGAGTGAAAGACAATTAGTGAGGAGTATTAAAGAAGGGACACTAAAGGAACTGGATTCAGGAAAACAGAAAATAGCGATTGACGTTGCATTTAAATTTTTGAGCATTGTAGGGGGCAAGGAAGCAAGAAATCAGAAGAGAGTTCCACAGGCAAGAAAATTGCATTCACTTGTTCAACAGTTGAGACCTAGTTGTCAATCTAGTAGCAGTAAATTTGTGTAGTCGAGGGATGTAGCAAAGGAAAATCTCATCGGAATAGTTTTCATACAAATATTTGTAATAAAGACAGCGGGGAGGCATGTCTCGTCGTTGAGAAGGTCACAATGTGACTGAAGTTGTGATGCCAGATCAGGATCGATTACATTTCAAATCATTTTTGATCTTGTCAAGAATCTCGATAAATACAGCAGGACCACCAGTCCAGACATGGCAGCAATAATCAATGCAAGTACGAATGGTAGAACGTGCAAGATGGAATCTGATGTGCAAGATTTTCTAGCACGGCGCAGTGAACCAACATTTCTAATAGCAGACGTAGCAATTACTTCGATACAGTCGCAGCATTTCATCTCAGTGGAAATGTGAAGCCAAGAAGGCGTAGAGTGTTGCTCCCCAGAATTTTCTATTTCACCCCGCACGGTATAATTTATTCATAATTTCCGAATGTTCTGGTCAAATATTTTGGGCAGACGAGATAAAAATAAGTAGAAATAAACATAACAAAATCTTCGTTCGCCTCACCTCACTTAAAAAAATCAAGAAAGTGAAAAAAAAAAAAACGAAAGTGAAAAAAAGTAATTCGAATTCCCTAAATCTCGTAATAAATCTCGTAATAAATCTCGTAATGAACATAAAATGAAGGGTAAGCAAAGGATAAAATTTCTTACAACACCACAGGTTTTACTTCTTCTTTATATGCCACATCCGTTCATGATATAGGCGATAATGGCTCTATACCCAAAAGGTCATAATGTAGCTTTTGAACATCAGGTATGAAATTGAATATCAAAGAATGAAATTTATTTCACTATTAACGCGAAATTCTGGATAAGTCATATATATATATATATATATATATATATATATATATATATATATATATATATATATATATGAAGAAATATACATTATAACTTACATTGATTGACAACACAGAATTTCATGGTTCCTGCAATCGCCAAGTGCAAAGTTTTTGGGTTAACACATATTTTTTTTAAATTTCTAGTTAGCGAGAGATATTTTATTGTTAGGGTGGATTATTATTGTTTTTCATTATTTAAATGAATACTAGTTTAATTTGTGGTATGAATATAGGCCCAGATTAATATTTAAGATTGAAAATAAGTTTGAAAATAAGAATTGTGAATTCTAATTTGAAAACAGACGCTGTTGTTATGGAAAAAAACGTTTTGAAAATCAAGAGAGGTAACTCTAATTTTTCATGAAAATCAATAAAGAAATTAATGATATTATTAATATAAATATTAATAAACTTAATAAAAGTTGTGTTATTAATAATAATAAAATATGCAGTGAAGAATAAAATTAAAATTAATAAAATTACTTAATATACTAATAAAAATAATATATATCGATGAAAATAAAAAAAAAAAACATAAATAAGTTATTTGGTGTTACATATATATATATATATATATATGGTGAACGCTTTTTTATGCCTGTATGTATGTATGTATGTATGTATGTATGAATACATATCTGTATGCATATATATGAGCTCTGGTAAAAAATAGAATGACAACAGCAAAAGTTGCAATATGAATACACATAAAAAATGATTGCTGAAGACATACCCATAAATTGATGCGCAGATGCCCTTAACGACACGTGGCACAGTGGATAAAGGTGCTTATATCCAGTGACAGGACCCAAAGTGAGTTCAATACCTGGTTAAAGCAGTGGAGAACTTGGAGAGGGGAATTAACAGGAGATAACTGATATCCATTAGACATGGCATGTGGAACTAGAACAGTTTACCCCAACGCGCCAAATAAAGGATACAGTTCGACATTCCAACCACCTGAAGAAGGCCGGAGCGTACAACGGCCGAAACGTTGTGATAAATATGGCAAAAAAAGATGAGGACAATTGTCCGAATAATGTAAATAGTAAAAAAGAAACAAATTAAAGATAAATGAGTCGCGGTTCCATTTTATAAAACTGAAAAAAAAAATAATCAAAGACGATGAATTAAATTGCGATACAATAGTGACAGATGCAGGCGAAGACATTTAGGACAAAGAAACACTGAAATACTAACGAATAAGGAACGAAACAGAGGATTCATAAACTGTACTTAACAAAAAATATAAAGCAAACAGCATAGGCCGTCTAAAAATTCAGAAGGAAATGTTCTAATAACACATGTACATATGTAAACATTGTTATTAAAAACTGTCCATATTTGTTTCTCTCATTTAAATCATGGGGCATACATATACATTCGAGAAAATAATAACTCTTTAATTATTCCCAACTCGAAAAGGACCTCAGATCGCTTGTGGACTAGGGCAGGAATAAGCTGGCGAAATTTAATGTCTCAAACATATAACTGTTCTCTATTACTCACCACAGAGAATTATCTCTGCATGCCATTAGAATATCTGATAGTCAACTTCCCGAGAGCACCTCTCTGCGGCTGCTCGGTCTCACGTTGACTGCTGACCTGAAATGGAACAAATACATTGAGTCAATAGCTTCGTAAACCGCAAGGGAAGTTGTCTCCCTGTGCCGCGCCAGGAAATTTTTCTCGTCGGAGTCGATCATTCAAATCTCCAAATCAACCATTCGCCCTTCCATGCAGTATTACTGCCATATATGATCTGTAGCCCCTTCTGTTTGTCTCAAGGTCCTTGATAAAATCCAGAAACGTATATGCAATGTAATTGGCCCTGATCTGACATCTCGTCTGCATCTCGTCTCTCTAACAGACGTGCCGTCGCCTCCCTCTGTCTTTTAAAAAAATACTTTCACGGTAACTGCTCCGACGAGCTGCTTTCTTTGGTTCCCAGACTTCATGAATTTAAGCGTTCAACTAGCTTGGCATCTCTCTCCCACCCTGTTAAATGTAGCCGTCTCTTCTATTCCAATATCTTCATGTCTTGCACTTCTCGCCTGTGAAACTCTTTCCCCTTTTCTTGTTTCCCTGATAGCTATAATGTAATGTCAATCGACGTCTCCAGATGCCTTGATATATCTCCTATCCTTCTCTTCATCCTTTCCGCCATCACTACTTTTTGCTTTCGCTCCAACTCTCTGTAACTCCTTGCGTGCTAGTGGCTTCCCGCCTTGCTTGGGGTAAAACGCTTTAAAAATATTAAAAAATTAAAAAAAAATGATGATCCTGTAGGAAAGATACAGCCAAAATTGTCATAGAAATGTTGACGGTCTTACAGGATTTTAGGTTTGATAAATTTACCGAAGAGATAAACGAATTAAACGACACCGGCGAAATACCAGTAGATCAACTATCAACTACAAAAGCAGAAAATATCAGCGAAGAAGTTTGAAAATCTATCGAATAAATGCTAACAAGTTTTCTAGTGAATAGAACATGTATCAACATTACAATGGGAATAACTGCAATTCCATCTAAAATGAACAATTAAAATCAAACTTAATGTCGTCCCACGCGAACGTCGTAGTAAGTACACCACGCAAAATCAGCTGAGAATGTTAACAGGAAAAAGCATAATGAATCTCCTTTCTGGAGGTTAGCATCCGCCATGCTTATGTAAGGCAGAAAGGGGTCACTGGGATGATCAACGAAGAGAAGTTTAGATTTTGATGCGTTAAAATTTACAAGGTATCTTGTGCGTCAAACTCTAACTGAGCGATAAGCATATAACTCCTTTTAGGATTTCTGCTATCTTCTCTAACTTCGATCACCATAAATCATGTGGGCCAGATGGTAGCCCTGTATCTTCATTAAGAAGTGTGGTCCCAAACTGACTCCTGTTCTCTTTAAACTTTATAATAAATGCCTCCTGCTTTCTTGTTTGCTGGACGTCATCCTCTGTTGTACCAGTTTTTAAGCACACGAGTGAAACGTCCGACCTAGCTAACTGTCGGACTATTGGCCTTCTATCTCTTTCTCAGAAACCCCTAGAAGGTCCTAAGCAATGCTGAATTGGTTTGCATGGCTTTTCTTCAGACAAGCAATACAACTTAGGTTCTCCAGGTCAACTGCTAATATACTGACGATGATTTCGGAAAGAGTCTATCATGCTCTAGATAAAAACGGTCAATCCCGGGTTGAAGGTTTGGAGAAAAGCACTTGAAATTTTGTGGCATTTAGATATTCTCCACCAGCTGAAAAGTTACTCTGTCTCAGGACACATTTTTGAATTGATACAGTTTTTCCTATGAAATCGTGAAATGAAAGCTATCCCGAATGGCCACTCGTCAAGGTCCTCTCGTATTAATTCAGTTGTTCCCCAAGGCTCCATCCTTGCTTCTTCTTTGTTTTTTATTATCAATAATGACCTTCCCGAAAGCATCAGCTCTGAAATTGGTATCTAGGTTGATGACACAACAATTTACTCCTGTCTTGATAGTAAGTCTGATCAGTTCAATATATATATATATATATATTTATTTACATTTTGGGCAGCCCATTTTACTAACAACTACGTAAAAAATAAAAAAACATATATATATATATATATATATATATATATATATATATATATATATATATATGTTTTTTATTTTTTTTTATTTTTTTTTAAGCTTAGCGCCCCGAGCAAGGTATGAAGCCACTAGGATGCAGGGGGTTGCAGAAGATGTGTAGCAAGAGCAGATAGGAGTGATAGAAGAAAGGATGAAGGGAAGGATAGTGTGTAGATCAAGGTAACTGGATATGTCGATTGATATTACATTTGAATAGTTGGAGATTATAGCCATCAGGGAAACAGTAATTTGGAAGGGTGTTCCACAGGCGAGAGGTGCGAGGTATGAAGCTATTGGAGTAGAATAGATGGCTACATTTTAAAGTTTCTACAGTGTTAGGGTGAGAGCGGGATGCCAGCCTCGTCAGGCGCTTGTATTCATGGAGACTGGGGACCAGGGAAAGCAGCTCATCGGAGCAATTGCCATGAAAGTATTTGTAGAAGAGACAAAGAGAGGTGACGGCGCGTCTGTGAGATAGTGTTTGCAGGCGAGATGCCAGATCAGGGCCAATCACATTACAAAACCGTCTCTGGATCTTGTCAAGAACTCCGAGGTAAACAGAAGGTGCCCCATACCATATATGGCAGCAATACTCCATGCAAGGGCGAATGGTCGTTTTGTATATTTGAAGTATCGATTCAGGGGAGAAAAATTTCCTGGCGCGGCACAGAGAGCCATTTTTCCTCGCGGTTGACGATGCAATTGACTCAATGTATTTGTTCCATCTCAGGTCAGCAGTTAACGTGAGACCGAGCAGACGCAGGGAGTCGCTCTCAAGAAGTTGACTATCAGACATTCTAATGGGGGGGTGCAGATATATATATATATATATATATATATATATATATATATATATATATATATGTAAAATTTGGGCAGCAAATTCTCTTTTAGGCATGTCTGAAGAAATTACAAAAATGATGTCTTCTAATTTTCAATAAAATCCATTCATACTCACGAATAACCCACTTGCTTCCGTTTGCTGAGTGTTATCAAATTAAAATTGTTTATTTCAATCTGCCTTTTCACAAGGCCATTTTAAATTATCAGGTGATGTTGCTCCGTTGGGCTGATGGATTATATAATATAATTTAAATTTAAATTATATAATTTAATTTGTGAAAAGGCAGATTGAAGTAAATAATGTTAACTTGATAACAGTAAACAAACGGAAGCAAGTATATATATATATATATATATATATATATATATATATATATATATATATATATATATATATATACACACTTTGCAATGGTTCTATCTATAAACTTGTTCGAAGCAGTTTTACATGTCTACTTACCAAAGGGGAAATACAAATCTCATATTTACCAAGCATTCTTTATTTTATTAAGCTGCTTATGCGAGTCATATTATTTATTACCTACACATGTATGCGACTGTTACATTAGGAAATCTTTCAATTTCATGGAAAAGATATTCAAGTAAGTGTAATCTAGAAAGAAAGAATTGATGTAAGACTAGAGAACAAATTACTTAGGAACAAGAACTAAATTGAAGAATAAGAAAACGATTTATTTCAATTGGGCAATGAAATGATTCTAAAAGATTAGAAAAAAGGATTCATTATCGGTTGATATAACTTTAATATGCAAAATACATTTAGTAGAACAACCGAAAGTATTATTACACATAGACCTCGATGATGCCATAAAAAACATGCGTAAGCATGAAATATAAAAGACATAAAAAAAGGAAAAAAAAACCCCAAAAAACAGAATGTGGTTGTTAATGTTAATATAAATTAATTTTCTAGCAGGTATCTGGTTAGTATGATTGGTAAATACAATATTCTATTTCTCCTCAGGTAAACAGAGGGTTAAAAGGTAGAGTGCAGTAAAATAATATTTGTATCGTTCTCATAACTTTTTTTGACATTAAACAAATCGTGGAAGCATGCAATTTAGATAAAGCATGAATCAGAAAAGAAAAGTCAAAGAGACTATGAAAAGAATGAGAAAATACAGAGAAAAGTTTAGAAAATAGTTGGGCCCGTGGTCAGAACGTTCGCTTTCTGACCATGAGACCCGGGTTCGAATCTCTCCACAGTTGATTTGTCAGGAAGGAGACTTCCTGGTATCAGGTGGGGGGACAATCACAGCGTGCTGGCACGCGTTTGGAAAGTGCCGGAAAAGCATGCCGCAGGTTGACCCAAGCCTTGTGAGTGAAATTAGGTAGACGAAACGCTTGAGGTCCATTGATAGCCATACAAGCATGAAGTCCAAAGTGCTCGTGGACGATGGCTTGAGCGTTCTGACCTTGTACAAGTTATCACGCTAGATAACACGCTCTCTCCCAGAAACTGTAACTAAGGTCTGCTCACCATTGTTGCAGTATAAACCACATGTAAGCTATGTGGATGTTGAGCAAACAAAACATGTGCCTGAGCGAGCCGCTAATATATATATATATATATATATTAGGTTGGTGCAAAAATAATGACGTAATAATGTTGTTTTTTGACGTTAAACGTCAAAAAACGACATTATTACGTCATTATTTTTGCACCAACCTAATATATATACACACACACATACTTATAGTCAACAAAATGTTATGTAAAAATATTAAAACTAAAAGAAAATCACATAAGTTAGCTCCCTTACAGTCTAAAAATATTTTTAGTCTATGGTGTTAACGCATAAGACATCCATAGATATATGACCCGTGAAGATGGTATCATATGACATTGAGAGTACTTATCTGAAAGAAAATTTTGGAATTTCTTTTAATCAATTATCTACTGTCATCAAGAAATTAATTCGTGGATTTGAAAGGATTAAAACTAATATATATTGGAGGTACAGTGGAGTAATGGACAGCAGCTCGGATTGAGGAATTTCATAATTCGATTTTCAGTCGAATTCATTGCATTCACTTCTGTGCTAATACCCTTGGGAAAGGTATGAATACTCTTCTTCTCCCCCGGCTATGAGTAAATAACAGGACAGTCTGCGTTTTATAGCCTTCTCTAAGAGAAGGAGAACTCTGAATTCAAATCCTTCGAACGGTTGTTAGGGGATCTTGTGGCATAGTGTGCATCAGTTGTCTGTATTCAGGCCTTCCATAAAGTATGGTTGGTCCTGTACAAGCCTTCACCAGTATAATCGAATAATGTCTGCGAGTAGTCTGGCTGTCGGTTTCTGTGAATTTAGTTGCTTTATACTCATACTCCTGCAGGGGCCAGTATATACATACATATATATATATATATATATATATATATATATATATATATATATATATATATATATATATATATATATATATATGAACAATTACAATAAATTCAACTGACAAAGATATACAACGGAATTATAATGATTAAGTTTATGGTTTGTTTGATAGTCTAGTTTCATTTTTAAGCGCTTGTATGGCTGATTTCCTGCTACACACACATTTCTATCTATCTATCTATATATATATATATATATATATATATATATATATATATATATATATATATATATATATGCACACACACATAAATGCACACACAAACTTGCGCGCACACACGGATATATATATATATATATATATATATAGTGTAACCCGGATATACGAGAGTTGTCGGAATCGGAGAAGAGGTCTCTTATATCGGGGTTTCTCTTATATCCGGGTTTGGTCTATTTTGCTTAGGTAAGTTTGGCTCTAATTTGCGACCAGAGTAAATCTCTCTTATATCCGTGTTTCTCTTATATACGGGTCTCTTATATCCGGGTTACACTGTATATAAGGAAGAAGTTAGAATTGATGCAACGAGAAAAAGTGTATATTTTAAAGAGGAGAGAAAAGACGCAACCTTTTTGGGGTTTTAATGTGGAGTTTTTAATTATATTTTATTTTACATATTTTTGCTACACGTTACATTAATTCTACAGTAACTGTATTTCCAAGATCATACAGAAAATTACAGAAAATCTTTGAACGAAAGACGTCACATTTTCGATGAGATCACGTTGGTGGCATTTTTTTCAATACTTTCGGTAAAATAAAAATTCTCTGTGTTTTGTGGGATATGAAAAGTGTTGCCTATCATGAAATTCTAAACCGAAAACAGTTAAGGAGCATATATTAAGGAATTTAGAAGACTTTCACTATTGTTTTTAAAAAAAGGGCTAAACTGGCTAATCGTAGAGGCATATTTGCTTTTCCACCATAATGTAAGAAAACATATTGCTCGAGATATACAAAAAAAGATCATGATACCAAATATGGAAATGTTGCCTAATCCTCCTTACTCTCCTTGATTTACTCCATCTGACTATCATCATTTTACATCATTACAACATTTTGTGATTGAGAACCGTTTATTATTTGTGAAAAGGTTAAAACTGATTTTGTGTAGTTTTTGCATGGAAACCTGGACATTTTTCGGTTTATAGGTTTATTTACAGATAAGGGGAGGGGATATTACCTTTCTCAAAATATATAAATTAAAACCAAATAAGCATCCGTTTGTTTTCCATCTTCAAATGAGACAGCACATTCTTTCCATCCTTATTCTAATTATCAAGTTATTTCTTAAAAAGAATAACTATAAAACATAAAATACCTGAAGGCTAAAAGAAATCAGCTAAGCATATTATATAGATACTTTGGACTTTAAAGATTAACTACGCAAAAATTAGCATCTCTGTATCTTTAACGTTTAGATGTAAAATATAGCCGCCTTTTATATTATTTTCTCTGTCAGTATATAGAATTAATTCAGTCAATAAAGCCGTTATTTTGGTTTAAAGACGTTCATTTTAGAACGAAAATCATCCAGACCCAGTTTTCCATCTTACCCTTTTCTTACTGTTATTCAGATATATAATTTTGATTATGGGTTTCCTATTTGCTTTAGCGTGACAAACGTTCCGGACAGAGAAACAAAGAAATGTAGAATAAAAGCTGCACTGTTTATTATTATATATGATCGTATACGGACAAAGAATATTTATGCTGATGCAGACTTCACATAGTAGCAATTATTGCGCACTATTAAAGATATCTTGGGCGTTTTCTCATCTCTTTGTTGTTTGTGTCATCATTCATTTGTAATAAGTCGTTTGCAAGCTTTATGAAAAATTCAGAATCTAAGGAAATGGGTTCTCAGAAAATTAAGAATGCGGACATCAATCATCGTTTGAGAAGTTGTATTTCACTTTTTGCTTGACACAGAAAATCTCAATGTTTGGAGAAGGTAATCACGTTTGATGAAAAATTAACTCCTTACAAGATTCGACATGAAGAAACTTGCAGCTTATCTCTAACATCTCAACATAAGCACTATCAACGAGAGAAACAAGCTTCTCTTAGCTGAGATTAAAACACAATTTCTTTGACGAATTTTCTCAGAGGTGGATCTTCACTGAAGTCAGCGTGCCGATTAAATAACTAACTTCATTATTCAATATTTTACTCATTCCAATATTTCAAATATTACTATCGTCCAATCTGCTGCAAGAGCCCGATCCTTCTTCGGATACGTTGACCTTAGAATATCCACTGCGATATGTAACAGGATCCCCTCGAGGCAACGGTTAATCTAACCGCTTGTATCGCAAATCAGTGTTTATATAATCACTATATCACAAATCTGCCGCGCATTTCATATCATAAAATAGCCTGCGAACGATTTCCAGTCATTTTGAAAAACTGCACTCTCAATGGCCCTGAACATGATGACCGACCTTGGAATGGATATGCTCTGGCACCCACGAACCAGCACCCACATATTGGTAAATCCGAACCAACTATAATGCTGACACAACGAAAAATATTCATAAACCGCATCGGTCGCCACGCGGGTCAACAAGAACCGCAATCCCCAGTGAGGAACTAGATTGGGATCGAAAGGTCTGCAACTGGAACTAATTCGACCCAACGAGAAATAGAGGAAAACCACACCGAGGACAGTGCTCACAGTGGCCCTCTATATTTTTTTAAAAGAAAATACCACAAAACAACAATAGATAAATCGTCTAGAGAAGAGTATTTTGAAGTAATGATACCCTTTTACACTGCTACGATAAATCCGACAACGACAAAAAATGGCCAACGCTGTCTAAAATATCTGGGGAGAAAAACACCCCTCAAACAGACTAATGATCGATATCAACAACCTAGCCAATATCAAAGGTAATATCATTAGGAGAAATATAATACATGAAATAGAACTCGAAAGCATCCGAGAAAACATCATAAACAGAATAAACGTTACTATCGAGAGCCTAAATATCAATAACCCAGAGGAGACACATGCAGAGAATCAAATGGAAACCAGTTGTTATAATTCCTTTGAGGTACACAAGCAAATACAGAAAGATACTGACGACTATCAGAAAGACATAGCGATGACAATAAAAATATAAATGGGAAAATGCAATGAAAATGTTTTTTCGAGGAAAGGCCGACAATTACAAAAGTAAGAAAGAACGATCAAGTGCAGGGAAACATCAAAAAGAAAAAAAATAGAAACCGAAATAAATAAACTACGAGTAAAATTGCCACTTCTAAGTGAAGTAGACAAGGGCTCTAAAATGAAATAAAGAAAAAGGGAGACAACTTAAACAAATCCTTGACATAAAGAATAATACTGATGTACCAAAAATTAAGGAGAAGCTGAAACAACAAATTCAAGCGAAGGCCTAGAGAATCGGGTTTTTTGAAAAAAGAAACAGATTCTTCTGACAAAACAAGATCTTCAAAGAATATGCCAAGAAACTATATCGAGAACTTGGAAAAAATAAAATACTGATAAATGTCCCAGTTGCTATCTGGAACACCAAAAACTGAAAAGCACCAGGAATAGAGAGAATGCCTAATTTTTGGATAAAAAAACTTATCTAGCACCCACCAAAACTGCGCACGTGCTTACAGTGATATAAACATAAACCCAGAAAAATACACCAGATGGCTCACGTCGGGAGTAACGTGCCTACTCCCCAAAACAGAAGAGACGCATATACCGATGAAGTAGAGGCACATCACTTACCTACCAACAAAGTAAAAAATCCAGTAAAACTGGGAAGACAAGGCGTTGCATAGCAAATACATAAAAAGAACGAAAGGAGCAGATGTGGACCAACAGAAACCACAGTATTGGCTGAGGGGCACCGGACTGAAAACTGAGACAGAAAACCTAATCATTGCAGCTCAGGACCAAAGCCTCGCAACCAGATGCTATCACTGTCACATAATCAAGGATGGAACTAACCCGAAATACAGGATTTGCGGAACATGTGAAAATATCGACCATATTATTTCAGGATGCCCAGAACTGGTAAAAATGAATATACCCAGACATAACAAGGGAGCTACATATGTGCACTGGAAGATATGCAAGAAGCACAAAATAAAAACCACTGAGAGATAGTATGACCACCAACCAGACACAGTTACCCCCGCAAAAAAACGATGTACCAATAATAATCTGAGCTCTGGGCCACATGAGAAAAGGGATGGAGAAATTTACTAACAGCCTTCCAGGTAACATCAACATAAATGTTGTCCAGAAAATCATCCTACTAGGAACATCCCATATACTAAGAAAAGAGCTAATAATTAAATAACAGTTCTCCTATAGTGTCTAAGAGTCATAGTTTGGACCCGGCTCTACATGATATAAAGTAGTAAACCTAATACACAAACAAAAATAATAATAATAATAATAATAATAATAATAATAATAATAATAATAATGAGAAGAAGACGGAGACGAATAATAACGAATTTAATTTGTTGACATCTATTCCGACAAAAGAGATATATTCCTTCTTAGAAATAATTGATATAGTACGTCTTGATGAAAAAAGGCGAAAACGTCCCTCTTACGGATGTAAAGACCAATTATTTATAAACAGGTTGATGTTAGAAAACTGTTTCAGTACAAGGAAAAATCTCGGTACTGCTTTGATAGATTACAGTAAGGCATTCAACAATGTACCCTGTTCCTGGATTTTAATGTCTTTAAATATATACAAGGTATCATCCTTCATCAACAATTTCGTTAAATAAAAATGTCGATATAGAAGACATTTCAATTCAGTCATATAAATGGAGTTTCTACGTCTCTGAAATAAAATTAACAGAGGGATATTTCAATATGACTCCTAGTCTCCCTTACTATTTTTAAATCCCTAATAGCATTAAGCTAGGCACGGTGGAGTAATGGATAGTGGTTCGGACTGGAAATACATGACATTCACTTACTTGCTAATACCCCTAGGAAAGGTATGAGTCCTCTTCTCCCTCTATGGGTAAATATCAAGACAGATCGGGTTCTATAAACTTGATTGGCAACTGAAAGAAATGGCAACCAGATGCGTGAAAAAAATCTGTCTCGTCAGTCATGTATTGAAAGATACATGATCGCCTACGCGTATATCGCGCATGGCACATAATGGACTCAATGATTGAAGCGAACTTAACACAGTGAAATATGGCTATTATATATCTCAAAAGAAAATAAACCATTTACTTACAAGGATGACAAAGTTTTATTCTAGGAAAGATAGTAAGCAGGAAGTTCTCCTGAAAGAAAGTAAACTCTTTCAGTGAGGAAATTTGGATAAATGTGGTAAAGCCACAAATTCACGAGGATCCCTATAACAAACCTCCTCTATGAGCTTAGACTCTGGGGGTAACAATCAAAGATTTAGAGCAGGAGAAAGCATATACGTAACTTGGTGTAAATGAGGGTGAAGTAATTCACCGTAAAAATGAAAGAAATAATAAGAAAATAGTAATATAGAATTATTATAATCAGTAGTCTTGCCATCTCTGCTGGTCCAATATATTAGGTTGGTGTAAAAATAATGACGTAATAATATCGTTTTTTGACGTATTTTTTAACGTCAAAAAACGACATCATTACGTCATTATTTTTGCACCAACCTAATAGTTTCAACATTTTGAACTGGACTCTCAATGATATCAATCAGACGAATGGATCCTAAGAAAAGAAAACATCTTTATAAGCCTAACAGCCATCATTCAAAGGCTGAAGCAGACTGACTATGCATGCTACGTACAGAAGTCGAAGACTTTTTATTCAGCTACAATTGCCATACAAGACAACAATTGGCTTATTAACGTACATGGAAACAACAATGTATCCGATGATACTATTAGCCAAACAATGCAAAAACAGAAAGAAAAAATATACACTCATAAAAGAAGGGTGTAAATTCAAATAAGATTTAAATTTAGTAGATTCTGTGGAGAAAAAAACAAAAAACAAAAAAAACAGAACCCAACAACCAATTGTTGCAGCAAAATATATGAAAAAGAAAGCTAAGTATAAAATTTTTGAAAGAGCTAGCAAGAAAAAACTCTACCAATATTCAGAAGGTGCAAATAAAGCCAATGTTGATAAAGTTAACATTAATCGATGATTTTGTTTGGGCTATTTTGTTTTACAGCATACCAACCTCAATGGGTTATTTAATGCCGACAACATTTTTAGGATAGATTCGTATGAATAGAATATGTATTCTTTAGTTTAGATCGGTTTGGTTTATTTTGTTTTACGGCATATCAACACCTCAATGGGTTATTTAATGCCGACAACATTTTTAGGATAGATTCGTATGAATAGAATATGTATTCTTTAATTTAGATCGGTTTGGTTTATTTTGTTTTACGGCATATCAACCTCAATGGGTTATTTAATGCTGGCAAAATTTTTTATTGCTGGTAATATTTTGTTTTGTCAAAAATCTGTTTCTGGTAATATATTTCCTTCAAAACTGTATTGCTGGTAATAATTTTTTCAAAAAGTATTACTGATAATAGTTAACTATTTGCCCATAACTGGGACCCTAACGGGTGCTACCACCCCGGGTCAGAGTAAACCTGGGTACACCAGTAATTAAGAGGTGGTTCTACACTCCTCAAAACCTCCTAATCAGAGGCCTGGCTGCTGGACATCATTTATCGTCTTACCCAGGACGCACATTCATCGATGGGTAGAAGCATCTGGATTAAAGGCTGAAACGGAAGGATTTATTCTTGCAGCGCAAGACTAAAGTCTTTTCACAAGAAACTTTCAGGCAAATATCATACATATTCGTGTCAATCCAAAATACAGATTCTGTGACAATTTATGAGGAAATCATAAACTATCTAATCTCGGGGTGTTCTGTACTTGCGCCAAATGAAAATAAAAATGTGCAAATAATTTGGAAAAACACTGGTATGACCATCACCCAGCACCAGTTACAGAAATAGAAGACATCAAATTCTACGGAACTACACCATCTGTATAGACAGGAAGATTGACGCAAACAGGCTAGACATAATTATCGAAAACCGAAAAGAAAAAAAAATGTTAACAGTGTTTATTATAAACAGAACATTTACTTAAATATTTTTATCTATAAATAGAACGTATAAACATAAAAAAAATATCTTAAATAATTGTCGGACTTTGTCCATTTCATAATATATAACAATAAGTATTTTGCCATGCTTCAATGATACGATATAATAATAATAATAATAATAATAATAATAATAATAATAATAATAATAATAATAATTATTATTATTATTATTATTATTATTATTATTATTAATAATGATAATGCGAAGAAGAGGAGGGGAGAAGAATGAAGAGGAGAAAAATGATGTAGTTGACGAAATAGCTAAAGAATAAGATACTGTTCAAAAGAATGTGTAAGTCTGCACTAGGTGCCCTTTGGATGTCCTTTGCTGATCGATTGAGAGCACGTCTTCTCAAATTTCAAACACCTTCCTAAACAATCTTGTCCAATCGGCAATTCATTTTCTCACGATTCTGATCACGTTTATTGCAACGTTTTCAATTGGGGCAATTATTATAGGCACACCCATACACCTTGTATTTCTGAGATTCTTGTTTCCAGGCGATTTTTTTTCTATCTACAATCATTTCTTTCTCTCTTTTCAATGTGCTTCGGATTATTCACTCACAAGATATTCAATATAAACAATACAAAAAATAGTTTCATTTTTTTTTTGTACGGCAAACATTCTTTGATAAGGGCTTGTCGATTCTGCTCGCCTTGATTTTATTGTCAATGGTTAATAAGGAAGAAAATATTCTTTACATTGTTCGTACATTCACTTACATACAAGTACAGATTGGAAGGTATGAATCCATTTTATCCATCAGCGATGAGTTAACTTATAAGATATATATTTTGATACACGGCATTATCAAAAAACAAGAGCGATAACTATAGTAAATTTAAAGCCAAAGTAACCAAAATTCAAGAAAACATTAGATTACTGGGTAGTTAAAAATATATAAGAAGGACGCTCATGTTATAATCCCCAAATAATTTGTACAGAAACGTTTGCAGTAAAAAAGTTAGATAAATTTCTGTGATATTCTTATTGTCATATTAAAGCGTAAAATTAATGTTTCAAATGAAATTAAATCATCAAACATTACTCAAATAAAGTTTCAGAAAGTTTATTTTATTTTTGAAAATGAATTTAATACGGATAATAACATTGCGAAAACAGATGGCTAAAAATGGAGCTAAACTCAGAGATTTTTAGCGATTCTACAA
This sequence comes from Acanthosepion lycidas, assembly GCA_963932145.1. Taxonomy (NCBI): domain Eukaryota; kingdom Metazoa; phylum Mollusca; class Cephalopoda; order Sepiida; family Sepiidae; genus Acanthosepion; species Acanthosepion lycidas. The sequence continues at coordinate 39,223,908 of OZ010577.1, read as the reverse complement.
AAACTCATTCCGGTCAATTTAAATTAGTTATGAAAGACAGAAAAAGTATTTTAGAACTATTAAATTTAAAATATTATCTTATCTAAAAATTTATTAATTTTATTCAGATTTCATTTTTTGTTTGAAGTCATTTTAAAACTTAGGTATGGCGTTTCTGTGGAGGTACCCAGTTGAAAAATGACGAAGACTGCAAAAGACATCATGGCAGAGAAATTGAAACGTCGTCAACGAGCAACTGGTAATATAGCGATTTTCTAAGCCCACGTTAGATGTGGCACAAGGCCGAACGTATGGGGCACTCAGTGAGTGTCGAACTCACTACTCAGTCACAATTGATTAGCAAGACAAGCTTTCTAACCATTACACAGCGTCGAGGTGCTCATAGTAACTAATATATGCGTCTTTATTTTGTTTCATTCTTTCTTTTTTCTTTCTTTTCTACGTGAGTGTATATCTGCCTACTTTAGTGAGTGTAGGAGTCTGAATATTCGTGCAAAAAATTTAAAAAAAAGCAAAAAAACTGAGTATCTATCCGTCGACAGGTGAGGGTGGATGAATGAAAGCCTGTACAAGTCTGGATTGATTTGGTCGAGCCATATCATCGCCGTAGATATCAATGTTACCTTAAAAAAAAAAAAAACGCTTCTGAGTGCCTCTTTATTCTGGTCTTACACGGCTTCATGAAACGGCACAGAAATTTAAAACTATTACATTGTCAAATCCCTTGTAATTTATTTAGACGCGAAACTTTCGAGACGCTTAAAGATGCAAGAAGAGAATGAAAAAGATATCAATCATTGTTATTGTCAAAAACATATTGTTAATGCAATATTGCATTAACAATATGTTTTTGACAATAACAATGATTGATATCTTTTTTCATTCTCTTCTTCACACGCAATAAAATTAATTATTCTTATAATCCAAAAATAAGTTTCGGCTTTTGTTATGGTCCAGGTTAGGATGAAAGAAGAACAACACGAACACAAGAGAAGAAATAATGAAGGCATATTATGCGAAATAATAATACAAGATGTGGAAGGTGTTAGTATGGCTATCAGTCTGGTTTGAAGTGAACTGCTCGACTCGATTCGATATTTACTTGCCCGCTCCCACGAGGGAAAGATGTGGCAAAAGGCCGAGTTTTACGTGGGTTTTCCGAGCCCGTAGGCTCGGCCAAAAAATGCCCGTATAAACTGTAAAAACAGAATCGGGTTGGTCAACCTCCCCGAACGAGGCAGAAGCTCGGCTCGATTCGTCCCTCTCTCTTGAGAGGCATAGTATACATAGTGTTAAGAAGAGTTCATTCTGTAGTTATAGGTAAGGACCCATGGCAGCTTTAAATAA
>OZ010577.1:39215061-39217561 GCA_963932145.1 Acanthosepion lycidas | reverse complement strand
AGAGAGGTGCTATCGAGAAGTTGAGCGTCAGACATTCTAATGGAGGGCAGGGAAGGATCACTGCGGTGAATAATAGAGAGCAGTTTTATTTTTGAGGCATTTAATTTGAATTAAGAAACAGACAGCTTTAAATGTTCATAGGATTATGGTTTATTTCCCTCGTACGGGATTTTCGACTTGGTTCATCGGATCCCATTTCCAAGTAGAAAAACATGGTTTAAAATCTTACATATTATTATTCTTACGCACATGTATTTTTTTTATTTTTTTGATGGGGGACAGCTTTAAGTTGATATAAGATGATAGAGAGAGGGGAAGGAGCAGGAAGATAGATATGTGATCGAAATGAGAGAGGGAAAGGAGATATATATTAAGATGTTTAAGATACGTATGTGTAAGGGTGGTAGGCTAACATAACAGACATGTTGACACATTTAACAAGTTTTTTTTTTTTCACAGGAAAAAGAAAAGTAGACAAAGAAAAAATGAAGGAAAGAGATAAGAAAAAAATAGAAAACAAATAGGGAAAAAGAGGTGTGGGGAGGAAGAAGAAATGGAAGAATAAATTATCATGTAGGCATATTGTGGCGAAATTCAATAATACATATTAATACAATTTAAAGTTAACACTTATATCAAAGATTACCAACACATTAGAAATTAAAAATCACATAAAAACAACGTTATTAATATTGGTAATAATAACTAATAGTTAAAAGTTAAAATTTAAAATATCAAACAATATAGAAAAAAAAATTATAATATTAATAATAATAATGTTGTTTTATAAACTTAATCTAATAGAAATTATGTAAAGTAAATGACTCAGATGTATATACGTACATACATATATACACCTTCAAACAAACATACATACATACATATAAAGGTATACAAGCACACAACACACACACACACACACACACATATATATATATATATATATATATATATATATATATATATATATATATATATATAAGGTTGGATAGATGTGAGCTTGTGACCCTGGGTTTCACGTCTGACGATCGCTAAAGCGTGAAACCCAGGGTCACAAGCTCACATCTATCCAACCATATATGTTAGCTCTATCTCTGATATTGAGCGCTTTCTAATAAGTACCGCGCATATAATATATAAATAAATATACACATATATATATATTTATTTATATTTATATACACACACGCACACACACACACACACACACACGCACATATATATATATATATATATATATATATATATATATATATATATATATATATATATATATAAGGATTGAAGTCACCCCAGAATTAGCATGAGATTATCTTGAATGAAGAGTGAAAAAAGAATGAAGAAAAGCTCTTAGAGTTATTGCAAAAAAAAAAAAATGTTTGGAATTAATTATCAAACTTATACTTAAATTTTGCAATGACTGCCAAAGATTTGTGCAACAGTAATCACGCCTAAAGTAGGATATTTTGATGGGATCAAAATTTAATCATAAAGTACTTTTTCTCTTTTTCATAATAAAATATCTGATAAAAAATGATGACTCATTTTTTAACGATGTATAACAATTTTCCTTAATTAATGCTCATAAGTGTGGCTAGACACCCGATTGCTTGTTGCCGGGATCGATATATATATATATATATATATATATATATATATATATATATATATATATATATATATATATATATATATATATAAACGTCGTGCATACTTCAGTAGGCAAACAAGTAAAATACATTTAAAAGCCTACAACCAATAATATGCTACATTAATGGGAAATATTAAACAACTCAGTTAAAAATATAAAGTTTATTTCGAATGGCATCTTATCTATTAAAATAGTAAAATAATAAAAAAAATAATGCAACGTTTATTACATGAGGTACAAAGCTATGGACTTTGATTTTTGAGTTTAACGGTTGGGAATTTAAATAAAGTAGCATCATTATAGACTATACATTCATATATCTTAATTCAATATTCAAATGAAAAATGAATATTAAAATTGGAATATATGTATATATATATAGATCTCTCTCTCTCCCTCTCTCTCTCTCTCTATATATATATATATATATATATATATATATATATATATATATGTGTGTGTGTGTGTGTGTGTGTGTGTGTGTGTGTGTGTGTGTGTGTGTGTGTATTAATAAACCGAACAACAAGAGGTAAAAATGATTTTTCCGATAGGTTTCTTACTTGCGGAATTTAATTACAACAAATGCTGAATTTTCCTGAGAAACTCATGTATCAAAATACACAGAAAAAAAAGAAAATTTCAATAAGTTTCTATATTTCCTTTGATGAATTTTCTCAAGGAAGTAAACGTATTGCTAAAATCATTTTTCTTGCAATTCCTGTTATTAATATTGACTTTGCAGATATAATCATTTATATCCTAATTTAGACATGCATGCAAATGCATAAAGTCAAAATGTGCACAACACACAGTGTCCAATGCAAGGTATATATATGTTAGAAAATATAT
>OZ010577.1:39135061-39210061 GCA_963932145.1 Acanthosepion lycidas | reverse complement strand
GAACGATGTAGAAAAAAAAGATAACCGTAAATCACACACACACACAAATATATATATATATATATATATATATATATATATATATATTCAGATAAATGCGTGAGTGTATAAAGTTCTGGTCTGTCTGGCACATGATGCATTCACTCATTTAAAATATACCTGAGATTCTGGCAAAGTATGTATATATATATATATATATATATATATATATATATATATATATATATATATATATAAAATAAAATACACTATATGTATATGAAATTTTAAAGACATATATATATATATATATATATATATATAGAGAGAGAGAGAGAGAGAGAGATAGATAGATAGATAGATAGACAGATAGATTGATATATATATATACACATATTGTTTTAAGTTGTGCTTTACGTTTGAAAAAAAGTAATCAATATCAGCGATAGACCGTGTGGAAATCTAACATGAAAAGTCATTTAATATAATCAAAACTTCCAATAAGTTACGAGAAAATAAAACCGCTTGTAGCTTCGTCTCATAGCAGCATCAAATTCCATTGCATAGACTCACACAAATAAATTATATATATATATATATATATATATATATATATATATATATATATATATACACGCACGCGCATATATATATATATATATATATATATATATATATATATATATATATATAATTTTCATCATTTCAACCCAAACAAGGCAGTAGAGCAACTAAGATACATGTGGTTACTTAGTGTGAATGAAAAAGAATAAACGGAGACATAATTTAGAATTATAAAACAATAGAAATGTAATTAAGAGGACAGTAGAGAACGATTGATATTGCATGTAAATTTTTGAAGATAAAAATTAGCTAGACGGCAAGGAGACGGAAGAGCGTTCTACAAGCCAGAATTACAAGAAAAAAAATTGTTAGCGTAGAAGTGTTTATATCTAACCAATTCAACTGTGAATCGATGAGGCTTCGACACCAATATAGTACTTCACTTAAATTTATAAATACTAGATACCATAGCGAAGAGCCCATCTGGATAATAACAATCAAAGTATTTATAGAAAAGTCACAGTGAATCTACATTACAACGGTTAGAAATTGACTGAAGCCGAGAAGGCAGGTCAACAACAATAATATTGCTGATTCTTCTTTGGATTTCATCAAGAATCTCTGAATATAAAACAGGATCACCTGACCATATTTTGGCAGCAATATTCAAGGCAATCTACGAATCGTAGACTTGTAAATATATAAGATAGATTCAGGAGAGAATGTCTAGCATGATACAGTGAACCAACAGCAGACCTAGCAATGGATTCAATATAAGCTTTCTACTTCATGCCAACCGAGAATTTTAACCGAGAAGGCGTATCAAGTCATTCTCATGGAGATTAGCATCAGCCTGGATGATGGGAGGCATGAAAAAGTCTATCAGGTGGTCGATAGAGTGAAATTTCGTTTTAGGTACGCTATAATTAAGGCATGCTACTCCGTTTCCGATCACACACCACTATCCAATCACTCTTGCAGACCCCTGCGCAGGCACCTGGCATTAGTCAACACCAACATAACCGCCTGTGGTTTATACTGCAACTATACTCACTGGAACGTAGTTACCGTTTCTGTGGGAGAGTACATAGGAGATTTTAACAATAACAGTAAAATGAAAACTGAAACACACGGTCATAATGTGTTATTGTTCGCACAATCATATATCATTTCCGAACAATACTGCCGAGTTAATTTCACTAAGATTAATTGGGATAACTCCTGGTCTGATGTTCACGCACCTTTCAAAGATGCTCTCTGTTGGAAATCACCTCCCCCACTTTGAATACTGAAAATAGAATATTATTCGAACCCAGGGATTAGAGAAGGAAACTTACTTTCTAAAATCTCGGCCACATATATAAGTATATATTGCATACGCTCAAACTAATTTACCATATATATATATATATATATATATATATATATATATATATATATATTATATATATATATATATATATATATATCCATTGAAAATCCATGAAAATTTCGTTTCTAACATAAAGGAACTGATAGTTACGCGTCGACATAAAAATAAATATCTGCTGAGATACGTTGATCCAGATTAATTTTTTATTTTAAAAAAATAGAACCAGTAATCTTATGCTTAATATAAAAACACAATATTCTCAAATCTAAAATATTTTTTTAATGTATATAAAGTAATCAAGTTTATGTTAAATACTAAATATATTTGTTTAAAACAATAAAAAAAATGTAATCCCTGTATCATGTACGACAGCGCCAACATTTCAGTAACAAGATATACTTATTAAGATTTAAATTACGTAAAGATCAGTCTATACGTCACACTTGAAGATTTTGTTATTGCCTTGAATATTGCTGCCAAAATTTGGCCAGGAGCTCCTGTTTTATATTCAGAGATTCTTGATGAAATCCAAAGAAGAATCAGCAATACTATTGTTGTTGACCTGCCTTCTCGGCTTCAGTCAATTTCTCACAGTTGTAATGTAGATTCAATGTGACTTTTCTATAAATACTTTGATTGTTATTATCCAGATGGGCTCTTCGCTATGGTATCTAGTATTTATAAATTTAAGTGAAGTTCTATATTGGTGTCAAGGCCTCATCCATTCACAGTTGAATTGGCTAGATATAAATGCTTCTACGCCAACTAAGTTGAGCTAGCAGTGAGAGATAATGTGTATATTTATTAATATATAATTAATAGCTCTGTGTATTACATCGAGCACTGTTTTATTAACACCAGCACTATATGCACGCTCTGTTATATATATATATATATATATATATATATATATATATATATATATATGGGGGGGGGCAGGAAGTAACAAACGATAATGTACCTAGGTTTTACTCTCTTATACAAATATATTGAAGTGTAGTCCAATGGATACACACGCATTTTAATTGGTACTTCAGTGCCAGCATTAGTAACTATCACCTTGTAGATCAAACCAAGTAGAAATATCCTAATCACAAAATACTAACATTTATCTCTGTCTGTTAAATGTTGAAGTGATACTGACAAAGACGGAAAAAAGATTTTAAGTTATTTCATTTAGACTGTTATTTAGTTCGAAAACAAATTCTGGATATTGGAAAATTATTTATGTTGAATAAAGTTATGTTGACTTAAAATGTGTAAAAAAAAACTTGTTTACAACATTCTGTCCGGCTAAGTTAAGCAGTTATGTATATATATTTTTGTTGAAAGTAGACTTTATTTTTATCCAAATATGTTTCTTGCATTTTTCCACACATAATTCTGCACATAAATACACATTAATATATATATATATATATATATATATATATATATATATATATATATATTTACATACGTCTGCGCAGGCGCAGATATTGACCAGTGGATACAAGTGTCTGATCGTTTGAACATTTCTATATTTTTTATACACGTCGACGTCTACTTGAGATAAATGATTTTTTTGCTACTTAAAGTGTATTTATTTCTTTAACTCTTTACTGTCTTTTCTCAAATGTGTATATGTATACACACGAGCACACACGCATATACACACATCTATATGTGTATGTGTATGCGTCTATATGTGTGTATGTGCGTGCGTGTGTGTGTGTATAACTGCGTATGTGCGTTCTCACGGACTTCCTCGAAAATGACATCTGTGACGAAAAATATATACTAATGACGAAATTAAAATAAGAAAATTCACTTAAAGAAGCGAAAAATAAATCTTAAATAAGAAATTTTACTTAAATAACTTGTAGAGTCGAGTTCGAATTCAAGTCGAATTTCTTATATTCAATAACGTACAAATACCCTTGTGAAAGGTATGAATCCATCCGTTCTTCCCAACAATGGATTAAATAGTAGGACAGACTGGATTCTTTAGCCTTGGTTGGCAACGAATCTACTGCAGAAAGAAATGGCAACCAACCCTGGGAAAAAATATTTTGCCACGTCAGTAATATATCGAAAGATAGATGATTGAATAAGCGTGTATCACGTGTGGTACTTAACTTAATGAACTTGAATAGGAAACTTTATAGCAATCTTAATGCAATTACAAGAATATGAAAATGTTTTGATATTAACACTATTCTCGTTTTCAATACACAAATTAACTTCAGTTAGCCGTGTGCCATGCGTGATACACGCTTAGGCGATCATTTATCTTTCGATACTTGACTGACGAGGCAGATGTTTTCCCGCAGAAGACTGGCATTTCTTTATGCGGTAGACCAGTTGCCATCCAAGGCTATAGAACACGATCTTTCCTCCTATTTACACATAAATGGTGGAGAATAAGAGGATTCATAATTTTCCCAAGGGTATTAGCACGTAAGTAAATGTAATGGATTCGACTGGAATGTATCTTACATATTTATATGTCCTACTATTCGTCCACGCATTGAACATTGTTGTTAAATCTGATCTGGGGGTGGGTTGTTATGTATTTAGATATTCCTTGTTGCTAAGATTGAGCCCACCAATAATACCTCATATATATATATATATATATATATATATATATATATATATATATATATATATATATATATAATGAAAATTTGACACATGTACATATAATGATGATACAGCTGGAAAATACGTGAGAAATGCGAGAATTTAAGTTAGTTTCCAGATTAGCAGAAATTCTACCAAAAAAAATGTCAACAAATACCTCGACTCACCTAAAAACCAAGAAAAGTTACTTCTTGATTTATCAAGCATCTTGTTCCGATGACAGTTTCGAAACGGTTGAGTCGTGCAACCAGATATGTCCAAGAGTCTTTTCTATATTTGTTGAATATATATATATATATATATATATATATATATATATATATATATATATATATAACAAATCGATTGGATTTCGGACAGGGCCTGAAGCGATCGGATGTCTAGTCACACTGATGGGTTGTGATACAGCGAAAGATTCTGTCGGAAGATGACGATATTAGCTCTCGATAAAATAATTTAATCGAGCACTGTGGGGGAGTAAGGAACGAATTTGTAAACAATCACTATTATCGGTGGTAATGCAAGACTCTTCTGGATGATTGTGTAACTGATATATTTATGAAAAAATAAATACGCACTAATTCGCCTTTCTCTCGATGTCCATCATGGTTAGAATCTCCGACTGATACCATATCGGTCGAGTTTCGGTCCCGGTCTGAAGCGATCGGTTGTCTAGCCACACTGATGAGCTGTGATACAGCGAAACAGTCTGTCTGCGGATCTCTCTCTCTCTCTCTCTCTCTCTATATATATATATATATATATATATATATATATATATATATGCGCGTGTGTAAAGCAAGTGAAAATAAATAATGAAGACCAAAGTCATTATGAATATTCTGTAAATCATAGGTTCCCACAGAACATTATATGTATCTCTATATAAATATATACTAAAATAATTTTGAATTACTATGCTATAAGTATCCTTCCATATAGCATAGAATGCTGGATAATTTCCTGTGAGATGAAAAAGAGACGGGAAGTGATAGCAATGATCTACGAACGAAGACAATTCCATGGTCTGTGTATATGAGTAAAGAGAAAGTTTGAAAGAAAACGAGAACTAAAAAGCCACTTCACCATATAATCAGAAATAGACTGTTAACCTTTCTGAGACAAATAATAATGAAAGATAGCTTGAAGAATTTGACACTCACAGGTAATATTCAAGACGGGTGGAGTAAAACTCGCAGTATACTGTCTAACGATATTTTGGGAATGGATGGTAGAGTTGGGAAAATGATAAATATTAACTTGCCAAATGTCGCTTACAGCTAGAAGAACCGAGAAGTTTTGGCGATTCATATTGCCCAGTCTGTGAAGAAGATGTGTCTATATATGTATCTTACTCTATTCATTTTAATCTAAAAGTCTATAGATATTATTTTATTTTTATTCGTTTTAATATGAGCTTATCAGCCATCTTATCATTTCTGTAATCCATCTAACTGCCTCTATTCGTATCTATCCATCTATCAATTTGTCTATGTGCCAGAATCTCCTCTTTTTTCTATCGTTCTATAAATCTTCGTATATCTGTCAGTCTCAGTCTGTTTCTTCGTTTTTTTTATCACCTGAAATCAGTTTTCATTTGAATTTTATAGTTCGCATCACGTGGTTAATGCTTCATTGATTTTTACTTAAAATTTCATTTGAATTCCCAGAAAAGTAACGACAACTAACGCTTTAGGTAACAATTGGAAATACGAACTAATTTTCTCGAATTCTTTCCACCAAATCAAGTCTGGGCCAAACATTTGAGGAGCCACTTGTCCATGTTTTGCTCGCGAAAATAGCCAAATTAAATCGTTTTCTCTTCTTTTATTTCATTTGCTGCACTCAGCTTTTACTTTTGATTTAGTTTTACTAGGTAATCGAATAAGAAATAACCTAGGACAAACTTTAATGTCGAAAAAAAGAAATTAAAGACTGCACAATAAAGAAAAAGAAATAATCGTTTTATGAAATAATCATGATGAAATTATTTAAATTAACTGTATGTTTTTATTGTTAAATGACTAAAATCCTGTTTAAAACTGCGTATCACAGTCAGTTAATTTATTTGTAATGTGAAATTTCAGTGAAATGTTAATACAAGTTGTCAGGGTAGGCAATTATATATATATATATATATATATATATATATATATATATATATATATATATATATATATATATATATTATAAATTATAAAGGTAATTTACATTAACCAGAAAAAAATGCTTAGACAGAAGCGTCTATCTTTTTAAATTTGGATTTTTTTAATGTTACTATAACAACAAGAACATTTCGATTTCATTTTTGCCTTGAAAAAGTCGGAAGACTAAACGCGTCGGCAAAATCTAAGATCTTTTTTCCAATTGTCATTTTATTTATACCAATCTGTCTTGTCCACAGAATTGATCTGGGAATATATATATATATATATATATATATATATATATACAGATAAAATCCGTGACAAGTGAATCCTAGTAATATAAAATATTAAAATTGATCCAAAGAAGAGAGCTCAATATATTTATTATAGAGCATATATGAATTACAAGTAGATAAAATTCAATGCCACATGTGATATATGTCCATTTCACCCAGAACAGACTTGTCAGGTTAGCCCATGTTTAGAAGAATTTGAAATTTTTTTATCTTAATTTCTCTCCTTTACTCATTTACCCTACCCATCTCCAAGCTTTATTCTACTCATTTTTCCATTTATCTTTCTTCCCTCTCCCATTTAAAATACATTTTCTATTGTTTGAAAATTTCCCTCCTATTTCTTCCTATTTACAAAAATATTATGATTCATTATTTATCTAACTCCTTGGTGTTGACAGGTCCGTTCTGGGCGAAATGGCCATATCTCCTATGGGGTAATAAATTTTATCTACTTGGCAAGAAAGTCACTATACAGGGTGTGACAAAATGATCTGATTCATTTGTAGATTTAATATAAGGAAAATAGAGTAAAGAACTGAAAGTGTTTTTATTTTCGGAATGTATATATAATGCCATTTTGTTGCATTTCATTTTTAGTTGGCAATATAAATTGGATGGGTGAGCATAGCGTTTTTGTTTTGGAAACGTTTTCAAGAACAACGAATCTCTAACTACACAAAGAGCGTTGACCCACCCGATCACCTGATTTGAACCACTGTGGGAATACATGAAATTAAAGATATACTCTTATCGCCCTCGATCTTTTGAACAATTAAAAGATGCTATTCGTAAATAAATTTCTACCATTCCACAGAAAATATCCTTTCGAGATATGGACAACATTCGTGAATGCTGTCTTTGGAAAGTAAGAGAACCCACTTGACTCATTTAATTGATAAAAATGTCATTATATGCATATTTCGAAAATGAAAACATTTCTGGTTATATATATATATATATATATATATATATATATATTAAGAAATGGACAAAGTCCGAAAATTTATTTATTAAAGACATTTTTATGTTTAATAAATAAATTGTCTGACTTTGTCCATTTCTTAATGTATGACGTCATTTATTTACATTTGATACGCCATGGGCAGTTATGAATGTACTTGATTCAAGGAAGATTGAAGTTTATAAGCAGTAAATTCGACCTTGCCTACCGAACGATTCTTTGCGGCCGAGTCGGTTAAGGCACGTCAGCGTAAATGACGGTTCCGTATAGGATGCAGGTCCGAATCCTGTCAAACCACGAATATTTTCTATGAAAATTTCTCGGACATTCAGGCCGGTAAATGTTATTTACTACTGTTTATTATAAACAGAGCATTTACTTAAATACTTGTATCTATAAAAAGAACGTTAAACATAAAAATGTCTTTAATATATATATATATATATATATATATATATATATATATATATATATATATATAAAAATTCTCCGCTTGAAAATGGATATTGAGCATTTTAAGATAGATATTGAGAACCTTCCCTGAACCATGTTCGGGAATATCGTCTGATTTATACAAAGTGTGAACTCTGTATAAGTCATAGTCGGAATGTTAAATTTTCTGTTGACCCCTTCCCATATTTCCTCCTTAAAGTTAACGTTTACTTCCTGCTTCATCTAGCACTACGGACACGAATTTCATTCCATATCTGGGTTAAAAGACAGACGACGTTTGTATCGTCTGCCGAAATACCCTATTCCCCACATGAGGTAAAAAGAATTTTTCTTTGATTATCCATATATATATGACGACATTAGGGCACACTATGTTGATATCGAAAAATACCTCCAATCTGTTGTTGACTGAGGCAGAAAATGGCTTGCAAACTTTAATGCCTCCAAAACGAAACAGCTCTGATTTAATGGACCAATTTCCCATGATGCAAATCGAGAGTCCACTTTAACTCTCGAAATACCCACTGTATATTCATAAAGGAGTCTTTGGTCACAACTAAGGGTATCTGTATTTTCAATTTTAGAAATATAATCTAGAGTAATGACAACAGCTGAAAATGATATTTGGGGTAAATTAGGGTAAGCATTTACACATAATTTACCCAGTGGACCATTGAATGTGGTGTTTTTTTTTTTATGGTACCATCTTCATGTTTAAAAGAGATCTAAACGTAAGTTCATTTTGGTGCAAGGAGCAACCAACAGTGTGAAGATTTCTGCTGTTGTCTTTCTAGAGATCCAACAAGTCCACCTTTACAGCCTGTATTGGCATTAGTGCTGTCAACAAGGGTAGCCTTGATAGTGCTCACACTGTTGAATTCATGCAAAAACAACGCCAGTTGCACCAATAATAGGAAAAAAACTCTATGTCTCAGGTTTTCACTTTCATATGTCAATTTCATTGCGACAGTCAAGTGACGTTCTGGTCCCTTGTTTTTTTGGATTTATTATTTTTACTTTATTTTATGTATTTATTTTTTATTTTTATTTGTTTTATTTCGTCTATTCTAACGGGAGTGGTTTGTTAATTTTTTATTATTTGCTTAGGTTAATTTATTTTACTTATTTTTATATTGTTTTGTTTATTTTCATTTATTCTTTTTCGTTTTCGATTTTTATGTAACGTAGTAAAAATTGGTTTTCATGTCTGCATTTTGAGATGAGCTCAAATCGTTTAATTGATAATTTATTTTGCTCTGAGAATAGCTATTCTTCCTCGAGGCAAAGTTTGCAGGTTTCGAATTGATTGTTGTAGGCTGATGATATTTTTCATTATTTTCCATGATATTTTTGGTGTGATTTGAATTTTGTTTTTAATTTCCCAGATATACTTAGAAAGTATTGTGCTTTCTAAGTATATCTGGGAAATATAATTGTCGAGAATCACTAACAGGTGATAACAATTGCGTTAAATAGAACAATATTTAATGATAATTGCTGGGAATTGGTAAGGATAAATCTAACCCCCAAAATGAGCACCAAAGAAGAAAATCAATGTTCTGTATGTGAAGAGATCGCAGGGTTATAATTCATATATAATTCTTAAAAGGCAATCAAAGAAAAAAATACATATTTAAATATCCAACAGCTACAATCATAAACGTTTGATCGAAATCAGGCTTGCGTTCTTCAGTCAGTAAAGTATTATTTCCCTCGTAACAACGCAATGCCACATAGAGTAAGAATAACAGAGGGAAATAATTTGCAACTCAGTTGGTCAGTCCTATCCAACCGGCTATAGTCATCTGGCTTCTCTTCAGCTGATTAGTACCTTTTTTTTCGATCGCGGTAAAACGCTTTGATGGGGAAACATCCCATAATAAAAAGAGATTCATGTGTCCGAAAATACCTGTTCGTGTTCTTCAGAAATAAATTACATGTCACGCTGATGTGTCTTAGAGGACGCTTAAGAGATCAATAAATATTCCATACAGAAATGCTGGCATCCAATTTCGGTAACCATTTGCAAGACATTCTTTTGTCCCTGCTTATGGCGCGCCTAGAGTTGTAGTGTCCCGGCGGGGGGCATAACCTCACTAGTGGAAATTGGCAGACATTTTTAAATAACATAAACATTGTCTCTTGTTCAAATGAAACGATCTAAAACAAGAAAATGTCCTCTTTTTCTACTTTTCATTTTCGCTTGAACTTAATTTTTATTGCATTCTCCTGTTTATGGTTTTACGCTGAAAGCACAAACAATTAATAAATATCTGTCTATATCTCTGAAATGAGGTATTATGATTACTTGCATTATTCATATTATTCGGACTGTTATCCTCATCTTCATTGCCATATTCACAACGTTTCAGCCGTTGAACACTATGGCCTTCTTCAGGTGTTTGGAATTTCAAATAGAACCCTTTATTTCGTCGACCGGGGTAGATTGTTCTTGTTCCCCGTGTCAAGCATCTTCCGGTTGTCTTAATTATTTCCCTTTAACACAACTCTCGAAGTTTTGGTTCACCACTGCTGTGACCTGGTATTAAACTCAAAACTCTTTGGGTCTGGTCTCTGAATTTAACCAACGTCTTTATCCACAGGGCCATGTGTCCTTAATAAATACAAAAAAGTGTTGTTAAACTGAAATCAGGAATTTTGACCCTAAAATTTGAAAATGTAACGGATGACAAGTAACTGATAACAGTGTTTAACATTTTGCACTCTGTATCATTTATAAATATTACTTCCCCATTTACTATATATAGAATCCCCTCAAAATATAGCGTTTTATATATATATATATATATATATATATATATATATATATATATATATATATATATATATATATATGTATATATATATATATATATATATATATATATATATATATATATATATATATATATGTATATATATATATATATATATATATATATACATATATATATATATATATATATATATATATATATATATATATATATTAATTAAAGAACATGAAAGAAATATGATTTCTTTCATGATAGAATTAAATCAGCAGCTCTCTTTTTCTATTTCATTTCTGATTTGCTTGTATGTCATGAACAAACCCTTCCTGGATCATTATCCTCTTGGAAATTCCATATAGATTACCATATTGTATCATTACTATATATATATATATATATATATATATATATATATAGCGTTTTATATATATTCGAAATTGCTTGCTCTCAATCTCACTCAAGAGTGTTTTAGCTAATGTCATGGAATGATATGACTGCACAAATAAGAAATTCAACTTGCATTAGCATGGCGAACATTTTGCTACTTATCGACAATGTACTAAATGTTTTCATATTGGTTGATTGGTTGGTTGTTTTGCTTTATGGCATATCAACCTCAGTGGGTCATTTAATACCAACAAAATTTTGAAATAGATTCATAGCGATAGTTTGGTAAAAAGTTATTTATGTATACATATTAGGTTGGTGCAAAAATAATGACGTAATAATGTCGTTTTTGACGTATTTTTAACGTCAAAAAACGACATTATTACGTCATTATTTTTGCACCAACCTAATATATATTTGAACCATTTTTCAATTACTCATATTTTTGGTTGGGTTTGGTTGGGTTTGTTTTACAGCATATCAACCTCAATGGGTTATTTAATACCGACAATTTTTTTCTTGCTAGTAATATGTCTTTCTTCAAAAATCGATTTCTGGGAATATTTTTCCTTGAAGAAATCTATAGCTGGTAATATTTTTTTCAAACAATGTATAGCTGTTTGTATTGCTGGTACTTTTTTAAAAGTATTGCTGATAATAATTTTTCCTTCAAAAATTATTGCTGGTAATAATTTTTTATTACAAAGTATTTCTGGTCCTAAAACCTATTTTACACAAGTTTGGGAGTCAACTATTTTCCCATAGCTGGGACCCTAACAGGTGCTACCACCCCGGGTCAAGCTGGACCTGGGGACGCCAGCAATTAAGAGGTGATTCCACGTACTTCAAAACCTGATCAGAGGCCTTGCTGTTGGGCGTAGTTTATCCTCATAACCAGGACGCGGGTGTAGTTTATCGTCATACACAGGACGTGTTTTCATGTAACATTGGCTGGATATGTATAGAAGAAAAGCAAATGTGATTACTGATTATCGTCATGAATTTTGCTCAATCGATATGTAAACTACACAAAACAAAACAGAAAATAGAAGGAATGAGTACAAAAGAAAACGATTACAATGTAACTGTGAAATTGATAAAAACAGAAAATCCAAGAATAAAAAAAAAAATTAAAATAAAGGACCATTTTATTAGATAATTGGAAGAATTGCTGATGGAACAAAGTGGACACGGCTGCAAAGATGATATCTAAAGAATTAATTTCAAGTAATGTAGAAAAAGGTCAACTCCAGCATTTAGTAACAACCGGAGCACATATTTACTGTTGAAACATGGAAATAAAAACGAGTACACATAAGTTTTAAAGAAAATAAGCGTCGATTTGATATTGTTATTATGGACAGAACGCCATAAAAAAAAAGTCTCAAAAATAAAACAATGTTTACCCATTCTGACAGAGTGTTGCTACAGGTTTGATAGCCTACAAAAAATATTCCCCACTAGACATTTCTCTATTTTGTTTACGTGTGGAGCAGTCAGTTTAAGTATTGCCAAAGGTGACCGTTTAAACTGAAGCCAAGAAAATATGGGTTATATAAAACGGGTTCGAAAGCTAGGTTTGAGAGATAGAGGTGGGGAGAGAGGGAGACTGGTACACGTAGAGAGAAGAGAGATACACAAAGAGAGACAAAGAGAGGGGTTAGAGGAATGGTGAGAGATAGATAGAGAGAGGGAGAAAGACAGAGATATAGAGAGAGGGCGATATAGATAGAGAGAGCGAGAATATGGGGAGAGGGAGGTTAGCGAGAGACAGCGTTACCGACAGCTATATGGAGAGAGTGGGAGAGAGAAGGAGAGAGATGGGAAAGAGATAGGGAGACAGACAGAGAGAGAGGAGAGAGGAGGAGAGATGGCGGAAAGAGAGCGAGATAGAACTTAAATTCTGTTCATATATTTTATACCCTTTTCGGTAGATATAACCATTTTCAAATTAAACAAAGTTTATATTTGTTCTGCGAAAATAAAATGTCTACAGCTTACCACAAAAGGAAGAACAAGGGAAGTTCTAACCCCCACGAAATCTGGAAATCTTTGAACACTATGTAACAGATGGCTAAATTCCACTGGACGGGAAAAGATTCGTTTCTTTCATTCTTATTGGCTTTGCTTTATTTCAACTGTTTTCAGTCTTGGAATATGTAACTTGAAGAAAGCATGTGACTACTTGTGTGCCTGCGTGTGTGTGCGTGCGTGTGTGCGTGCGTGTGTGTGTGCCTTTACGTGCGTGTGTGCCTGTGGTGATGGAGAAAAGATATTGGTATTGTGCAATATGGTCTGCGCAAACAGAAGCCTTCGAAAATCTGACCCGATGGGCGATGGAAGATTAAAACGTGAAGTTTGCAATTCACTCGAAGTTTGAATGTCGCATTCCCGAAGAAAAATACCGGAAAATGTAGTCATCAATGAAACCAATATTTCAGTCAATGATGTCTGTTTCCTGCGGGCTTGTTCATATATATATATATATATATATATATATATATATATATATATATATATATATATATATATATATTAGGTTGGTGCAAAAATAATGAGGTAATAATGTCGTTTTTTGACATTAAAAAATACGTCAAAAAACGACATTATTACGTCATTATTTTTGCACCAATCTAATATATATATATATATATATATATATATATATATATATATATATATATATATATATATGGGGGGTGTATGTATGTGTGTATGTGTGTGTCTGTGTGTCTACTTACGTACGTCAAGAAATTCCGTAACCTTATGGGGAAAGGATTATTTATATCTATCAGAAAATAACTTTTAAAAGAACCCCCTTCCTTGACAATGTACTTAATGCAGGAGTGAAACTAATAATTTTAATCGAAAATTATGCTAATGCTGAGTAAATCGATTCGATTCATTTTCTATGGTTTATCAACCTTTTGCAAGTTATTTAAAGCCAGAAAATATTTTTAGATTGCAATATTTTTTTTTTTTTTACATAATAATGGTTTAGTAACACAAGTTTTACTGATTAACCCATACCTGGGGACAAGACATGTATTCCTACCTAATTACAATTTGATAAATATACAATAAAATATAAGGTATATATAAAATGGTGGTTCAATTTTGTATCACAATCAATATATAAACTGATCCCTCACTTTGTGGAAACAATAGTTTCTCTATATTTATATTCTAGAGAATATAAATAAATCTAAAAGATATATATGTGAAGTATTTGATTGAACTGTTTTCTAAGGTTTATTAGCCCCCTGCATGTTATTTAAAGCTACAAAATATTTTTAAATTATAAGACTTTTTATTAAATAATAATCATTTTGTGATACCACTCTTACTAATTAACCCATATCTGAGAGTAAAAGAGGTGGCGTCATGATATTTTCTAAGGGTATTTGCGCGTAAGGTAATATAACGAATCACCCGCACATTTAAGTTTACATCACCTGGTATTCACAAGCGGCCATCCATCTAGACTCTGACCAGACTCAATGTTGCTTAACTTCGCTGATATTACAGGAACTAGTGTTTCAACGAGATATAACCGTAAGTCTGCAGAGTAAAAATTTATTATTGCATAATATCTTGTTGTATCGTAGAGGTGAATGATACACAGAGAAAAATGAGTGCTTAATATATTTATTGAGTACCAGTGCTAACAGATACATACAAAATAACAAAGAACAATAAGTTACAATCAATTAACAAGACAACCTACAAAGAATAGAGGTGGGTCAAATGCTGTATAGCCAAACGAAGTTAAGATCAGTCCGAATATTGATCACCTTAGGAGCAACTTAATAATCAAATTATTAAACCCTTAATCGTAGACTATTTAATGCTATGAGCCAGACCATCTGGTAGATTGCTGAAGATGTGCTAGTTACTCTACAACATATCCATTATATTGAGTCAGTATATAGACGTATTTTTGATGAATCCTTGTATCTATAAATAACCAGTGATGTGTCAAAATTATTAGGTATGACTTCATCTACTCCTTGATTGTGAGGCAACAAACGTCGCAACGAATTTTAAAAGTGCCGGACCTAACTGTGGAGAAAGACTGAGTTATCCTGTCACAACTCAACGGATAATTTTTAGATTCAATAGCTTGCATGCAAACAGAAATTTCCACGGCATTTCCTAAATGAGAATGTCTTACCTGAATATTTTTTGGAAGGCTCAAGAATATTCCTCAAACCAATTCTTGGAAACTATTGCCCGATGCTACGGTACATTATTCTGTAGGAATAACTTACCATTGTTGAGGAACTTAAAGACCATGAATAGATGCATATTTTCACAAAGTAGCGTAATGTAGCTGATAATGACGTGTTTAGGTGGCTTTAACCTGTGGTTTACGAACAACATTGCATGACATCCAGTATCTAATTAGTGATACTACGAGCTAATGTGAGGTACTGTTTGAAGCGTCATGGGGTTAGCAGGAGCAATCTGGTGGGTCATCTTTTCACATATCAAATTAGACGTGATTTTATCCAGTATTACTTGTCAATTCAGCTTAGTAACTTTATATACCATGCGTGATACACTCGATCATGTATCTTTCGATACATGACTTACGAGGCAGATTTTTTTCCCCTGCAGTAGGCTGTCATTTCTTTCTGCAGTAGGCCAGTTGCCATCAAAGGCTATAGAACCCGGCCTGTCCTGCTATTTACTCATAGCTGGGGAGAAGAAAATAATTCATACATTTCCCAAGGTTATTAGCACGTAAGTGAATTATAATGAATTTGACTGGAATTCAAACTCGGCTCTCCGATTCCTCAATCAGAACCGCTATCCATTACTGTTAAGTTACCAGAGTAATGTAAGTCACTGCGTTGTTCACTGTGGATGGTATCGCCTTTTCTTAGGTATTCTTAATATTAATGTGACATTGTAGATCAAGAGATTTTAAATGTCCCCGTAATTTAAGGAATGTTATGGGTCAACCGACTTTTGCCAGCATTTATAACTGGGATATCCTTAAATCATGTTGCCTTACCATGAGCAGATTAGATGCTGTTCACAGAGATTCATCATAACACAATACTTATTGATCTGCAAATTGCCATGACATCAAGGTAAAGGTGTCACCATTTACAATTTCAATTTATATTCTATTTACACGTTATTTTTGCGCATCAGTGTATATATTATTAATAAACACGAACGTAACCGGTAACATCCAATATTTCAATTTACCTAGCATTTGCTTTTCGCTGATTTTTGTGATGTCAACAGACACTTATTGCTACTTTTGTAATGCTAACGAATACTCGTTGTCACTTTCGTAATGCTCGATATAGTAGACACTTTTTTTAATGGCAGATACAACTACAGTAACTCCCTTGAGCAATACTGATGGAAGACGCCTTTGAATATCACTCGCACTAATAGTACTCGCTCGATACTACTCGCTCGAAAAGTAACCACCGAATAGTAATCCGTACAGTGATCCCTTAGACGCTACGCTAATTCCCATCTATACATTTCTTTTACCATCATGTAATCTACTTATTCAAAATGGGATCGACTGTGTTTGCTCTGTGGTGATCAGTGTTCAAACTCCAGTGTCGGCAGCGACACTTTATTCCTCTATAACACTGATATAGATGAATGTTACTATTAAAATTGGAAAACGGGTCGCAGTAGAGAGCATACTGCGAATGATGTCAGAGTCTGATAAAATTTTAACTTCATGAAATCGGTTCTTCTTGAATGGCCTTCTACTCGTCTCAAATTATATGCCATATCCCCTTGAAACAACGGTTCTTGTACGATTGCTGAAGTTAAACCACGTCGAGCCTAGTCATTAACTAGATGAGAATATGAGGTGCAACAAGTTTGGATGTGCGTGTGATTTGATGGATAATGACACGGATTTGGAAGTCGAAGAACCGAGTTCCAATTTTATTAGGTTTAGTTACATTCACTTAGTGCAAAGACAATTGGGAAAGATAGGAATCCATCTCCCCCAAAAGCTATCAGTTAATTCTTAGGACTGGTAACAGTAGATCATTATTATCTATTAAAAAAAAATCGTACAATATTAAAATATTTTGGGCTTTAAAAAACATGTAAAACGATAACCCATAAAAGCAAAATCTTTCAGAAAAATTATAATGGTCCAGCTTTTATAAATCAGTCATACTATCTCAACTTATAGACACATGTCAGAGGATAACTCCCAGATGAGGCTCTTTCGTAGGGCAGAGTCTCGTCTCGGGAAACTGACTTTGTTTTTACGGGTCTATAGGGAATTGTTGCCCGAGCCTACGGGCTCGGATACCCCACTTTAAAACTCGGCCTTGTGCCATATCTTGCTGTGTAGGGCAGCGGGTGAATAATTATAGAGGTTTTCATGGGGCTTGCAGTAGAACAGTTTTGTGGTATAAAGTCTTGAAGAAGACTAAAACCGTAACAAATTCAGTTTTCATGAGTACGCAACTATTGTGGTCGACGCTATGCATCATAACATGACTGTAACATCCACTTATGTAAAACTATATTTCTTTATATAATGACGTGTGCGTATTTGTGTTTGACTGACAAACATATTTCAAAATAATTTCATAAAAAAAGATGAAAATATATATGCATTTAATTCTAAACAGGTGTGCAATCTTCCTTTCTTAAAAGTAGCAAAATTTTTCTTTTGTAAAAGTAAAAATGGATCGTTATGTCCCTGTGTGCCGATTTATCAGCAAAGTCAAAAGAAAATCTGTATGCTTGAAGTCTCGCCGCGTGAAGGGATCAGTTAAGATAAAACTTTTAAAAAGAAATTAGTTTTTTCTTTAAATATTCCTTAGCTTTACATTTAATTGAAACTGTATGTAAAGTGCGTAACGGTTGAGAATTACTGCAAAGAAAATATTTCCAAAACTCGGATATGCATACACCTGGTTCCCCCTCACAGTAATATGATTGGCTGGTGTCAGCCATAAATACAAACTGATGTCGAGGTACAGGACGACGCCTATTGGCTACGCATATAGTTTTCGCCTATTGCCTATGCCTATTGCCTACCACTACGACGAGGACCAGTCCATTACAGTACCTGCTAGATTGTTCTACTCGGCTACAGTAGTCAACAACGACTTTGCTACTTCGAACAAATATATCCCTTTCCGGGACATATCACATAGAATGCTTGGGTATGAACAAAGGGATTGTAGGTAGTAGTCGCCGACAAAAAAATAGGGAGAAGAAAGCGCGACAATGCCCATTTTGCCTTATTTTGCATTGTCGCGTCGATGTGTCAATGGGATGGGTATTGAAATGTAGTTTCAAAGGGAAGATCTGTTTTGATTGGTTAAAGTGAGAAGAGGAAGGAAAAAAAGGAAGAACCGATCTCCAAATATTTTGGCTACAAATAATCGCTCTGTTTGGTGTATGGAGGATTGATTGGTGACGGACGAGTTCTTATGGTGAATGTGGAAATTGTAATGTGTGAATGGGTCGTGAATCGGATTAGCTAATTATAAGATAGTTAGTGATGACCATCCTCAGCCCTTCCCCATTTTGGCCTTGTGCAGTAATTGTAATTTAAATACAATAAATAACAATAATCTCTCTGAGTCTGTCTATATTTCTGAGATGAGGTGTTATGTACATTATTTACATTATTCGGAATATTGTCCTCATCTTTGTCGCCATATTTATCACAACGTTTCAGTCGTTGTACGCTCCGGCCTTCTTCAGGTAGTTGGAATTTCGAACTGAACTCTTTATTTCCCTCACTGGGGTAGACTGTTCTAGTTCTACGTGCCATGTCCGAATAATGTAAATAATCTCTCTGTTTTATTGGTCAAAATGAAGAGAGTTAGGAAATAAGACAGAAGTATAGTTCAACGATATGAAAGTACTTTTTTTTAAAACAAGTCCTTTTGCTTCATTGGTTAAAGTGGAGAAAAAAAAGGAAAGAAGCACATTTCAACCATCTGAAAACAACTTTTACTGAAACCCGTGGTTAGTTTTTAGCGTCTGAAATGAAGATAGGAGGATGGAATATCAGAAGCGTTGTTGAAACCGCGCTCAAATCTATTCTACAAGCGGCAGTTTTGTTTAGTTGGTAAAAGTAAAGAAAAACAGGAAAGAAGAGAGACGAATATTTGAACGATCTGAAAACGACTTTTACTACAGCCAGTCGTTATTATTTAGTCATTGAGGTAAATACAGGAATATGGAATATCAAAGGCGTTGTTGAAACTACTCGCGGATCTTTTCTACAGGCGTCAGTTTTGTTTCGTTGGTTAAAGCGAGCAAAGAAAGGAAAAAAGAGAGAAGTACAGTTCAACGACCTGAAAACGACTTTTACTACAATCAGTCGTTCTGTTCCAGTGCGTGAAGTGAAAACAGGAAGATGAAATATCAGAGGTGTCGTTGAAAATACACTCGAGTCTTTTCTACGACCGGCAGTTTTGTTTCATTGATTAAAGTGAAGAAAGAAAGAAAAGAAAAGAAAAGAAACGAACAGTTCAACGATCTGAAAACGACTTTTACTACAACCAATCGTTCTGTTTTAGTGGTTGAAGTAAAGACAAGAACGAAGAATATCAAAACTGTTTCTGAAACGCCACTATCTCCATTAACAGAAAAATATAAATAGGAATATCGATCTTGTTAATTTTTATTTATTATTATGGAAAATTGAGATAAGAACTGTATTCAAACAATGAACTTACAAATGATATTTTTATGAAAAAATATGGTAAGAAATAGTAATTATTAATGCCAATATACTGACATGCAGTCCATTTCTGCAGTAAACTGGAATTTATATCACAAAATAAATATATAACTCAACCTTCGAATAGTTTGGATTTGGGGATTGATACATTAACAAAATAAGCTTATTATATCAAACAATATTTGTTTGTTTGGTGTACAATTGGTGAAGTTTCCGAATTTCTAGTATTGCGTGTAGGAAATATTCTGAAGGCAGAGAAACCTGCTACATCAATAATGCCATGGGCAATGACATTTAATTCATCTCAAAGCAGTAGAAGCAATAGAAAGCCATGATTAGGTTTGAAAATTAGTCTTCTGAGGTGGGATTTGAAAGGAAGACAATTTAATATAGTATTGAAAGAACTAATGTATTTTATAAAGAAATGGACGAGATTCTGCTAATCAAATATTGCTTTCACCATTTTCTTTTATTTTTTAAGTCTTCTATTTTTTTTTCTTTTTAAATTGTTTCTTCACATCAATTTCTGTTTCCTTCCTTCATTTTATTATTACGTAATTATTCTTTTCCATTTATTATTTGTTTTTAGACACTTTTTATTGTTTTTCCCTTCACGTTCTTCAATTTGTCTTCATGGTTTTGTGCAATATGATTATTTATTTGATTCTAATTCTCTTTTTCTATCTCTCTCTAAGTATCTCTTTCTAATTCTCTCTTTCTAATTGTCACTTTCTGTTTCTTTCTTTCAAATATCTTTCTAATAATCGCTTTTTAATTCTGCCTTTCTACTTCTCTCTTTCTAATTCTCTATTTATATTTCTTTTTATTTCTCTCTTCCCAATTCTCTCTTTCTGTTTCTCACTTTTTTAAATTCTCTCTTTCCAATTCTCTCTTTCTGTTGCTCCCTTTTTTAATTCTCTATTTCCAATTCTCTCTTTCTGTTTATCCCTTTTTTAATTCTCTCTTTCCAATTCTCTCTTTCTGTGTTTCCATTTTTTTAATTCTCTCTTTCCAATTCTCTCTTTCTGTTTCTCCCTTTTTTAAATTCTCTCTTTCCAATTCTCTCTTTCTGTTTCTCCCTTTTTTTAATTCTCTCTTTCTGTTTCTCCCTTTTTTAATTCTCTCTTTCCAGTTCTCTCTTTCTGTTTCTCCCTTTTTAATTCTCTTTTTCTCCCTTTTTAATAGTCTCTTTCTCTCTTCTTAATTCTCTCTTTGTTTTTCTCTTTCTAATTCATTCATTCGATTTCTCTCTTTCTAGTTCTTTTTTTTTCTTTCTAATTCTCTCTTTCTACTTCTTTATTTCTAATTCTCTTTTTTCTATTTAACCCTTTCTAATTCTTTCATTATAATTCTCTCTTTCTAACAGTTTCTCTTTGTTAACTTTACATTACTTAACGCTTTCATTTTTCTATTATTTTCTTCTTCCTTCGTTTTCTCTTTTTCTTTTTTCTCTATTCTTTTTGTCTCTTTCTAATTGTTTGTTTCTATTTCTCTCTTTCTAGTTCTCTCTTTATATTTCTTTCTAAATTTCGCTTTCTCATTCTCGCTTTCAAATTCTCTCTAATTCTATCTTTCTAATGTTTGCTTTCTGTTTCTCTCTTTATAATTCTCTTTTTATTTCTTGCTTTTTAAGTTTCTATTTCTCTTTCTAATTTTATCTTTCTATTTCCCTCTTTTTAATTCTCTTTCATTTTCTCTCTTTTTAATTACACTTTTAATTTCTCACTTTCTATTTTTCTCTTTTTCTAATTCTTTCTTTCTCTTTCTCTCTTTTTAATTATCTCGTTTTTCTCTCTCTTTCCAATTCACTCTTTCAATTTCTCCTTTTCTATTTTTCTCTTTCTAATTCTATCTTTCTATTTCTCTCCTAATTCTCCTTTTATATTAGGTTGGTTCAAAAATAATGTCGTTTTCTCACATATGTTACTATGTGAGAAAACGACATTATTTCTGCACCAACCTAATAATTCTCTTTTTGTAATTTTCTTTTTTTTTTCTATTTCTTCCTTTCTAATTCTCTCTTTCTAACACAGTTTTTCTTTGTTAACTTCACGCTTGCATTTTGTTTCTATTATTTTCTTTCTTCGTTTTTCTCTTTTCTTTTTTCTCTTTTTCACTTTTCTTTCTTCTCGTTTGTCTTTTTAGTTCAATTTGCATACCTTTTTCCATTTTAATATTACACTCTTCCGAAAGATTCCATTTCTATTTCCTTACTCATTTTTTTTAGCTTCTCCTATCATCTCCTCTTTTAATCTCTGTTCCTTTAGCTCCAATTCTTTTTGTTTTCCGTTCATCCGACCTTCTTTGTGTTCTGTATTAATGCTTGCTGTAACAATTAACCGTAAAGTCTGTTATTTCCCGTTAACTGCTCCTCTAATTGCGTTAAATTCGACAATTGCATCACGGGAAGACCGCTTTCAGATATGAACATGAAATGAAACATCTGTTGAGATGAATATGAGAAAACCTCATTGTTAACAGGAGTGAC
This sequence comes from Acanthosepion lycidas, assembly GCA_963932145.1. NCBI lineage: Eukaryota > Metazoa > Mollusca > Cephalopoda > Sepiida > Sepiidae > Acanthosepion > Acanthosepion lycidas. The sequence continues at coordinate 39,187,308 of OZ010577.1, read as the reverse complement.
GAAATCGAGGAGCGTCCTAACCTAATTAGCAAAACACTATTTAATTTCATTAATTCTAATTCTAACAAATTACGTAAAATATGCGTTGTAAATGATATTCAAAATGTAATCGCCATTGGCTCTGCAAATTCGAATACATGCTCTTGTTTCTGAATTGAATCACAAGAAGAAGAAAAAAAAAACTGTTTAGCAAATAATATTTGTGGAATAAACTATACAGTCGCCAACAGCAAGTGTCTGATACAAAATAAAACACACCAGTTCAATTAATATACATTTATATATATCGTTAAAACAGATACGTTTTATTTCATAATTAAGCTTCCTGCTTTTTTATGGGCTATGTACATTCAGGATGCGAATGATAGTGGCTCTCCCTACCATCCTATATCTTGTTTCGGTGTCGCTCTAGCCTTTGTCCTGCTGGTCAATTTCCGCTTTAGTGTAAATCCTACCACCAGATTTGTAACCTGTCTCTCCCTTTCTGATTATTTCATTGTAATTCTCTCTTTCTAACAAATTTTCTCTTTCTTAACTTCACATGACTTAACGCTTGCAGTTTTTCCTATTAAAAGTAAGAGAGAAATATCAAGAGAGAATTAGAAAGCGATAATTAGAAAGAGATAATTAGAGAGAAATAGAGAGAATTAGAAAGCGATAATTAGAAAGAGATAATTAGAGAGAAATAGAGAGAATTAGAAAGCGAGAATTAGAAAGAGATAATTAGAGAGAAATAGAAAGAGAAAATTAGAAAGCGAGAATTAGAAAGAGATAATTAGAGAGAAATAGAAAGAGAGAATTAGAAAGCGATAATTAGAGAGAAATAGAAAGAGAGAATTAGAAAGCGAGAATTAGAAAGCGAGAATTAGAAAGAGATAATTAGAGAGAAATAGAAAGAGAGAATTAGAAAGAAAGAAATATAAAATTAAAAGAATTAAAAAAGAGGAATAGAGAGAAGTATCAGAGAGAGAGAATTTGAAAGGAAGTAATATAAACAGAAGTAGAACGAGTGAAATAGAAAGAGAGAATTAGAAAGCGAGTATTAGAAAGATATTTAGAAAGAATGAAATATAAAGAGAGAATCAGAAAGAGAGATCTAGAGAAATATAAACAGACAATTGGAAAGAGATAATTAGAGAGAAATAGAAAGAGAGAATTAGAAAGAAGGAAGTGGAAAGAGCGAAATGTAAAGAAGGTATTCGAATCAAATAAATAATCATATTGCACAAAACAATAACGATAAAATGAATAACGTGAAGGGAAAAACATTAAACAATATCTAAAAACAAATAATAAATGGAAAAACAATAATTATGTAATAATGAAATGAAAGAAGGAAACCAAAACTGATGTAAGGAACCAATTTAAAAAGCAAAAAAAATAGAAGCCTAAAAAAATAAAAAAAAAGGGTGGAAGGCACTGCCTCGACTTTTCTCGATATGTTAAAATACATTCATAATGTTTTTTATTTAAAGGATTCAAATATCTTGTTTTATTAATTTTTTTAGTTAAATTTCTTACTTCATAATTTTTTTTTTAATTTTATAATACGAAAATAAAATGGCATCCCTCCTTCCGTTTTTGCTTTTCCTCTTATATTTGAAAATATAGAATACAAATATGGTGGTAAGACACAGTGGTCGGTAGGACACACTCTAAAGCGGCCCCCATTTAAAAATAGATTACTTGACGTTTCTTCGTGCCTGAAATATGGTAACTTTTTCCCTGTAATCGCCACCTTCATTCTAGTGGCATTATCACCTTGCTTGGGCAAAATGATTAACAAAAATAAACTAAAATAAATAATTTCATATAGAAAATCTGACACTGACATCCGGACGGACAAAGGAATAGCAAAATATACCAAAAGTTAAGCAAAATAAAATAAACAGGAAAATTTCGTTAGAAAAGAGTTTTCATTTCAAGAGTATGTAATATAAACTTCCGTCTCCTTGAATCCCATTGATCATTTGTCCTTTCTCGATCCTCCCTATTCTGTTTTCTCTTTCCCTTTCATTTCCTCTCACTCCCTGCGTACTCGTAACATTTCCAGAGGTCAGTCAGTTATGTGCCATGCGTGATACACGCTTAGGCGATCATGTATCTTTCGATACATGACTGATGAGGCAGATTTTTTACAGCAGTAAGTTGCCATTTTTTACTGCGGTAGTCCATTTGCCATCCAAGTCTATAGAACCTGGAAGGAGAAGAAGAGGATTCATACTTTTCCCAAAAGTATTTTCATGTAAGTGAATGTAATAGATTCAACTGGAATTCGAACTCGGCTCTCCGATTCCTCAATCCGAGCCGCTATCCATACGATTTAAAAAATTATTTTCCTAATTTTAAATTGAGAAATTTTTAATTTCATCTTTTTGGGGAATTTTGTTAATTGACGATGGCCATTTAATCTATACTTCTCTAGAAAATCTTTCCTAATTAAATATTCAAGAATTTTATGTGATTTTAAGTTTCCTTTTAGTTCCAAAAATCTCCCGGTTGCTAACCTTATACCCCTGATAATTTTAACATCCTCCCGTAGAAGTATATATCTGTAGTGTCATGTGTTTTCTTTATCAGGGAGGAGATTATCAACACATTCTTAACATATAAGAGATTAAATCTTACATAGCAGGCCTGCAGATTTTCATATTCCTAAAGGTATTTTCTTTGCTTAGGTTCTAGAAAGCATCTTGCCTGTTCGTGTTTCAGATGTTTTGATTACTACTGATTCAAATTGCTCTATTACTATAAATCAATCCCCTGGCTTGTTATTTATGTGATAAAATAAAGTTTCGTTTTTTTTTTAAGTTGTATTCGTGCAAATTAAGCGAACGGAGAAGCGAACGTCTTGAAATAATAATTTCACTTGAAAATAAAATATTTACTGAACTTGCAGTCCATAGCTTAACAACAAGAACAGTCAGATTAAACCAAACCTGATATATTGCTGCCATATCTGGGCTGGTTCTACCCAATCCTTATTTCCCATACTTGACAGAGTTCAAAGACGCTTAGGTGGCGTTGTTAGGGATAATTTATTTTTCAACTTGCATCCCCTTTCCCACAGATATAACGTCGCAAGCATGTCACTACGCTGTTGCCAATTCTATGGGAAATGTTTTGCACGAGCTCGAATCATTAGTTCTAACAATTCAGAGTATTACAGCTAGAGACAGCCATGATGCGTTCACAGGAAAATTACCCACACCCCATCCGTATTCCCATGTTAAATAGGAAGAGTTGCAAGTCAGACTGTTTTTCTCAAGAACTGCTGCTTTGGGGAACAGGCTCTTGCGTAGGTGTTTCTCGGAACATTACAAAATTAACCCCTTCAAGTCAGAGTTTACTCATCCCCTATATCCATGTAACCCTCACTTACTATTTTTGCTCTTACAGTATCACACAAATCACTCAGTAAACGTCTACCATCAGTGACTCCTGAATACTGGATTTTTTTAAGTTAATAAAAAAGCAAAAAACATGTTGATCATCATATAGTCAAATATTTTTTATGTTTGCACAGATATAAACTTACACCTACACTAACTGTACTTTGTCCTCTATATGGCATTCTGTCGAGTTCATTTTTACGTGCCGTGTCCCGTCAGTACGTACGTGTTTATGGCCCGCAACACCTCCCTATCCCTTGTAGCGCTTAATGAGTTTTGAGTTTTTGTTATTTCTCCCAAACCCTGTTCTATCATACATTTACTCAAGCTGATCGAGTATGTTACCCGTTGCTTTCATCTATCGCTCTTTCTTTCAATCTGTGAGTATCAGATTTTACAAGCCCTTCTTCCTCAATAGGTGCCACAGAAATTTCAACTGCCCCTTCCCGGTGTGAAGTATAAATTTTCTTTTTGCTTGCATCTTCTCCAAATCCTTGTTGTTGCTCACAAATTCGGTCCAGAGTATCCTCAGCATTTTTCTGTAGAACCACATTTTTGTTGCATCATGTCCCCGCTTCATCTTTTATGAGATTGTCCAGCGTGCGCTGACATACAGGAGGACATATATCGCGTAACAGTTCAATACTTTTTTTTTCACGTAATTTTCCTGTCTCTTAATACTCTGCTTAGCTTTTGGAATGCATCTTTGGGCACCTCAATACGTATTCAGATTTCTCTGTTGTATTATTCGTCCAATATTAGAATAATTCCCAGATATTTAAATTTTTGTACTTATTTTATCCTAGAATCCGGGATTCCGTGGCACAGTGGAGTAATGAATTGCAGCAGGAATCGGAGGGCAGAGTTCGAATTCCAGTCGAATCCACTATATTCACTTACGTGCTAATACTCTTGCGAAAGGTATGAATCCTCTTCTTCTTCCTACCAGATATGGGTAAATATCAGGACAGACCGGGTTCTATAGCCTTTGATAGTAAATGGTCTAACACAGAAGGAAATAGCAACCTACCACTGTGGAAAAAATGCCTCGTCAGTCATGATCGCCTAAGCGTTTATTACGCATGGCACATAACTGACTTATATATATATATATATATATATATATATATATATATATATATATATATATATATATATATATATATATATGTGTGTGTGTGTGTGTGTCTGTGTGTATGTATTAGGTTGGTGCAAAAATAATGACGTAATAATGTCGTTTTTGACGTAAAAAAACGACATTATTACGTCATTATTTTTGCACCAACCTAATATATAACTGACTGATCCTCGATTTGTGTTTAGTTAGTTTGTTCAAAATTTCCCTAGAGCTCTTTTTTTTTTATTTTTGACTTATTCTATTTTTAATACTCTAACAGAAACGTCAGCAAATCTAGCACAAAAATAAAAAATAAAATTACTAAAATGATAAAGATAGGATGAAGCAATAACTCCAAATTCCAAGAGACAAAATGAATCGTCTAAAGATATTAGAGCAAAGTTATACAAAAAGAAACAATATCCCACATTTTAGTATCCGAGAATCAATGGGCTACAACGAGATAAAAATAGCCAAGATAAAGCAGAATAGCAAATGACGTACCTATATAAAACTGTCTTTAAGTGGCAGCAGAAAAATTTATCGTTGAACTTTCAAAAGGTAAGCTTAAATATTAATGAAATACTTAAATGCAGCAATTAATTTTGAGAACTTCTGTAGTTTATTGTTGCCCATAGCATCTTCTCCCTCCTAATTATTGTGATGAAGGCCAAATCAAGAGGCCTCAAAATGAGAGCAGTTATAGTTCGAATCTAGGTAACGTTTGCCTATATTTACTAACGATATGAGAATGTTGTTCGACAGATCATTAATATTACGTTTGACAAAATGCTCGGTCGGTTTACGAGTAAATTGTCTACTTAATAAATAAAGCGAAAGAACTTATTGGCCAACCCAACATAGAAAAGAAAGTGTAGGACAAACGAATCGCAGTTTCTTTATTTTAGTACGTTCTATAGTAAATATCTTTTTCATATTTTCTTATGAATATAAATATTTCGGGAAAGCATTGATCAATTGATCATTGAAGCAATTGCTTTATGGACGTAAGTACTAGAGATTTCACAGCTGAAAAGTTTGTGTTGTAACGTCCACTACTGCACTCTGCCAAACGTATGCGTGATTTCTAAGATGAATACCTTCGTGTTGCGTTTATTATTAATCGTTTCTCATCGATTCTATGGGAAATGATAATTAAGACATCAGCAGTGGACCTCGAGGAGCGAAACCCATAATGTTTGTCGCTCAGCAGCTTGTTTCTGTTGCGGTGATAAGCAAATCCCTTGTTAATAATAAAAAGAAATAATTTTCAGATGACAATAATGAAGCTGAGCAAAAATTGAAATTATTCTGACGAGAGTGACGGTGAAATGAACATGAGTACTGATGAGAGTACTACACTACTGAAACTTGCTTTAATAAGTTCCTTATCGGGAGTGTACCTGGAGTGAAGAAAAATTACGAATGCAATAATTATTTCTGCATATACCTACCCGTAACTTCAGTCTAGAAAATTCTGACAGAAAACCTAATTCGTATTATTAAGCACTGACTAATTAGAATTTTTAACAAAGAAATTTCACCTAAATTGAACATTTGTTTAACTTTTTTCCCAATTCGCATCGATAAAAAAGAAACAAGGATCTATATACATTACTTATGTTCAGACTATTCTCCACGTCTTTGTTGTTGCTGCCATCACAACTTTTCGAACGTTGTGCTCTCCGGTCTTCAAGTGTTTATCGATCTGTGTGACCTGCAGGCGTTTCTGAAGTGAATCCTTTATATCTATTAGGTTGGTGCAAAAATAAAGTCGTTTTTTGACGTTAAAAATACGTCAAAAACGACATTATTTTTGCACTAACCTAATAACAGACGGTTCTCGTGCCACAACCCATGTCTCGTGAAGTCTCGTGTAGGTCTTTTTTTTTTTGTTTTTTCTTATTTCTTTTATTTATTTATTTATTTATTTTTTGGTACTGCTCTGTTATTGCTTGTACGTTTTCCACTGAGTCCAAGTCCATACTACCCCGGAAAGGGACTGAACTTCCAATTATATCACCAAATTAACGATCCAACGATTTAATCCACTAGGCTACTGTCCCGTAGAAATGAGAACTAAGCATGATTAGTAGGACAAGAACAGTCTACACCCGTAAATAAATCCTTCATTTCAGATTTCCCTTTAGGTTATCCAGTAGCTTATAGCTGGACATTATCGATATACACCTGATTATGGACGGAGGGTACAACGGCTGAAATGTTATGATAGTAAATACAAAGATGAGGACAAAAGTCTCAATATAAATAGTAATAACTACGCATCTCAGAAATCCAGACAGAAAGGATCAATACAGTCTACGTCATGTTTTGTAACTCAAATTTTATACAGTATTCAAAGCAAACACACGTGCATTATCAGATCGAAATGCAACAAGATAACGGCATAAATATCTTCACATTGCAAGAAAGAAAATATAAACAAACTCAAAATCCATTGGTTAGCAGATATTTCTCTGTAACGACGCGAAACACTAGTTGCCATTACTAGTACGTTCACAAGCAGCATTTAATCAAACTGAAACCATTTACCATTCGCTCCGTTTATAACTCGCCCAATAAACTCAATCAGGCATTGCTTATCGCGTATCACTATGGCAGGAAAAAGATGAAGATATCTACTACGCTGACAACGGACCCGAATATGTGATGACGTCTATCTTCGACATGGCCAGCAATGGAGCAGACTATTTGTTTAATATCTATGTAAATTATGTTTCTTTTTTGTTTGTTTAATAAAATTCACTGTTTGCTTACAAGCTTAATCTTTTTTTTTTTTTTTTTTTTTTTACGCATTAGTTAGTTTGGGCCATGGATATAACTTATGAGAAGGAATCGTAAATGAGAAAGAAGTATTAATTTTTTTCCGGTCACGTGCGTTGTCATATTGGAAAATAAGGCGACGTACGTGACCGGAAAAAAATTAATGTCTCATTTTCATTTACGATTCCCTCTCATAAGTTCTTTAAGTTGGGAAATATGGAAAAAAAGACTTTAAATTCTTGTCCATTGACTGACTATTGGAATGACAATAGCCATTTCTATTAGGTTGGTGCAAAAATAATAACGTAATAATGTCGTTTTTCGGCGTATTTTTTAACGTCAAAAAACGACATTATTACGTCATTATTTTTGCATCAACCTAATATGTAATTCAAACATTTTAAATCACGTTACGTTTAATGAACACTTTTGTGAATTCTTCCCGCTCCTTATAAGAGGGTGAGTTGAAGACTTTTCGGCATGAACAAAGAAAAATTTCAAAATAAATCCTGATGTTTAGATATTTCGTAAATTTTAGAGGAAGCGGAACTGTCTAAGAAATTTTCAGCACCCATTTGTAAGTCCAGCCATGAGGTTTACGTTTTTGCTAGAAGCTGTTGATTGTAAAAGTATAGATAATCATTACGAATTGGACGATTTTAGATGCTCGTTACGCATTTTGCTTTTTATTACCGAAGCCAAATAATTTATAGACAAAAGTGGTGGACAGCGGAAAACTGTAAATTTGAAAGAGGCACACTGATGCCAAATATTGTGTGTGGCTTAACTCGTGAGTTATACTGAAATTCAGATCGTCGAAATATTCGAGTCACGCTCCATATATCTGACGTCATCACCTCACCTAATTCACACGCTGCGAAAATAAAATCTCACAATTATATGCGTGTCTATGGTTTCCACTTCGCCTCGCCCGATCAGTCTACTAGTGAGAGCGTATATATTCAAAAGAATTAATTCCTGAGGGTTTAAACGCATAAACACTTAGCGGTTTCACAAAAGTTGATACTTACCATAGGAGTGATTATAAATTGGATCTGGGGAATTAATTCCTGTGGTGTTATTGCTAGGTAGTAATATGTGTTTTTGTTTTTAGTTTTTTTTTTTCGTCTTAAATCTCCTTAATATTTTAAGAATATATAAATCAGGCTCATGATTTACCAACACTGTTACCATTCAGAAATGGGGGTACTTTTTATACTAAAGACATTATTCACACATTTTTAATCATTTTTGAAAATCTGTTCGTTCTAAGCAAGATAATAACGCCACATAGACGTAAAGGCTTACTGAGTGTATTTAATGAATATAAAAAAAGAAAATATTATTAAGGAGTAAGAAGAATAAAAGAACTGGTATTAGGAAGACAGAAGATAACTGACATTACATTTAAATTTTGGAAAATCAGATTTGACTGGGATGCAAGAAGAAGGAAGAGAGTTCCACAAGCGAGAAGTACGAGAGAGTAAACTGTTAGCATTGAAGTTAAGGTTATATCTGTCCAATCAAACTGTAAAATGATTGGACATTGGCAACAATCTCTATTGTGTCTAAATTAATAAAATGTAGGTACCATAAAGTAATGTTCATCACAAAAATCGCCATGAAAATATTTATACAACGAACCCTCGTTACGCCTGTGGGAACGTGACTGAAGCCGAGACGCCAGGTCAGGACGAATAATATTGCAGATTCCTCTTTGAACTTTATCAATAATCTCTAAATGCGTAGCCGAAAACCAAATGTTTTTATGTATATTTGTATTATATAAATGACTTATGGAGTCTTATCATTTTAATTAATATATTTTTAATTAAATTTTAATTAAAGTTTCACTAATTAATGACGCATGTGTCCATATACGAACTAAATGAAACAAACGCATATTTATGCAAACTCAAAAATGATTAAACCTCAAAATAATAGTATATTAAGTGCACCCGCGGACATTCTGCAGATTTTGTCAAAATTTAACTTACTCTCAAATTTTCCGTTTTCATTGTTGTCCAAGTTTTTATTTTACAAATTTCATTGATTTACACTAATTGCATGCAGATTATTATCCTCATATTCTTGTTCTTAACATAATGTTTGTAATTGCATAGCCAAAGCACCAGACCAAATGTGGCAGAAATATTCAATGCATGGACGAATGTTAGAATTAATTTATATATTTAAGATAGCTTATGGCATGAAAAAATCTCTAGCCGACACAGTGGACCAACTTTTCTAACAGAAAACCTACAAATTGATTCAATATAATATTTCCCCTTCAATGTCCTTCCGATTAGGCACAATAAGTAACCCATCAGAAGGTAAACATCAGCAATATTGATGGCAAAAAAAAAACGTTTCTCTCAGACGATTAAAAGCGATTTTTGTTGCCGTTAAACTTAAAAAGCCATTTCTTTCCTCAGTTAAAAACAGATTGTAGGTTGTTTTTGAGATAACACTTTAAATTATGAAATAAATTTGGGTAAGTAATTCTGAAAGAGTAATAAGTTTGGAAAAACGTCCACGAAATTATGTTTCGAAAATAATATCCGATAAAACATTTCGCCTCTGACTTCATCAGATGCATAACGAAAAGTTTGTTGTGTGTGTAAGCATTTGCGTGTCTTTAAAATAATTAAAACATATTATTTTTCTCAAGCTGGAGTTTCTCGAGACGAAAAAGAGAAAGAAAATGGGTGACTTTTCAAATGTCAATAACTTATAACTTTACATTATATATATATATATATATATATATATATATATATATATATATATATATATATATATATATATATATATATATTATAAATTAAATGGTTTAAAATATGGTTTTTAAATTAACTGATTAAAATTTATAATATTAATGCTCTGTAAATTTACACTGAAAACTATTTTGTAAAAATAAAAATACCATAAGAACACTGAATTATATATCTTATTGTTCTATCTTTTTATTTATACACACACACACACACACATATATATATATATATATATATATATATATATATATATATATATATATATAATTCTTATGTTTTTTCAACCAACTTATCAGACTTCAAAATCATTTACGCTGCACGTGTCTGATTAATTATTTTCTACTCAGCTATCACACAAACAAAACCATATAAACCTCTTACTACACTATCGCTGTTACTATGATAAATGTTCAAACGAGGTACATTCCTTAGTTCCACAGTTGAGGACACGCCATATCACGGACAGCATCATCCACATTCCCTTTCTATTCCATTCGTGAGGAAGAAGTTCCACACATATATCTTCTTCTTCAAACGTGTGGCTTTATGGAAGAGACTTCCAAGAGGATCCTTCTGCGACGTCTACAATCTTAATATCTTCAAATCTAGAGACCACAGATATATATCCTACATTTCATCATAACATTAACCCTTTCCTACTTTCTATTACCACATGCCCTTACAACAATCCCATTCTGTAACCTTTTTGTCGTTTGGGCCTTGTATCTGGTGATCTAAGCCTATTTCAGAAAATCTTGTGATTTTCATATTAAAGAGACATCACGATCAGTACGATGGTGAGAAAGAGTGGTAAAATTGGTAAGCACATTGGCCGTACTGTACGAATCGGTATATTTTAGGACCCACTGTTTAAACTGCCCTGCCGCTAGGGTCTAGAATATACCAATGCATTCCCAAGGAGAGGAAAATCACTCAATTATCGAAGCCAACTAATACGTATATGTTGTAGACTCCAATATAAACGATCAATATTTACCTGTTCCCGAAACAAATGACTGGTTTTAACTAAAATTCTGTGTCGGAAGATCAACCAATCCAGTAAAGACTTGAATGCAATATACTTCTTCTTTATGAGATAGTATGTAGCAAACATTTTTGATATTTCTTCCATAGTCGGTACGGATTTGTATGAATTGTGATAGATCTTGATTAATTTATTAATATTCTATTTCATGCACGAAAGAAACCTTCAGGACAGAATATTGTCGCCACTCGGTGATCTCAGTCTTCACTTTCATATATATCAGTTTCTTTGCATCGAACGAAAATTTTCAATCTTTTAATATCTTCTGTTCTTTTGGACATGAGAATTGAAATCACAACTTGTAAGGACCCAAATCACTGCTTTTTTTTTCCAATCTTCGACCTACTTTATTTTGAACATCTCGCCTTGGTGAATGCCTTGGTCACTCCATCTGAATATTACTTGATCTTGTCGTTAATGTATCTTGCATTTTCTTTATAATACCTGGATGTCTGGAATCGAAGAAGCTAAAATAAAATCCTATAAATGTTGGCTTACGATAAATGGATGTAGACATTGTCTGCACGAGTTATTTGCACATCATGAAAAGCCAATACGTTGATTCTTTTCATGGTAAAATATATTAGATTTCTCAGAGTCCAACAGAACTTTCACAACCCATAGTGTGACCATAGCATTTAGATTCCTTTATATATATATATATATATATATATATATATATATATATATATATATATATATATATATATATATATCTTTGCTGGTACATATTTCCTGGCACGTTTTCTCCTTTAATTCATTAATGGCATCAATATAAAAACTTCTTGTGAGTCACACGATAAGAACATTGGCATATTTGATATGTGATATTAAATAAGTCTCTTTTCAACTCACGCTCCCAATCATATGGGTTTGTACAAAAGTAATAGTTGCAGTTCTTGATACACGTTCGTGTTTTCCTCACTTTTGAAATCACCAATTTAAAATGTTTGATCTAATTGTATTTTTTGTTTTTGCCCCGTTTTGATTTTTCGATTATTATTATTATTATTATTATTATTATTATTATTATTATTATTATTATTATTGTTGTTTTATTTCTTTTGGTTTCTGGTGTATACTCATTTCTTTCCGGGTCGCGACTAGAAACTTAGGTCAGAAATAGCAACATGACATTTTCCAATGAGCAGTTTTGAAAAAAAAAAATATATTTTTTACATAGAAAAAGCCCTTCGCAAGGTGTGGGCTGTACTTCTTAGTACAATCTTTTGTATTTCTTTTAGGCATGGGCTACCAAGGATTCCTTCAATGAGTCTATTGGATACTTTTTCAATCAGTCAGGGGGTTCCACCTACAACTGGAATTGTTAATGTCCTCATGCACTACATGTTTGAGATTTCGATTTTAAGGTCCTTGTATTTTGATAGTTTTTGGAAAGTCTTCAAAGATACATTGCAGTCTGCAGCGGCTGCCATGTAAATAAGGTGACACATTTTTGTTTGCGGTCTCCAATCACGATGCTAGGGTGATTAGCTTTATTTTTTTCTGGCTGTGTGTATTGTAAAATCCCAGAAAATTGTCACAAGCTTTGTCTCCGTAACCGGGTCTGGGTGGTGCTCATTCCAATTTCTCCCAGTTTCCTTTCCGTAAGTGTGGCAGATTTACCACGGCAGATATGTAGCCACTCTGTCGTGTCATGTTTTATATCCAGTGAGAGTCAATACCGCGCAACCTGATACATGATGGTCAACTGTTTCGGGATAGTTATCACAGAATCTGCATTTTAGACTGACACATTTTTTTCAGTATGAGTGATTGGTAATTGCTAATTAGCAATAATTGGTCTTGTGCAGCAACAATAAAACCTTCAGTTTCATCTTTTAACGCTGTACTACGTAGCCACTCATGTGTTTGTCTACATAAGATTGTTTGTTGCAGGCAGAGTATTGACCGTGAAGCGGTTTATCATGCCACCGCTTCTGTATCTGGTCGGTTGCATTTGCATTGCTTTTTTTTAAGTATTTTGCAGGCTCAGTCGGTGTATTTATGCATTACTTGTGTTTCTTCACTCACTTGGAACTCCATTTTGAACCTGTTAGCTTCCTTTATTACTGAATGAATTCGCTTACTACTTTCATGTTCTTTGATCATAATACAATCTCCTGTAGTTTCTAGGTATCTTTGAAAGACAATTGATGTAGTTTTGTAATACAGTTCCAGTTGAAGTAATCCTCTGCCACCATCGGATCTTGGCACGTACAGACGATCAACATCAGCCTTGCGATGGTTTGTGCGTTGGCAGGTGAGGAACTTTCACGTTTTGCCGTCCATTCGCTTAATGTCAGCTATGGTCAAGTTAAGAATGTTGAAACTGTATTGCACCACAGGGAGAGCCAAGGTGCCTCTGGCTGATATACATTTTTTTATTTTATTATTTCAGCTCGCACCACGCCTATAATACTCTTTTTTTATCTATTCCTTCATTTTAATATGCTGTATTTCATCTCATTCTTTAATTCATAGGTGACTATTTATTTCTTCTTGTTCCACTTCCCTAATCTTTTCGTCAAAATTTCTTGAATGCTACATTTACACATTTATCTAATCCGAAATTCATACCTATGTTGTCACTGAAATATTTTACAGTACTTGTCCTCTTTGGCAACGAGTTTGAAATCATCCATCTAGAGTAGGTCATTGAGTACTTTCTTGTTTAGTTTCTAACCATAGCTATTATTAATTAGTTCATGCGTAAGTGGAGTTAAGGACATACAAAATGTATGACAGGGAGTTTCTTGAAAGATTCTTCGTCGGATATTCATTCGCTTGGAAATGGCAGTGCCTGTAATAGGATTTAGGTATAATGTGGTTTTCCACATTCCCATGCTGTGTTCAATGAAATTTATTATAGACTTTGTACATTTTCCAAATTCGTAAGTATCCATGAGTGTGGCACCCTATCAAAGGCTCTACGGTAATCTATACTCAGATTTCTACATCGACTCCTGCAATTTTCCAGGGTCATTTTGTTTATCAGCAGTTGATTTTTGGAACCCTACTGTTCCAGTGAAAAATGTTGTTTGTTTCAAGAAAAGAGTAAGTACGATTCGTCTGGACAGACTTGATCAATTTATACGTGGTGGACAGACATCTTAGGGGTCTATAATTTTTCGGGTCATCTGTTTTGCTTATATTTGGCTTGAGATATGTAATACCTTCAATGATACATTCCGGGATCTCATTGGGATTATTAATAAGCATTGACAGGCTTGTGCAAGGGTTTTATGGATTGATGAGATATGATAGAGCTAAAGATTAAGCACCTTATCATTTTCATTTTGGGGATTTCGTCAGAGCTTGCCTAACCTTATTCGTGGTTATATTTTCCCACTCTTGTAGAGGTTTATCCAGCATCCATTCTTCGCGTTGATTCTGGATTGGTGGTATCATTATTATTATTATTATTATTATTATTATTATTATTATTATTATTATTATTATTTCCTCTTCAAGTCTACTCTTGTAATTGCTCTTTTTTTTCTTTTTTTATTGCTTTTGAAATATTTGTCGACCGATAGCGATATTTATTGCTTTTGCAATTGTACCTCACATTTCGGTGACTGGTGTGTCTTATAAAGTGTGTCTTTGTGTACTTTTTTTAAAACAAGTACCTGAAAAATCTCTGTTGTCATAAAAGTAAATTAATTCTACTCTCAAATCCAAAGAGGATACAAATAAGTTTTGTGCAAGGGTTTTATGGATTGATGAGATATGATAGAATTATGGATTGGGCACCTTGTCATTCATGGGTATTTCCATTTTGGGGATTTCCTTGGAGCTTGCCTAACCTTATTCCCGCCTTTGTAGATATTTATCCAGCATTCGCTCTTCTTTACATTGGATCCATTCTGGATTGGGTTTATATTATTATTATTATTATTATTATTATTATTATTATTATTATTATTATTATTATTATTATTACTTTCGTTTCAACTCTACTGCTGCAATTGCTCTTTGCTCTTTTTAATTTTTTTTATTCATTTTGAAATATTTGTCTACATCGGTATTTATTGCTTTTGCAATCTTACTCGTCATTTCGGTGACTGACGAGTCTTATAAAGAATGTTTTTTTGTGCACCTTCCTTAAAACTGGTACCTGAAAAATCTGTTGTGACAAGGGTAAATTAATTCTACGCTCAATTGCAGAGAGGTTACAATCAGTGACAAGGGCAGCAGTTTTTGACGCAGCATGCTTGAAGAAGTTTGAGAAGGGAGCTTCCATCATGTAAGATCGAAAGCTCTCCCAGTCTGCCTTCGCCTAACGAAAAATCGTTCTATGGAACGGTACATCAGAGGATGGCGTCAATTTAGACATTTTATTAGGGAATGGTCTGACGTGCCTAGTGAAGGTAAAACTTCTGATACAATTCGACGCGCAGCATTTTGTGCAATGATAGAAAGAAAGACGGACAAATAAGAAAATTAAAAATAACATCAACGAAAAAAAGAATATTACGGAAAATGGAAAGTTTAAAATAAACATATAATCGCATGCAAGCGTTGATTCCTCAGGGAAAATATTGCCATGAGTTATCTTCTATGACTTTACAATAAAATCATAAACAATAATCACGCATGCGCAATGCTCACTATGATTATATATAGCCACACTTGGGGCTGCCACTTCAATATGCCAGAATGTTTCATGTTTGAAAAAAGCAAAACAAATTTATAGGCGACAATAAGTATTACAGTATGCGGTGAGAAGCTCATTTTTTAAAAATGTTATTTATTAAATTTTCCTTGCCATAAGTAGGAATTTGAATAAAAATAACTTTTATTCATATATGTAAACCATGTCTGTTTATATATTTTCATACTAATAACATTGGAATGCATTGTTAGTCTGTTCATTTTTTTTAATATGACGCTTGAACGAATATAGATAGCGTCTTGACAATTTAGGATATTAGAATTTAATGATCACCAGGGAAAAAAAAGAAGAAGCGGTAACAAGGTAATGAGAAGCTGGGAAATGTGCGTGGCAGTGAGGAGCTGAAAGAATTGGAAAGGATAGATTTTGAGGAAGAAAATCAGTTGTACAGCTCAGTGACTTGGTTATCATCAGTTGTAACCTAAGTGCCGCATTAGATAGCCAGAAAACGTAGGAGAGTGAAACAATAAGGAGAAAGTATAAAAGGGCTAAAGTTAAAACCGGTCCTGATGGGATAGGTTTGAGAACATACAATCTTGATCACCGGCTTCAGTGAGAAGCTGAATGCGCAGTTGAATCCACGAGGATAGAGAAATGTCGGTTGTTCAGAGATATACAGATAGATAGATAGATAGATAGAGAGAGAGAGAGAGAGAGAGAGAGAGAGAGAGAGATGGGGAAGGAGAGTGGAGACATTGCGACATTAAAAATTTGAAAGGAAATCTACTGAGAAAAGTAATAAGATTAAAGAAACTAACCTTATGTTGCCCTTAAAGTGACTTTGAACCGTCCAAGACAAACTAGGGTTGACACGCATGTAAGTTTTCCCGTAATTGTAATGTTTGCAGTCCTCTGTTTTCACTTTACCTATATATATATATATATATATATATATATATATATATATATATATATATATATATATATATATATATATATATACAACACGTTCTGCAGAGGAGGGACGTATTCAGCAAAAATCGAAAATTGCTTTTTTCATTGCAAATTATAATATCATATCCTAATATTTTACAAAAATTAGAGCAGATTACACAATATTTCAAGCTCAATTTAATAGTTTGTAACCATGCAATGAGATGATGTAATATAAACCATAGATTTGTCTGCAGAATATCATTACATTATTGTTTTATAAAATTATAGTGAAATAATTAGCATTTTATTTTTCATCATATATTAATTCAAAATATCCCTCTTTACAGGCTTTATTTTTTAAGGGTGTAAGATCTTTCTAAATTTCAGAATGTCGCTATTGCCTATCAGAATGATTACAAGAAAGCGATCTAAAAACAACAATGGAAAGACAGGTAAAAAAGCGTAAACGAAATAGCTCCATTTTTTTTTTAAACTTAGGAAACTTAGCATTGTAGCCAAAGTATTCTAAATTGCTGTCAATAACAAAGAAGAAATTTGAAAAATACCTAACAACAAATCGAATAGAGCATCAAAATTTATATTAATTTATTTATTTGCTATGTAACTAAATACATAATTGTCAATAATTTTTCTGGAAAACTGTATATTTTCTATAATAAATCCTTAATATATTATTATCGTTATTATTTTACTTAAGCGTAAGGTAGTCCTATATTTACAATTCCTTATGGCTAAACAGAAAAAGAATTGTTGATCGAAACTACCAAAAACGTTTAAGCGCTTATCATCGCACACTTATCTAATGTCGAAAACGCTCCGCTGAACCAGTCATATAAGGTCTTAACCGTGGAAAAAAATAGCTACAACAACAACAATAATAATAAAAATAATAACAATGACAAAAACTATTTGGAGAACTCGGTTTCTTTAGAAAAATATCCGATAGAATCATTGAAGTGATCTCAGGTAGCCCATATGGGTGATCTTAGATTGTTTACTTTTATGTTTAATTTTTCATGTTTTTTACAAATATGTACAGCAAAAACTATCATGATTCTAATTCGATCTTAGATCTCTGGTTAGGACCCGGAATGAAATGAGTCTGCAACAGAAATCAAAGGAAATAATAATAATAATAATAAATATAATAATAATAATAATAATAATAATAATAATAATAATAATAATAATAAAAGAAACTGGTATGAGCACCACCCAGACCGGGTTAGGGAGATATGACCTGTTATAATTCTATGGGACCACACAATACACACTGACAGAACAATCAAAGCCAACCGCCCAGACATTGTTATTAAAGACCACAAACAAAAACGGTGCCTCCTTATTGATATGGCAGTCCCTGCAGAATGCAATGTATCGTTGAAGATATTCAAAAAGCTGTCAAAATACAAGGACATTGAAATAGAAATCTCAAAAATATCGCACTTGGGAACATCAACAAATGTAGTTGGCGCCCTAGGATCGGTTTGAAAAGATTCCAGTAGACTAATTGAAGGGATTCCTGGAAGTCCACGCCTCAAAGAAATACAAAAAAATGTTCTCACAAGTACAGCTCACACTGTACGAAGGGATTTTCTATGTAATTTTTTTTTTTTTGTGAAAAGTGTCAAGATACCTTTTCTAACCTTAGGTCCCTGGGCGGAACCCGGAAAGAAATGTGTAAGCGCCAGATATCAAAAGAAATAAAAATAATAATTGGCCATTTTTAT
Source organism: Acanthosepion lycidas (assembly GCA_963932145.1). Lineage (NCBI taxonomy): Eukaryota > Metazoa > Mollusca > Cephalopoda > Sepiida > Sepiidae > Acanthosepion > Acanthosepion lycidas. The sequence continues at coordinate 39,168,888 of OZ010577.1, read as the reverse complement.
ATATTGCTAAATTATTTTCGTTTATGAATGCATATATATATATATATATATATATATATATATATATATATATATATATATATATATATATATATATATATATATATTAGGTTGGTGCAAAAATAATGTCGTTTTCTCACATCGTAACATATATGAGAAAACGACATTATTTTTGTACCAACCTAATATATATATATATATATATATATATATATATATATATATATATATATATATATATATATATATACATTCATAATCGAAAATTGACCAATATATATATATGTCCAATTATTATTATGAATATTATTATTTCCTTTGATTTCTCTTGCAGACTCATTTCATTCCGAACCTAACAAGAGATCTAAGATCAGAATTAACATCATTATATATATATATATATGTGTGTGTGTGTGTGTGTGTGTGTGTGTGGACACCACGGTGTGGTGTAATGGTTAGCAAGCTTGTTTCGCTAATACAGTTATAGTGAGTAAGATACTCCCTGGGTGCCCCTTGCTTTCGGCCTTGTGCCACATCTAAGCTACGCTTAGAAAATCAATATATATATATATATATATATATATATATATATATATATATATATATATATATATATATATATATATATATGTTTTAAATCAATTATAAATTAATTGATTTAAAATGTTTTTTTTTCGCTACACAGTTCTAAACATATTTTAAATCAATTAATTTATAATATTAATGCTCTGTATATTTACATTGAGCACTATTTTTAAAAAATAAAAATATCTATAAGAACACCGGATTATATATCATACTTTTCTCTCTCTTTATTTATACACACACACATACACACACACACACACATATATATATATATATATATAATTAGACGTATTATGTCTATTTTAGTTTTAATACTTTCTCGTTCCCGAATTAATTTCATGGTGGCTGTAGAAAATTGATTAAGGAAAATTACAAATTGTCTTTTAAATAATTTTTATTTTGCCAGTGACTTTCAGTATCATCTCAGATCTCAGTTGTTCCATATCTATGGATGTGTTATGCGTTAACCCCGTAAATTCAATATATATATATATATATATATATATATATATATATATATATATATATATATATATATATATATATATATATATATATATATATATATATATGGGGCTGTATGTATCTATAATAAATCATTTGTTATTTAATATAGCTAGTAAGCTTGAGTGGTTTGCCAAAGATTATCCTGCTTTGAACATTGTGGACTGCTGCTAGAGAATAACAAACAAATAACAGTACCTAACAGAAACTGCATCACATGATGGCTACCAACATAAGTAACAACTAAAATAGATAATACATGTAAACGAAAGAGAAAATAATGACAATATATTAACATTACAAAGCACTTCAAATAATATATTGAGAAGGATAATCCCATCACTATTGGAAAGTGTGATAACAGATATTGAACTTGAGAAACCTGTTTTCCTAAACAAAATCTTTTTAAGAAAAAGTTTCATGAATATCACCTGAAAGCTGTATTGGCTACCCGGTCAATTAATGCCAGATGTGTCCTACAAGGGCTGATATTACCATTAGCATTGAAATTTTAAAAGTTGTATTATTATTATTATTATTATTATTATTATTATTATTATTACTACTACTACTAGTACTAATAATAATAATGATAATAATTATTATTACTAATGATTATTATTATTATTATTATTATTATTATTATTATTATTATTATTACTAATAATAATAATTAAGAGAAAACGATTTAAAAAAAAAGAAGGAAAAAAGTGTCTTTTTCTTCAAGTTATATTTTTAAAATTTAATGTAAAACCATACATAAATCTACTGAATATATATTTTTCTTTTGCAAAATGTTTTTAAATATAACTTGAATACAGAATGTCGAAATATTGCCTAAACACTGTTTTCTTTCCTTTTTCTTTTCTTATATCGCACTCTTCTCTTAAGTGTTGAAAATATTGAAAGATTTACATTAATCATTTTATATTATTATTAGTATTATTTTTATTATTGTTATTATTATTATTATTATTATTATTATTACGTTGCTTTTCCTCCGACGTACAGCAGGCAATAAACAATAAATACATATATATATATATATATATATATATATAACAACTTTTTTAATCGTCTCTGGCACTGAACTATCCGAGCAACTGCATGTGTAGATTTTCCGAGTTTCGCACCCGTTAGAAATTCAACCGAGAAACAATAAATACAGCGAGTTTTGACCATCTCCAAGCAAAACCTGCACGTGTCATTTCAACTACACGGAGTATATAATTGGCGCTGATGACACGGTATCGATGAGGATGAGTTTTCTAGACTGAAGTCGACCGCTAAGGTGGAATGTTCATCGACTGAATCAATTGCCACTTGTCTCTGACCAAAGCGAAACTTCAAGTCGGATGAAATGATTGCCCATATTATCCTGGCGTAAGATAAAATTGACTACTTTTCCCTTATATTTTAAGTATTCCGTGTAAAGTTCTTTTTTTTCATAAAGATGTAAGTGTAGTTGATAATTTATTTTAAATATCGATAAAAAAAGAATACCTTAATTTAAAATGACGCCAAGAGGATATGATTTAAGACAAAGCGAATATGTGAGTATATTTTACGCGCGCAAAATGTTGTATAGGTCCAGATCCACGTTCTCGACTTCCAATCCTGTATCCAGCTGGAATATCAGATCCGATCAAGAATATATGACTTTTTTCTAACGTTTGGCATAACATCATTTTTTTACGATAATGAAGTAATTTTAATATACTTCGGTGGGAAAGATACTAAAATAGAAACATTTCCCAGATCTGCGAAATATTCGAAGTTGCGGAGAGACCTGACCGATCTTATGCTGTAAGGATATGGCATATAAAAAAAGAGCCGTTTTAAATACGTCGATTTTAAATTCCATATAGTCTTTAAAAAGATCTTTAAACATAATGTCCAAAATAGCGAAAAAAATATTGCAAGATGCTGATGTGAAGAAAAACGTTAGTTTCAAAATATATGTCCATATTATGATAATAAGCATCAACAGATGTTGAAGATTGCTTTTATGGATGTGGAATAAAAGATAATCCGCATTTTAAAGGCGATCTAATCAGGACTATATTATTATCACCAGTGTCGTCACTATGTAATCCGTTTGCAAATCGCTTTGCTGCCTTTTCTGGTTTGCTCTGAAAATAGTCGTTGTTACTGTCATCATAGCCTATCATCACGAATATCACTGTTAAAATAGTGTATGAGATTAAGTCATTATTGTCATTATAAGGTTTATTTCGATTTCAGACAGCAGATGTCTAGAAAATCAAAGCTATTTAATTTGAATATCACATTGAAATAGGTGTATTGGAACTGCAAAAGATGACTTCAAGAATCATTTCGATAAAGATAAGTATTAAGTGACAAGAAAGATCCGTTCGAATTTAAGGAAAGACTGAGAAAATAAAGACTTAAAATCAGAAAGACTAATTTGCAATGTGTGGGTTATATAGGAAATAGGGTTTAGAAAATTTAGCACTCACAGGATATACAGAAGGCAAGAGTTTCAAAAGGAAACAGTAAGTAACATAACTAACGAGTTTATGTAAACTGCTGACGGAGAAGGGACTGGGACAGTTGGTAAGAGGGCAAATATTGTTTAGGGCTATATTATAAGAAAGCAAGCCGGAAAGAATAATAACAGTCGAAGACCTGAAGACATGCAACGCTTAGAAGTAATAATAATAATAATAATAATAATAATAATAACAACAACAATAATCTTAGTAGAAGTTGTATTAATAGTCGTAGAAGAAAAAGAAGAAAAACAACAACAAACTGAGAAATATGCAATTTTACATCCTGATTTATTACATGTAATGCGTATGACTTTGATAAATAAAAAAATATATTTTGTTGAGCAGCATATCAAATAATGCTGAAATCTGAATATTTTTAACACGGTTTTATGTCTTCAAACACACATAAAATGTATTGTTGGTCATTTTGCTGTAAAATCTATTGTTGGTCATTTTGCTGTAAAATCTATTGTTGATCATTTTGCTGTAAAATGTACTGTTGGACATTTTCTGTAAAATATGTTGTTGGTTATTTTACTGTAAATATGTATTATTGGCAATTTTTTCTATATATAATATATAAAAATGTATTGCTGGTATATTTACTATAAAATGCCCTTTTATGCTTTCATAGTGTTTTGTTTTTGTTAGGGAGTTGACTATTTGCCCATATCTTGGACCCTAACAAGGGATACCATACAGAGTCAGGGTTGACCTGCAAACAACAGCAATTAAGAAGGAGTTCGATATCCTCAAATCTTCTAAGCTCTCAATCAGAAGTGTTGCTGCCGGATGTCGTTTATCGTAATACCCAGGACTATGATAACAGGTGAGTTAACAATGTAATCACAATATAATTACATTTCAGACAATTATAGCAAAGGTTTCTATATTTATTCTTTTTTTTTTTACTTACAACAGAGAGAATATATTAATTCAAAAGCCTACATTATACGTGCTTCTTGCCTGACGGCGTGAGTGCTCGGTATGTATTCGATCCCAATCCATAACGCTCATGCTGATCTTCAAGGAAAGGAAGGTTTTACCTTATAATTTGTACTTACAACAGTTATATATATAATACTTACCTGTCAGAGGGTATCCGAAGGGCAGAGTCTCGTCTCGGAAACTGAATCCGTTTTTACGAGGTCTATAGGGAATTATAATGGTCTAGCTTTTAGAAATCAGTCATACTATCTCAACTTATAGACACATGTCAGAGGGTACCTTCCAGATGAGGCTCTTCCGAGTCTCGTCTCGGGAAACTGACTCCGATTTTCGTGGTCTATAGGGAATTTTTGTCCGAGCTTACGGGCTCGGATACCCCACTTTAAAACTCGGCCTTGTGCCACATCTTGCTGCGCGGGGCAGCGTGTAAATAATTACTTACAAAAGTTGTGTTTTAATAAATATTTTCTAAAAGATTTTTTGTTTTGAATATATATTTTACTTCACGAAACTTCTTGTTTTCTGAAAAAAAAAGTGTTTGTTTCAAGTTTGCCTATGTTGTTTGTCTACGTTCGTGGCTAAGTGTACGGTTTAAATTCTGCCCCACCCCCCACGCTAAAAAAGTAAATCTATCGACAACAGTATAATCACGGAATTCCCATGCGATATAATCTTAGCTTTATCCACCTGCGAACGTTCGGAATAAATAATGACGCCATTAAATACACACACGCTGCCATACTCATATAAATTTTGTCAGCTGCAACTTTGGCATGGCTCAAGTTTTTCTTGATCGAATTCTGCAACACTTTCTATCAAGCCTTTCCTCTTCCTTTCGCTACAACCACTACAACGGCATCTAAAAATTACGGTTAACGTTTTCCTATTTCTACCCTGCAGAGCGATAATTAGCTGAACTTCAATGTGTTTTTTTTTTCTTTATTATCAAGTTCTGGGAAGAATAAATAATATGGGAATGCAAACGCGTCTCCTAGAGTTTCTCTAAGTGATGAATTTCCTTTCTTACACCTTTACCGGACGGCCCTGGGAAAGTAACAGCCTTTCTCGACGCATGCAACATGCCCGGGCCTATTACCCATGTCCAGCGATCACAATTTAATCTAAAATTCACAACCATATGCCTCATTTTAAATCCCCGGCAGCAGCCTTCATTTTTTTTCTTTTTTCCTCCCAAACTGTCTGTCAGGCGAGAATCTCTCAAGTTCTATGATATGAACATCTTTCCCTTTCCTCTTTGAACCAGGAAAACGCAGGCGCTTTGCGACTGCCAACTGGGAGAGGCCACTGCCAATTCGCCTTTGATTACTGATGGCATCTGGTCCATTTAGGCTGGGGTCCATCTCAGCCTGCCAAGGAAATTACAGACTTACTTCCAGCAAGAATCTTGATCTAAATTCTCCATTTAATCAAGTACGTGAAGATAGCAGTCCCGTAAATAGATTCCTAATCGATTGCTTCGTCAGGAATTTTCTTTTTAAAATTTTGTGCTCACGATGTTTCGAGTGGATTATATGTGATATCTTTTGTGCAATGCCCTTCATCATCCAGCCGATCATAGTTTTCCACAGATTTCCTTTCTTATGAAATACTATGACTTCTTGGGACAAAATTCTGGACTGGTTTCAATTTTTCTTGAATGTAGACTTGAATTCAAACTAGCGTTCTCATAGAATGGCCACCATTGAAGGCTAAAGCACCACGTCTACCCTGCTATGTAACGATTGTATGTGTGTATATATTTGTGTGTGGGTGAGAGAAAGTTGGAGAGAAAAGGGAGGGAGATGCCATTGTTATGATACTATGGCTTCTAGATTTGCTTTGACTTCATCTTTCATGTTTAAGGGAATAATAATTGAACGCTCAAAGTTAATAATAATAATAATAATAATAATAATAATAATAATAATAATAATAATTTAACTTAATTTGATAATTTGTTAATAATAATAATAATAATAATAATAATAATAATGATAATAATAATAAAATAATAACAATAATAATAATAATAATAACAACAACAATAATAATAATAATAATAATAATTTAACTTAATTTAATAACTTGTTAATAATAATAATAACAACAACAACAACAACAATAATAATAATAATAATAATAATAATAATAATAATAATAATAAGAAGAAGAAGAAGAAGAAGAAGAAGAAGAAGAAGAAATAATGAAGGATAAACCTGTGCAAGAATGGAAAAATATAACCAATAATAATGTTCGGCAAGCTCTAACAAAATCCCTAAAATGGGAATCCCTAGGAAATGACAAGGTATCCACCTTTTGGATCTATCATTTGTCATCAATCCATAAAACTCTTGCACAAAATTTATCAATGCTAATTAATAGTCCCAAGTATGGTCTAGAATGGATCACTAAAAGTATTACATATTTCCTACCAAAAACGGGCCAAAACAGATGATCGAAAAAATTACCGCTTAATAGCATCACGTCTGTCCTGCCAATATGCACTTAATCTTTTCTCGGTGAAAACAACATTCTTCCCTTGGAACAGAAGAGATGTTGAAGAGGTTCAAATGTCTGCAAAGATCAACTATTAATAAATAAAATGATCCTGTAAAATTACAGGAAAAAAAGGTATAAATCTCAGCACAGCTTGGATTACCGTAAATCTTTTCACAGTATGCGACACTCTTGGACACATAAGGCTTTGTAAATGTACAAAATCTACTCTCAAAGGTGAGAGTAAATTTACTTAAATATAACATGAAACTGTGGAAAACTACATTATACCTAAATCACACTGCCACTTATAATTGAATATCAGATGAGGGATCTTTTAAGGGGACCCCCTGCCGGCCCTTCAGTTCTGTCTGTGGAAATCTCAAAATTGTGGCACATAAGGACATAAATAATTCCAAATGTAATGAGAGATCTCAAATTCTTTGGAGAAGGTTCCGATAGACACATTGAGGGGATTCCTTGTAGACCATGCCTTTAAAAAATACTAAAAGTTTTATTCACGCATTATGGAGAGCTTCATCTGTGTAAAATGTGTGTGATCTTAGGCTTTTCTTTGTTTTTTTTTTTTCAAAAATGATCAGTAGAAAATAACATGAAGCTATTTCTGATCTTAATTCTCTGTTTGGGACCCGGAAGGAAATAATAATAATAATAATAATAATAATAATAATAATAATAATAATAATAAAGATCCTCTATATTCATTAAAAGAAAATCCCACAAAAAGAAAAATAAATGGTGTACGGAAGAGTATATTGAAATAATGATAGCATTTTGCATTGCTACGATAAATCCGACAGTGACAACAACGACAAAAGTCGTCTATAATACCTGGCAAGAAAAACGTCACTCAAACATTGAAGCCAAGAAACTAGCCAATGTCAGCGTGACATCATAAGAAAAAAAAAGATTACCTGACATAGAACTCGAAAGCATCCGCGAAAACATAAAAAATAAATGAAACGTTAATATCGGGGGGGGGGCTAAATGCCAACAGCCCAGAGGAGACACAAGAAGAGGAAGAAATAGAAACCAGTTGTAATAATCCCTATGAAGTACACAAGAAAATAGAGAAAGATAATGACGAATATGAGAGAATATGGAAATATGACAAAAACATCCGGTATAAATGGGAGAAGGTTTGAAGAAACACCAACAATTCCAAAAGTAAGAAGGAACCATCAACTTCGGTAACCAATTAAAAAAATAAGGGACGAAATGGAAAGACCGATTAACCTGACAGAAACAAATCATCTTATAAAATCAGCCTCAGTAACGTTCGCAGAGACAATAGGAGAAAATTAAAAACACAACGTAAACGAAGAAGAAACATTCCAGTCTGGAAAGAAAAAATAGAAACCGAAATAAATTAACTACGATGTCAATTTTCACTTTTAAGTAAACAAGGGCTTTAAAATGCAAAAAGGAAAAGGAGACAACTGACACAAAGCCTTGTCAAAAAGAATAAAACTGACGTACCAAAAATTTAAAGAGAAACAACAAATTCAAGCGAAGATACAGAAAATCGGGCGTTACGAGAAAAGAAACATATTCTTCAGGCAAAATAAGATTTCAAAGAAGATGCCAAGAAACAATATCGGGAACTAGGAAAAAATAAAATAGAGATAAATGACCCACTTAATATCCAGGAAGTCGAAGAGGTCTGGTATAAGATTTAGGAAAACTGCAAAATGCACATTGAAAGAGCAACATGGATCAAGCAACAAGAACAACACATACAACGTTACGTGTCAAAAATGGAAGGCTATCAATATCGCTGAAACAACAGCAGCAACATCTGCAAAACCAAAAACTCAAAAGGACCAGGAATAAACGGAATAGCTAATTTTTGGATAAAGAATCTATCTAGCACCCACCAAGACCTCACGCAGGCATACAATGATATAATCATAAACACTGAAAAATGTCCCAAATATCACGTGGAGAATAACACACCTACTCCCCAAAAAGAGAAGAGACACAAAACCCGAAGAACTATAGGCCCATCACCTGCCTACCAACAATGTAGAAGATTGTCACTTCTATCATAACTGAGAGGACATGCAACTTCCTTGACAAAAACAACTTACTTCTAGCAGAACAAAAGTGATGTGAAAAAGTTTGTTACTGATACTGGGACCAACTAATTATCAATGAAACAATATTGGACGAGGTAAAAAGAAGGAAAAACTTAGCGATAACAAGGATCGACCAAGAAAGGTATTTAACAGTGTATCACGCTCATAGATAGAGCCTAAAACACTCATGGATATAGCGCCACAACGGTCAAATTCATAAAGAAGAGCATGAAAAAATAGAAGACTACACTAAACCTAAAAAATACAAACGGGTCATTAACATCGAGTCCAAATCAACACCAAAAGAAGGGTTATTCCAAAATTTATTTTCACCACTACTCTTTTGCCTTGCATTAATGCTACTCAGATTCCTACTTGTTGAGGGGTTCTCCCCTTTTTAAACAAATGGACTCACCCAGTATATACATATACTACTGCTACGGGAAGACATGAGAGACGAGAGCAACAGACTCTCGGCAACTGTCGAACTCTCTGCATTAGCAGAGAGGAACCCGGACGAGGCTTTGCCGAAGGGCAAGGTTTCATTCGGGGAGGTTGACAGGGCCTGAACCCGTCTAGGCGGGTTCAGAAAGGCCATATTTTGGCCGAGCCTAAGGGCTCGGGGATACCCACATTAAAACGGCCTTGTGCCACATTCGTTCCTCGTAGGTAGGTTGATAAATACCGACGAGAGCAACAGAAGAGTGAGGGTAACAGACAGACAGAACGAGCGTAGCGATCAAGAGTCACAGAGAGAGAGCACGTAGACTCAGTAAGAAGTCATACAGCTATACTTCAATACCAAAGACTGTATAGATATTTTGCTACTAACCCGTATTCCTGGAACTACTAACCTGTATTATCAGTTTGTATTATTACGTTAATACATTATTTACCTATATTAATTCTTGGCGTTTGTTATTTATTGGTACCGGACTTCATCCTGGAATACACAGCACTACTGAACAACAATAGTGTTATAGTAATTCACCCACGCACGTATGGTAATTTACCAACGCACTCTCCCAACTATAAATAGGAGCAGGTACTGCCTTTTGAAGAGGGAAGTTTCCGGCAGTCAGTTCTGACAGTCGGACCGAACATTCTTGCTGTAACGCTCTTGTTTGTATTACTGTTTCTGTTAATATATTTAACTCAATTACTCTCTTGTGCCTTTATTTCTGGCTCCAACAAGGCCACAACAAATAGCTACGGATACAAGTCACAGAATGTCAAACGTTTGAAAAGGATAACAGCTAAGAGAAAAATCTATTCACCATTATCAAAACGTTCAACAAAGACATTATGATGGATCCGGTATCAACAAATGTGCCAAAGCCAACTTCAAAGACGGAAAACTAACGACAACTACGGATTTAAATATTGATATCAAAAAACAAGATTAAGGAACTAGAAACAAGATGGTGCATACAAATACTTACTAATTAAGGAAAGAGACGGAATACAACATTCAATTATGAATTAAAAAAAATCCGAAAAAATATTGTAGAAGAGTGCGTTTGATACTAGAACGTGAACGAAATGGGGCCAATAAAATGAAGGTTATCGACACCTTACCTATACACGTAGTAACATACAGCTTCGAAATTATTATTCGTAGAAAGTAAATGACATTAAAATATTGGACACCAAGTGCAGAAAAATGCTTACCCAAATGAGGGTGCACCACTCGAAATCAGATGTTGATAAGCTGTATGTACCAATAACTTTAGGAGGCCGAGTGCTACTCCAACTTAAACTAACACTAAAAAATACAACCATCGGAATGGAAGCATACCACAAAAAATAATGACTATCTCCTGCAAATAGAAAAACAACGAATCCACACTATCAGCAAAGAAGCTACACTCTTCAAGAAACATACCTAAAACCCTACTGATAAAAATATACCTTAAATCGTACCAATAAAAATATACCTAAAACCCTACCAATAAAAAAAAACGAACGAATACTATCTACACCAAAACGAGTAACGCAGAAAGCAAAACAACTTGGCCAAATGAAATTATAAAATATAACTGAGAAAACACCGCATTGCATGGCTAATACCTAAAAAGAACGAAAGAAGCAGATGTGGACCAACAAAAAACACACTATTGGCTGAGGAGCACAGGCTTGAAAGCTGAGACAAAAGGCCGAATTATTGCAGCTCAGGACCAAAGCCTCACAGCCAGATCCTATCACTCTCACATAATCAACGATTGAACTAACTCGAAATGAAGTATCTGCGGAGAATATGATGAAACTGTCGACCATAATATCATAGGATGCCCGGAACGAGAAGAAAATGAATATGCCCACAAGCGTAACAATATAGCGACCTATGTGCACTGGAAAATATGCAAGAAACATAAAATAGAAACTACTGAGAGATTAGATGGACACCAACCAGACACCCGAATAACACATCTGGAACATGCCAATTCAAACTGACAGGAAAATAAAAGCCAACCGACCTGATATCATAATAAAAAAACAAGAAATTCAGGAAGTATATGCTTATTGTCATAGCGGTACCATCTGAAATAGAGAAATTGTCCAAAAACAAGAATCTGGAAAACGGGATTAACAGGATGTGGAGAAAGAAAAGTGAGATTGTACTAATAGTAATCAAAACTCTAGACCTCGTTAAAAAAATAGACAATTTTATTAACAGAATCCCAGGTAACATCAACATGCAAGTTGCCCAGAAAATCGTCCTACTAGGAACATCCCATATACTAAGAAAAGTGCAATCAGTTAAATAACAATTTCCTTATAGGGCCTAAGGACCATAGTTTGGACCCAACTCAACAGGGTACAAAGCAGGAAACACACATACAAATAATAATAATAATAATAATAATAATAATAATAATAATAATAATAATAATAATAATAATAATAATAAACAAAACGATTGACGTAAATCTTCAAATATTTTTCAACAGTTAAGAGAAAACGCGTTTTAATAAAAGATAAAGAAAAGAAAATCGGTGTTTGACTATAATATATTGTTTAACATAAAATATACGACGGTATGTCTATCTTCAATTTATATTTAAAAGAAAAAGTTTGAAATATCGAAATATTATTTAACACTGTCAAAAACTGTTTTTCTTTTGTGTTTTTCTTAAATCGCGCTATACTCGTAAATGTTAATAATAATAATAATAATAATAATAATAATAATAATAATAATAATAATAATAATAAGAAGAAGAAGAAGAAGAAGAAGAAGAAGAAGAAGAAAGAGAAGAAGAAGAAGAAAAAGGCAACTATAATAAATATAATAATGTCGCCGGGATCCCATTAGAAAAAAAAAGTATTAGCCAGTAAGGTTACTTCTTCCTTCGTCAGTGTCGTTTGATGCGAAAATCTTTCGGTAGAAAAACTAAAACAAAATATTTTTAATACAAAAATATACGTTTTAAAATATTTTTATACTATAGCAGACAGAATATAAATCGACCGGTCAAGGACCCCAATCTTAAAAGCCAGACATAATTTTAAACTGATTAAGTCTTGAAGCTAAAGTAATCAAATTAGCCAGTTTACAGGAACAGATTCGTGTTATGAAAAGTTTATGGGAATCATGTTAAATTGCGTTTGAAATACATTACACGAAAACTGCGGCCCCGCCGTAAATTAAAGATTAGCGTACTCGTGTTTCACACCATTATAAGTGACAGCTAAATTCGTTCCTCACTGGTTGGTATATACTTGTGTCTTTGTGTCAAATTCAGTTAGTCTATTGTAAATACTAACATGATCTATTTTAGTGCAACACCATGCAATATTGCAGTAAAATAATATTGAATGCACTCCACAACTGAGACCTTGTACCAGACTATGTCAACCTTAATATTTATATTTTTCTTCTGGTTTTATGGGTAAATATGGCTCTTCACAATTTTCTACCTTTTGTTCTAAATCCTTGTTCTGCCATTTATTCGCAAAAACCTGTCTACTTTAAAATATCATGTTTATTTTTGGAGGATTTTTTTTTCTTACGGGCCAAAACAATCTTTATAGATCTGAAATTATTTTATCAAAAATATGAAAAGTCCAAGATCCTTATTATTGTTCAAGTGAACTCCCCTCCTCAGGATACGATCATTTTGAAAAAGAACGTTTGGGATATTTTAATTATACATACAGGGTGAACCAAAAGTAGAGGGACAGTAGGTTGAATAGGGTATGTGTTAGGGTTATTATTTATATTATTCGGACTATTCTCCTCATCTTTGTCGCCATATTCATTAAAACGTTTCGGCCGTTGTACGCTCCGGCCTTCTTCAGCTGGTTGGAATGTCGAATTGAACCCTTTATTTCACTCACTGGGGTAGACTGTTCTAGTTCCACGTGCCATGTTTAATGGGTGTCATTTATCAAGGACACATGGTACAGTGGATAAAGTCGTTAGTTAGATCAAGTGACAGGACCCGAAGAGTGTGAGTTCAATACCCGGTTAAGGCAGTGGAGAAATTTTAGAGGGAAATTAACAGGAGATAACTGATAACTAAAAAGTACATGTCATTATCCATATCTTCTTAGATGTACCTGTCTCATTAGGACGTGAGCGATCATGGCTCTACATAATTGTGTGATTTTTAATAAGATATTTCTTTTTGTTACCCTCCTAATTTCTCTTCTGTTTTGCCAACCATTCACAGAAGTTCGTTTCCATCTGTCCCTTATACGTTCAATGTGTCCTGTGTGTGTTAAATTCTCCAAGCTTTATTTAATTATTATGTGCCTTAAATAATACAACCCTCTTTTATGTTGAACTGTCCTTTTTGTTTCCATTTCCCTAAAAACATACTCGTTACTCATATGTTCAACCGTTAGTGTTTCAATATCTTTCTGTAGAACCATATTTCCGTTTACACATACCCCTTCTTCATCTTTGATGAGATTGTCCATTATTCATTGCCATAAACGAGGATTGATGTTGCATAAAAATTTTAATACTATTTCTTTGTTTTAAACTCAGTGAAGAAAAACACGAAGTTTTACAGAAAATTAAATACGTTGGCGAAATTATTGATAAAAAATTAAGGTCAACTATATCTGTTGAGGGCAAGTGCAATTAAAAATATGCATCCACCAACAAACCTAACTACGTTACAATCTTTTCTTGGAGTGGCTAGGATCAAAGTGTAGTATCTGCGCTTTGTGAGCTGTCGGGTCGGGTGTCTGTCGAACTCTTTGCTTGTAGAGAGGAACCCGGACGAAGCTCCGCCGAAGGGTAGGGTTTTGTTGGGGGAGGTTGACGGAACTGGCCCGCCTCGGCGGGTTTGGATGGTTATTTATTTTTGGCTGGGCCTACGGGCTCAGAGATACCCACATTAAAAAGGCCTTGTGCCACATTCGATCCCCGTGGTAGGATTGATGAATACCATCGTTTCTTGGGGTGGTTAATTACTATCAAATATATATAATGACGGTTTTTGACGTTAAAAAATACGTCAAAAACCGTCCTTATTTTTGCACCAACCTAATATATACAAAATATGCAAAATTTGAGAGATCTACTGAACGATCTACTTAAAAATAGAGTAAAGTGGAACTTATAAGGACATGTTCCAGAACAAGAAAGCGTACTCAAGAATTGGGAGTGGATCCTTAACGGAAACGATACAAAGTCAAGTACCTTGTCAAATTCTAGAGAAAGAGGAAGATACTAATACTAATAAATATAAAATGTTTATTAAAAAAATGTATTAAAGGGTTGTTATGCAGTAAATAATACACCCCCAGTGACTACATGAATTAGTCCATAAAGAGGTCCATGTCGGAGATGAGAAAAAAGAAGACGTTTCGAGTCAGGCAGTTCGCAGTCAGGCTGGTGGCAGGCTTGATCGGGCAGAGAGGAACCCAGAAGAGGCTATACCTACGGGTAGAGTCTCATCTGGAGAGGTAGACAAACTTGATCCCGTGTATGCTGGGCCTAAGGGGAAATTTTGCCAGAGTCTACGGTCTTGAGAATAGCCCCACGAAAAAACCGACCAGGTGCCACCTCCTGCTTTGTGAGGAGGTTTGGTAAATACCAGCCATTTGGAATCAATCTTCAGAGTACCGCCATCACGGCTACCAGCCGAAGCACGGTTTAACAAAAATCATCGACGCTTTCCGAACAATACTGTAACAAAGCTTTGGTCAACCATTGCTAACGTTAATGGTAGCGGTGGTATTAGCCGTTTCTTTATAAGGAAAGATTCATCTTTCATTGACCGAGAAGACAGGGTTGTGTTGCACCATTTAACGAGGCAGAAAGAGAAAAAGAAAGAGAGGAAGAAAAGGAGAGGCTAAGAACCGAATCGTGAGTGTTAAGCAAGAACACACACACAGCTAAGAGACAATGGATAAAAGGATATTTTGATAAGTAACAAATGGCGAAGGAGTGTCATTACAATGACAGGGAAATTCTGAGTAAAAAGAAAAGGAAAGAAGGAAAGAATCAGATATGTTTTGGCATCGGCTGTGCTATCTAAAGATATGAAAACAAACAATTGGTACGGAAGACATCTTATTATCAGCTACAGGCCGGCTGGCCAGAGAAAGAGAAAGAAAAATTCAAATGAAAATGTTATTTCGTTAAGTGACGAAAACCATACAACTAAAAAGTCTTGGACAGATATGAAAAATTAAAAAAAACACCCACGAGCATCCTTGACCTGCGATAATAAAATTTTGTTATCAGGAATTGTGCCGAAAGAAAATAAATGTTTTGTTTTTTTTCTTTCTTCGAGGCGACAGACCGACTGGGGCTTTGGAAATGTTCCTTTTTGAGACCATGTCGGGAGGACCACACATTCTGATAATTAGCGATAAAATACTTGAAGTAAACCACGTGTAGAACAAGAGTTATGACCGCCATTGTCATATTGTCCCGTTCGCGGCTGGAGAAATGATAAACCATTAAGGGGAAGAAAAAGGAAAGAAAAAGAGAGATATTTTTTTTTTAAGCAAGATATTTTTTTTTTCTGAAACAAGCCGCAGATTCGTCCACGCCCGACTGAGACATCATTGGTCGAGTGGTGATCACGTGATGCACGAGGGAGGCTGTTGCCGCCCATCTGGAGGATGAGTAAGAGAGGTTGCCACGAAGATGTGGGGAGGGCAGTTCACGCCCCTCTGAAGTATGATGAGAAGGTGGGAGTGAGGAAAGGTTCCCAAAAATGGAAAAAGGTGGAAATTCCTAACCAGAGAAGTGGATATGTATTTAGAATTATCGAGGAACCCCCCAGCGCCGACAAACCCACCCCGGTTTTGGTCGGCGCCCTTATAAACGAAGCCACAACGAGCAATTCGGAGAGTCGAGTTCCAGCAGTCTTCGGTTAAGGCAAGCCTCGCAGATAGCTGACCAGATTTCCGCACATTTTCCGGACCACATCTTCAAACCAAGAACAATTATTTTGAAGAGCGACTTAGATCCAGATCACCGAAATAAGTTTTTTCTTTTGAATTTCGTCCAAAGACCCACCGAAACACCAATTTCTTAAAGAGCAGACGACTTGAAGTGTTAAAACTTGCCTAGCGGAAAACGACGTGCCACAATCCATAGAACGGGTCGGGAGATAGATGCAGTCCTATGTATCGAACAACTAGACACAAAGTTTGTTACCTTTTTCTTTGATACTTTGAACATTTGAGTTTTCATTTTATTGCCTTTTATGCGTATTTTTGTGGTATCACCCCCGTTGGACTCAGTTTGCATTACGGCCCCGATGACTGATTGATTTCCTCCCCCTAGATCAAATCACAACGTGGGTAGGCAGACTGGGAATCAAAGTAGGACGGCACCGTTGGTGCCGTGGTAGACTGGGATACAACGACACGGTTGGCGCTACGACCAGGGGACGCCGTCACAGTTGCTATCGTGTTGAAATTTATAAAATCCTCCTCTTAAAACAATTTTTCAACAAAATAGTTTTGTTTCGTCAAGTAGCTTTCTATACATATCCAAGTATTGATTGGGTGTGATTCTTTCGTTGTCTTTTTTTTTTTTCAAATAGTTTGAAACGTCATCATCATGATTGTGTCATTATTCTTTTCTTCATGTGCTATCCATTTTGGTTGTTGCCGCTCCTGAAAGTTCTCCAGTGACGTGGTTTTTGACATGTGGTACAGTTACTTGTTTGTTATTCTGTAACGACATTTCAGGAAGTTGAAAGAAGTATGGTCCTCTCTGAAAAATTTCGCTCGCTCAAAGCTATTTTTAACGATCGATAGCTCTCGGGTATATCCCAACCCATACTGGGATATTATCAAGAAGCCGCATCCATACGCTTTGGTTGTAATCGAACCAGTCTCTCATTGTTTGAACGCTTTTATTCTGATCAGTCGGTCACGTGAATAAATTTCTGTTCACTATTTTTATTTATTATTATTATTATTTTAGAGACACTTCCCTGACACGTAATATATTGTATAGTTTCTAGAATAGGTCTTTCGCTGTTGCTATGGGAATATCTTGGACACAATTTCCGTCTTCTAAATAATTACAGTTCTGTGACTGCTTCATCTTGACGCTCCTAAAATGTAAATCACTTTTTAATTCTTGTCTAACTGATTCTGGTGTAACAAATCTTTGTCTAACTTTTTGTTTCCAGTGTAAACCGAACCTATTCCGTTATCCCTTGTGTTGTTTTCTCCTCAAAGACTTATATTCGACATCCTTTGTAACTCTTAATAATATTTCTCTTTTTGCCATTTCTCCAAATACCTGTTCTGCCATCCATTTACATAAGGCTGGTAAATAGGTTACTCACTGTTTTTCTCTGTATCTCTTGCCTTCATTGTGTCCTTTGAGTGTTAAATTCCCCAAATGCTCTTTCCACATTATATATCCTAGAAATATCAAATGTCTCTTTCTGACTCTAAGTATAAGATTCCTTTTGGTTTCCAATTTCTTTAAAACTTTATTGTTGCTCACATGTTCAGTCTATAGTATTCTCAGAATCCTTCTGGACGGTAACATTTCTGTTGTCTTAAGTTTCTTGGTACTGAATAACAGTAAAGAAACAATATTTACATTGTCGGGGAAATAATAATTAAACCATTTTTAAAAATTTATAGAAAATATATTTATTCATTGTAAATAAACACGTTCTTTTATTTGTATATAATTTTTATTATTATTCATCACCCACAAAATTGGCGTAATTGCAATATCAAGTTGGGAGTAGTAGGAATATAATGTATATCCAAGAGGATATATGATGGATTATCACTAATATTAATTAATAGACAGTTGTTTATGACACTTCCTCATCGAACGTGTATATGCAAGGTGGTGGGTGGTAGGTGGTTAATGGATAGCGGCACGGAATGAGAAGTGGAGAGCCGAGTTCGAATACTAAAAGAATTTGATGAATTTCCTTACGCACAAATATATTTGGAAAAGACTAATTCAACCAATATTCCGCAATTTCATCAATTATTTGGGTCCAGGAATAATTTTTAAAAATATACAGTTAAAACAACCCTATATTTATTTACAATCTATCACTTCTCCCCAAGCTCAGGTTTAAATAGTAAGACTTGTATCTGGACAAATCTTTATCGCAAACATATTCTTACATACCATAAAAAAAGTTTCGTCTTCAAATACCGCCCCACATAAAAAAATGGTTGAGAAGCTAAAATACAAACCAATTAATCTTCGTTCCAACATTTTCGGCATTCGGCGCTTTTTTCATTAACAGTAGTAAACAATCTAGTATTATGTTCTCCGAGGTTAGGAGTGTTGTACTTTCTGTGAGTTTCAATAATCAAGGCCTTTTATCAAACTAACTTTTTTAAATAAATGCATTATATAAAAGCAAAATTGAATATGGTTGCCACATCTCGTCTGATAATTAAATTACTAAAATGGCAAAGATAGGATGGAGCAATAATTCCAAATTTCAAGAAACAAAATGAAACCTCTAAAGATCAGGACAAAGTTATAAAAAAAACAAATTCCCGCATTTTAGTATCCGAGAACCAATGGGCTACAACAAGATAAAAGTAACCAAGATAGAGAAAAATAGTAAATACTGTGTGGCAAATATACTTGAAATATCTTCTTTCAAGAGAATACATCCAGTTATCCTAGAAAGGGTACAGCAAATACATACCGTCCTGGGTATGACGATAAACTACATCCATATCCTGGGTATGACGATACATCTGCGTCCTGGGTAAGACAGCAAGGCTTTTGTTCGTGGAAACACCTCTTAATTGCTGGTGTTCCCAGGTTCACCCTGACCCGCAGTGGTAACACCTGTCATGGTCCCAGCTATGGGCAAATAGTTACCTCTCCAAAATGGGTCAAACCACTATGAAAGTATGAAAATAGGTTTTAATACAAGCAGTACTTTTTGGAAAAATTATTACTAGCAATAACTTTTTAAGGAAAAAATTATTCTCTGCAATACCTTATTACCAGCATTACATTTTTTTAAAAAAGAAAAATATTACCAGAAATACATTTTTAGAAAAAATTTTACCATCAATATATTTTTGAAAAAATATTACCAGCAATACATTTTTGAAATAAAAATTACCAGCAATACATTTTTGAAAAAAAAATATTACCAGCAATCCATTTAAAAAAATACTAGCAATACTTTTTGGAAAAAAATATCAGCAATACATTTTTGGGAAAAAAATATTACCAGCAACACATTTCTGAAAAAAAAGAAATTACCAACAATACATTTTTGAAAAAAAAATACCCATCAGTAAAAATCTTGTCGACATTAAATAACCCATTGAGGTTGATATGCCGTAAAACAAAACAAAACAAATATTAGGTTGGTGCAAAAATAATGTCGTTTTCTCACATAGTAACATATGTGAGAAACCGACATTATTTTTGCACCAACCTATATATGTCTTGTAAGGAACAGCTTTTCTCTAGGAATTGCGCAAAATCATGGCCTATTCTATAAGTACGAAGAAGAAATAGAACTAAAGAACAGAAAAAGCAATATTATGTAGGCCATTGAATTAAGGATATCTAGCATTGGCAAATTTAAGAATTCGTCCATATATGGGATATTGTTGAAAGCTCTGGTTTGATGTTTCGCTATGTATCTAGTGACTATTGATAAAATCAAAAGAAGAAAAGGCAATGTTATCTGTGCTGACCTGTCATCTCGACTTCAATCGTTTTGCTACAGCCGTAATGTAGTTTTCCCTTCCATTTTCTATAAATATCTTCAATTCATCGGATGAGCTTTCTTTTTTGGTACATCAACATCATGAATCCAAGCGTATTTGAGATTGTTCAATAAATCTCATCATTTTAATGTTGAAATTGCTAGATGAAACCGTAAGTTCTATTTTAATAGTTTATTCTATAGTATGGATCTTTCTTCCGGATTTTTGCTCCACACAATTTTCTTTCCTTGTTAAGTCTGAATAATTTTTTGTTATCTCTCCTAAAACTTGTTCCGTCTTCCATTTGCTTAAGTTCACTATCCTATGTAATGCGTTGTTTTCCTCTGTCTTTCTTGCTTTCAATCTGTCCCGTGTGCTTCCGTCTTGTGCTTTAGAAATTTCAAATATCTCCTCCAGGTGATAAGTATATGTGACCTTTTTGTTTCCGTTTTGTCTAAAACTTCTCTAAAATTGTTGCTCACGTGGAATTTTCAGCTTTTTTTTCTGAAAAACTATATTTCTTTTCATTCAAATCTCTAACGTGAGGAAATTCTCCAACATTCATTGTCATGTAGGAGGACTGATATTAGATAACAGTTCAGTATTCTTTTCTTTGTTTCTAACGAAATTTTCTTGTTTCTTAATTGTCTGCTTAAATTTTGGAAGGCACTTTTCGCTACCTCAATTCGCCTTCGGATTTCACTGTTGCACTTTATGTCTTCTGTTAAAACACTTCCCATATAATTAAATTGATGTACTTGTTTGAATTTGGCATTTTGTATTTGTAATTTGCATGTTCTGCTGTTGTTTTTGCTAAAAAAAAAATGAAATCTATCTTCTTGCAATAGATGTTTGGATCTTTGCTCTCGATTTCCTTCGCTTAGTAGAGGATTTGTAGTTTCCTCTCCGAGTCGGCTATCAACACTGTGTCATCTGCATCTCTTATGTTGCTAAGATTGCGGGCACCAATAATGAATTCAGTTAGCACTTCTAATTTTCACTCAGAATTGTATCACTGTATTGGTTGAATAAGTCCGGTGAGATGACACATCCTTGTCTTTTATCCCTTTCTATTTTTGTATATCTACTGAATTCATTTTCTCTCCGTATGCAGGCTGTTTTCTGCCAATAAACGTTTTGGATTATTTTAATATCTTTCCAAAATATGTTAATATTACCTATCAGTTTCAACAGTTCTTTATCAAACCCTTTTATCTGTGCTATAAAACAGAGGTATACATCCTTCTGCATTTGTGTTGTGGTTTTTGATATAATTCCGAGCAGAAATATCGCATTCTTTATTCCAGCGTCTTTAACGAACACGCGCCGTTCTTGTGCTATGTCCGATCTAATTCTGCTACACAAAATACGGATGATAACTTCAGTTATATGACTCATTAAGCTGATTGCCCGATAGAGTTTACATTCGTTTGCACCTGGCAGTTTTCCGATTTGTTCCCACTGTTATATAGTTATTATCTTTGCAATCTTATCGATGCTGAAATCATCTAAAGCTACCAGCATCTCTGTTACAATTTCGTATGGTCTTTCTGATTTGTTTCATATCAATTGGCCCAGATCATGATCTTCAAACATTTAAATGCAACATTAATTGTAATATTCTGTTTTTTTTTTATTTTTTTATCCTGTTCTTTCATTATTTCATTTACTCTACAACGTTTTCACGGTTTCTTTTATCAGTACGTCGATGGGTGACTACTTGGAAATACCAGGTAATGAAAGCTTGAGTGTGCAGGTTGTGTAATAATTGACCAAGTAAATGGTTAAAGAAATAACAAAAAAATGTTAAGGATATATCATATATTAAACAGAAAGTACAACAGAAGAGTATTACACGAGTAGTGAGTGTATGTCGGTTGACCCAGCGTTCAATCTATTCGACTGTTGTATTTACCAGCCTCAGCACGAGGTAGGATTTGCCACAAGGCCGAGTTTACTGTGAGGCAATTCCGAGCGCGTAGGTTCGGCCAAAAATTCCCCCGTATAAAATGGGGTCGGCTGTTTCCCTAGACGAACTCTGCCCTTCGACATAACCTCGTCTGGGGATCCTTTCCGCCCGTAGGCAGAGAGTTTGACCAGCACAGCTGGAACTGATCTATTCAACTGTTATATTTAATAGCCCCCAACTCGAGGGGTGTATGTGGCCAAATGCCGAGTGTACTGTGGGTTCTCCGAGCCCGTAGGCTCGGCTAAAAATATTCCCTTAGAACCAGCATAAAATGTTCGGGGGCTGTGTACCTCCCCCGACGAAACTTTACCCTTCGGTGAAGCCTCATCCGTGTTCCTCTCTGCTCAAGGCAGATAGTTCGACAGTTGGACAATCTGTTCGACCGTTCCCCCAAGGCCTTCTCTCCTACTAAATGTATAGTAGGCGGAAGAGTCCAACATATACTCTTTAAAGGGAGGACACCACAACAAAAATAATGGCTTCCAATTTTCGTTGGGTTTCTTATAATCACTTACGCACAAATACCATTGGAAAAGGCATGAATCCATCTCTTCTCCTCTCAGTTATGGGTTAATAAGTAAGAATTTTATCATTAAAACTATTATTATTATTATCTCCGAGAAGAAAGCAGAGGATAAAAATTCTTACAATCTAAAAATATTTTCTGATTTTAAATTATCAGCAAAGAGGTGATAACCCGCAGAAAACGAATCAATAAATCAAACAATTTCACTCTCAGTAACCCCGGTGAACTGAGTTCACATTCTAGCTTAATTTGATGTTCCCCCTTTTGCACTAATGAACGTGGACAAATCATGACCCCACTTTTCTTTTGTCCCTAGCTGTATTTTCTTTACTAGCTAACTGAATTCAGAATCTTTAGAAAATACAACGGGCAAGGTTCTTTATTTGTCTTTCCCATTAAAGCATAGCAATTCGCATACACTAAGAAAAACGTACGATGCTTTATGTCCCGAAGGTGACATATAAAAATGGTGATTTGGTCTTGCCAACAAATGGCAGATATTGAAAAACAAGGAAGATGTAAAGAAGAATTAAAATGAACGTCCTGAAGTCAAATAACATTTAATTGTGAAAATAAAAATTCCAAACGGTGGTAAAAATTATTTGAAAATCAAACAAGTCCTGATGATGCAACGAAAATTTGTATATATTCATCATTTGATTTCATTCTTTTCTTTCTATATTTTCTTCTTTTTGGAGGCATCAGTAGTTGCAAAAGACTGCAGGAAAAGACTCAAGCGTTTTTAATGTAATTGAAGGGTCTGAGACAGATAAAAATTAATTGACTTATCAATCAATTATTTGTTATGCATCTGCAGTAATTTAAGAGATACTTTAAGTTGTGATGATTAAAAAGACCATAGAAAATTAAATTACTATTCAGTTTGCACTGTCTGACTCTCTTGATTTTTATGGGTGAATGTAAGCATCTCTATGGGGAATCTATTTGTTTTTGTTATAGCCAAATCTTTAGATAGATAGATAGATAGGTAGATAGATAGATAGATACTACAACTGTATACATAAGCGTCATAGATAGATAGTCTCTTGGTTTCTAGATGTTAAAATTTGCCTTGTTTAAGATAGATAGATAGACAATGAAGAGACTGAGATAGATAGATAGATAGATAGATAGATAGATAGTGTTATGGGACCTTACCCATAATAACATAATGGACTATTCCATACGTAATAAATACTGCGCCTCAAGAGTTCAGTCATGAGTTCAGCCCGAAGTCGGGCGACCGGCTGATCGGATGATCGGTTGAACTCTCAGCCTTCGGGCGGGGAGGAACCCGAACGAGGCTACCCCGAAGGGCGGAGTCTCTTTCGGGGAGGTAAACCGTTTATACGGGTTCAAAGGGCATATTTTTGGCCGATCCCACGGGCTCGGAGATCCCACGTTAAACCGCCCTTGTGCCACATGATGCCCTCGTGGTTGCTGACTAAATACCGTTCAGTCCGAAGTCGGGCGACCGGCTGACCGGCTGATCGTTTAAACTCTCTGCCTTCGGGCGGGGAGGAACCAGAACGAGGCTACGCCGAAGGGCGGAGTCACTTTCGGTGAGGTAAACCGACCCTGAACACGTTTATACGGGTTCAAGGGGCATATTTTTGGCCGATCCCACGGGCTCGGAGATCCCACGTTAAACCGGCCTTGTGCTACATGATGCCTTCGTGAAGGGTGACTAAATACCGTTCCGTCTGAAGTCTAGAGTTCAGTCTGAAGTCTGGAGTGAGGTCCGACAGAAGTCAGTCAGTCAGTCAGTCAGAGCGAGCGAGTCTGTCAGTCGAGTCAGAGGCAGTGCGCAACAGAGTCGCATTCAGACAATTACTACTAAACGTGATTGTTCGTACTAACACTTTTGTACCTCTCTGTATATATTCCTGTTTGTAATATACCTGTTTTATTCCATATCCGCCTTCGAGTTCTTCTTTTATTGGTTCTACCTTGGACTATCAGAGTGGTACAAGGAACCGGACCATAACAGATCGATAGATAGATAGATAGATATATTCTTGGTTAGTTGGTTGGTGGTTTGTAGATGTCAACCTTTGCCTTGTTGCTTAAGATAGATAGACAGAGAGACAGATAGATCTTTAGCATTGTATACGTAAGTGTTCTTATACGTTGTTACATATTTCTATCTCCGTTAAACTTGTTTAATATTCACGCCTACACTTGAAGAGTTATATATATATCATAAACATCTATATATGTTCGCGTATTTGAGCCACAATGCTAAATTAATTACTTTTGCTAATCTTACCCTGAAATCGAGGGTGATTGGCAGTATGCCTTTTACAGTACACTTTATGATCTTTGACGGCCAGAAAACAAGTTACTGTATCTTCGTTAATAATGTATGATTGATGGTATAGATAGTGATACTGAAAAAAGGCCACAAAATACTGGGGCACAATTTCGTCTATAAACTATTCACTAGAATTAATTTTTTTTTTTTTTTGTAAATATTGATCTAATTAAAGAAGTTAAAAAACATCAAGGTATGGAAATAGTAATTAGTGTTGCTGTCTTTGGTTTGAATAATTGCGTCAATTCGATGTGGCATTAATGGAAAAATGTACAGATTTTTTTTCTTTGGAAACTTTTCTCATACTTCTTTGAAGTAAAACCAAACTCTTGGAGCATGTCTTTCTTCATTTCCCACCACACTATTTACATTGTATTGAGATCTGAGATTTGTGCTGACCAGTATTATAAAGCTTAACATCTTCATGTCTAATAAACATTTTTTGTACGTGATGTGTGGCAAGGAGTACAGCTATACTGAAATAAATCTGTTTCATAGTAGTCTAGCGTTAAATTAAACCGTAGTAAACTAATAGTTCTTTGTATTTCAGGCTTTCATCAGTTTTTACCAGTTGTTGATGCAACTTTACACTATTACCTGTTCACCACCAATTTGTAACGTCATTGCGATATACTTTGTATTGTTTTTCTTCACTGTTCGTCTTATATATCATTTTCCATCACTCTATTTTGCATGCAACATTAAAAATTACTTTTCCCAATTTCCAGCATCCCAAGTTACATATACTTTTGACCATTCCAATCTTTTGTTGCGATGTTTCTTCTGTTATACACCTATCAAGGTTGTGTTTTTATTCGTAATACTCTGCGTACTGTATCAAGTGAAACCAATCTGTTAATACTGCAATAAATCCTGGCTTGTCTGTCTGTTAAATTTTGATTGCCTACCAAGACGCTCAAAATCTCTCTTGTTTAAATGTCGAGGTCTTCCGTTTTTCTTTGCACGTGAAACAATACGGGTAGTAAAAGCCTCTTTGGCCGGTATAGACACCGTGGAGAAATTTGTCCGCCTGGATATCTGTCGTTGATTAATCTGTCCCCTTTTAAATAAAAGCCTTCACATTTGTTTCAGCAGAAATTTTAGAATACTTTTAGTGTAAAAAAGCAATCTAATATTAAACTATAATGACTTGCCAAAGTCTCATGCACTCGTATGAATAAAATGTAACAATTCGACCTTAGAAATTTGATTATTACCATGATATCATTCTCAGATCATTCACTGGCCAAATATTTTTGCAAGGTGCTTTTACTGCTTCAAGCAGATTAAGATAACGCATCTTCTACTACACGACACTTACAATAACGCACAAAAGCATTTTCAAATATTCAAAACCTACGGACACAGCTAATAAAAGCATAATTCTAAACCATCTTAACTTCATAATGAAATAAAAATTTATAATTACTTTAAATAGTTACACCTAAATTTTGCACACCAGTGTGGGTGTTTATATATATATATATATATATATATATATATATATATATATATATATATATATATATATATATAAGGGTGGTGCAAAAATAATGTCGTTTTTCTTTAGAAGTTGAACCTCAAAAAACGACATTATTTTTGCACCAACCTTATATTATATATATATATATATATATATATATATATATATATATATATATAAAAGTAACTCTATACTGATACAAATTATTAACACCCCACCCCTGCCGATTCTAAACAATCCGCCCTTGATGTTACCATGGGAATTTTTAATTTCAATTCTGACCATACTATTAAAACTCGTAAATTTCAGAAATATGTCATTCCCAAAAAATTTCGCTTGAAGATGGAACAGAGCCTACTTTAGCTCAAGTTAATTCAAATATTATTTTGAAGTTTTCGGCTCTTGTTTTGAAACTTGAGACCTCTTATGTAGCGAGTTGGAATCATATTTTTAAATAAAAAATTATATATATATATATATATATATATATATATATATATATATATATATATGTGTGTGTGTGTGTGTGTGTGTTGTTACATTTCCCAGAATAATTCGGTAAATAAAATAACTTGGGAAAAAATTATTTCTTGCTGACGCTTTTCGTATTCCGATTTCATCAAAGCAAACAATAAAAGCGAAATACGAAGGTCATTCAATTAATTTCTTTTGCAGATTAACAAAAATGGCCGACATGATGACCTTGGCTACTCGAAGGTCAACTGCCGGTGGGTGCCAAAGATGCTTACTGCAGATCCCAAACAGAGGAGGGTCGAGTTGTCCCAGCAGTGTCCCTCCCGCTATGAGAAGAATGGTGATGAGTTTCTGGAGAAGGTGGTCACATGTGACGAGATATCGGTTTGGCACTATGAGCCTGAGTCCAAACGACAGTCCATGGAGTGGAAGCACGTAGGCTCTCCAGCGAAGAAGTTCAAGTCCCAGCGGTTCACGAGGAAGGTGATGTTCACCGTTTTTTTGGATATGAAAGACCCAATCACCATTTCATTCCTTGAGAAAGGAAACACTGTGAACAGTGCCAACTACTGTGAACTGCTGAGGCAAGTCAAGAAAGACATAAAGAAGAAACGCAGGGGTCATCAGTCAGAAGGAGTCATCTTGCATCATGACAACGCAAGGCCTCACACAGCAGCCAAAACGGTGCAGACCATCAACAAGCTGGGCTGGGAACTGTTCCCAAATCCCCCTTACATCCCAGACCTTGCCCCTTCAGACTTTCACCTGTTTGGTCCCTTGAAAGCGTTCACGAGAGGCAGGAAGTTTAAAAATGACGATCAAGTCTCAAGTGTTTTGTGATTGACTGGCTGAGACATCAGTCCAAAGATTTTTACGCTGAGGGAATACAGAAGCTTGTGCACAGTTGGGAAAAATGTGTGACAGTACTGGGAGACTACGTTGAAAAAAAAAGTAACCTTCTATCTCTCTTAGAAGTCCTTATACCGAAAAATTCACCTTATTTATTGAATGACCCTCGTATTTGTTGTCAAGGGTTTATTACTTATAGAGTAATAGTGGCACAAGGCCGAAAAAAGAGGAAACTGGGCAATGATGGTCAACAATATCTTACACCTAGCTAATTGGATTTGCAATCCACTCGTTCGTTAAAATATACTCATTACTCAAAAAATCTATCCGTCATCATTCGTGTCGGCAAGAACTAAGATTTATACGCTCTGTTTATTTATTATGCACTATGTTTATTTGTTTCCTCAGCCGGCTTGAATATTTGAGAAATAAACTGCAAATGGTTGATAAGTCGTAGAAAACGTATCAACCAATCGATTTAAATTACATTTGTTTTAATGGATGATGGTGGTGATGGTTTTAAAAATGATAGGTTTCAATAAATAGATGCTTCACAAAATAATCCGAAACCAAATATCCCATTTAGACATTGTGCGTAGAATTCTTTAAAATCTAGATCTCCTCCACAGGACAATTTTTCCTGTCCGTTATTTAAAAAAAAACAAAAAAAAAAAACATAAATAATTTATATTTGTTAGACTTATATAAACAAATAAGGTAATAAAATTGTGCATATTTTAATATTTTATAATATACCGTCCATAATGAATATGTACACTTATTAACTTTTCATTATTCTGTAGAAAAACCGATGCGTTCACTTTTGTCCATAAAATGAAAAAGAAATGTATAAAGAAAGAAAAAAGGATGAATCACATACAAAAGGACATATATATATATATATATATATATATATATATATATATATATATATATATATATATATATATATGAGCGGTTATAGATTGACATATATCAATCAAAAGTTTGTTCATTATCTTAATGTGCATGAAATAAGAATATAAAAGATGGTAGAAATTAGCTCAACTGATTTTGTATTCACGAGCATCTCTTAAAAGCTCGCCTGAATGAATCCATTTTAAACTGCATATAGTAATAAAAAGAGTTCAGAAAGTAATCCTCTTTACATTAACTTTGTAATCAATCGATTTTTTCGACGCGTTTTTCTCTTTCTCTTCTCTTATTGATTCGTTTATTTTTCTTTACGATGCTTTATCGATTTCTGTTTCTTACTTTTCTTTCTTTCTTTTTTTTTTTGCATATTTTCTAAAACCTTTTTTTTTTAAGTAATTCTGTCTGGAGGTCGTGATGGGTTCTTTTATTCCTACAGCAGAAGTTTCCTTTCTGAGGTTCTTGAACGGTTAAATGCTGCTGGTCGATAATCACACAATGGAACACAATAAAGTCTGTCATTGTGACTTTTTTTTTAATTTGTTGCCTTCAAGTGAACCATCTCACCTCCCAGTATATAAAAAAACCCCACTGTTTTTATCATGTCAGCCGTTCGCTGTCATCGGCACTTTCAGCCCATTTCCCCTTACCCAGCAATACATTTCCAGAAAATCTCTTTAATTCAATTACTATACAACGAAAGCTTTATATTCAATATCATCGTCATAATAATTATCCTCTCTAAGACGGTTATGGCTACAGCTCTCATTAACTTCTTATTGTCTATACAATTATCAGCTTTAGTGGTAAAATTCTCTAGATAACAAATAATACTATATAATACAAATAAAATACAACAAAGTACTCATTATAAAAATAAAATTGAATATAAAATTTTTGAATACAGTAATCGTAAAAATATAAACTGCATGGTTATTAGATTTAAATCAAT
This sequence comes from Acanthosepion lycidas, assembly GCA_963932145.1. Lineage (NCBI taxonomy): Eukaryota > Metazoa > Mollusca > Cephalopoda > Sepiida > Sepiidae > Acanthosepion > Acanthosepion lycidas. The sequence goes on along the minus strand of OZ010577.1, from coordinate 39,139,104 downwards.
ATACACTGTTTGATTATTTAAATATTATCAATAAAAATCCCTTGTTTTTAGAGGACTATCAATATAATCTACGCGTTTATTTGAATATTAGCAATATAAACTTTTTGTTGTTGTTTTTTTACAATACTATCAATATAAAATACTTGATTATTAGAATATCATGAATATAAAATCCATGGTATTTAGAATACATTTGATATACAATATTTGGAGAATAACATCAAAATAAACAACTTGGTCATTATAATACTATCAATTTAAGCGACTTGTTTATTAAACATTATCAATATAAACGATTCGCTTTATAGAATACTACATTATGAAGAACCTGAATATTAGTATAAATCTCATGGTTAACTACTATCAAGTCATCAATCTTAGCCTCTCAATCAACCGTAAAATTGCAGTCCATAAAAAAGCAAACATAGCAAAAACTAGCATATTCATGAGACAGTTAAACCCTGCAAAATATAAAAAAGGGTAACCATATGTTTTCTTTTATTTAACAAGTGTTTAAATTATATATATATATATATATATATATATATATATATATATATATATGCGCGTGTATGTGTGCGCGCCTGTGTGTGTGTAGAGGAATTAGCGGGCTAAAACGAAGAAAGAAATAATCTTCAAACACAGCTCTGCACATTTTTAATAAATTTCATTATTGAGTATTTTTATCTTTAGTTGATAGAAACGAATTACATATGTCCTCGCGAAACAAATTCTCACAAAAATATTTTGTTTTTTGGTCTTTGCAGCATACAGAATAATTTGTATTAGCATGATAGAAGAAAAAGAATATGGCTACATAAGGAGAGTGTCACATATTTACGTTGTTTTATGAATGCGACTAATTTTCTCTTAGGCGTTATGTCTGTAAGCGAAGCTGTTTTATAACTATTACTAGCATCTTGTTTACAAAAACTCCGTTAATATGTTTGTGTATAGTTTAATTTAATTTTAAATCGCAAGGTTATTATTAAAAATACCCTAAAAAGATGTCGAATGTTCAGTAAGAAATTATAAGAAAGGTTTGAGAATTCAGTTGTGCACGTAAACAACAACACTCAATCAAAGGTTTACTGAAAAACGGAGTACAAATTTTGTGAATTTATGCGATCTAAAAGTTAAATATGTATGATAGAAAAATTGTGAATACCGTTTAATCCATATATCTCTATTCTTTGTTCATTTATACAGAAGACTCCAATGTTATCACCATTAAATTCATTACCTGTTTTCAATTATGTATTTTCTTATCATCAAAGCTTTTAGTAAAGCTTACATCTTACAATGCAGAAGCACCTTTTTCTTGTTTCTTCATAAATAGACTTTTAACAGACTCCATTATTTTTACTAGATTCTCCCCAGCACTCGACAGCTTTATCTCCCGGAAAAATACAAAAAGAAGTCAAATATCCAGCCATAATACAGAACTGATCGCTACCAATGCAAGAGAGACCTGGATTATGTAAATAAAAGCTATGCGCAAGCAATCCAAACCAAAGTTAAAAAGAAAAAAAAATTAAACTTGTATTCCGCGATATCTGGACAACCGCAAACACACTACTCAGTAGAGACAAAACGACCCTAAGGTTATTACATCCTCATCACATAAGGGCTCTTTGGGATGAAATTCACTACTAACTCAAATATTACACCATACCTTACCTGATCTCTCCCAATTCACGGAGAGTTAAAATCTCGGTGATTTGTTCTTATGAATCTTAGTCAAGCAAAATATGAAGCTGCTAATTGTATGCCTTGTTTACAAAAAAGCGGCTGAGCGCTCGACACCATCAGATTATTAGCCTGTCATCAGAATACTTTTTAAGCTCTGTCTATATTTATGAGATGAGGTATTGTAATTATTTACACTATTTACATTGTTCGGACCGTTATCCTCATCTTCGTTACCATATTCGCAACGTTTCGGCCGTTGTACGCTCAGACCTTCTTCAGGTGTTTGAATTTCAAACTGAACTCTTTATTTCGTCCACCTCAATAGATTGTTCTATTTCCACGTTCTGTACCTCTCCCGGATGTCTCAGTTATCTCCTTATAACTCAATTTTCCATATTTTTTGTTCACCTCGGCCGCGGCTAGGTATTGCCAATTATTTTTAGTACATTTCGAACTGCCCATTGTTTGAAGAAATGGAAACTCGAAGACGAAAAAGAAAAAATCCAGACATTTTTATGTCTATACGTTCTTTATCGATACAAATATTTAAGTAAATGTTCTGTTTATAATAAACAGTATAGCAACATTTACCTGCCTGAAAATATACGTCCTCCAACAGGAATGGAACCTGTATCCTATACGGAACCGTCATATAGCCTAACGTGCCTTAACCGATTGGACCACAGAGGAGCGATCGGTTAGCAAGGTCGATTTTACTGTTTTTAAAGACAATTCTCTATGATTTTCTCTCGCACATTCATAACTGCTCAATGCGTATCCGAATGTAAAAGGAGGACGCATATTTTCTATAAAAATTTCTCGGGTATTCAAGTTGGCAAATGTTGTTAATACTATTTATTATAAACAAAACATTTGGTTAAATATTTGTATTTATAAAACAAACATATATTAAAAAAATGTCTTAAATAATTGTCGGATTTGTCCATTTCATAATATATATATATATATATATATATATATATATATATATATATATATATATATATATATATATACATATATATATATATATATATATATATATATATATATATATATATGTAATATCTTTCAATGGAGATTGCATTTAGTTTGAATCATTTTGTGTTATTATGTCTTACTGTTTTCTGAAGGAATACGAATATAAAAAAATGAAATCAAATGGCACCTCAAGGAAGAGAAATGTGTGAATATCAGGCTGCTTGTCGACGAGAAGCTGTAAAGAAAGATTTATGAGCGAAATTGAGAATGAAGAGAACGAAAAGACAACGCAAAGACGAATTGTCAACGAATTCCCTTGCACGCGTGCGTCGCACCATAGCTAGATACTCAACATGTGCACGCGCGCGCACATACACAGACAGATACAGTCCACCAGATAAATATATATGCACGTGTTTAGGATACAAGGAAAATAATAAGACATATTTATAAACTTAACGTGTTTCGGTATTAATGTAGCTTCGTAGGAATTGAGATAAATGAACGATTCTGAGACATGTGTAATTTTTTAAAATCTATTTTTGCTTTGTATTCATTGGTTACGCAGACCTGTCTATTTAAACTTTGATAGTATTTTTCCAGTTTTCGAGCAAGGTGTTGTGTATCGATATAAAAAATTTAAAACAGCTTATCCATAAAGCACAACACCTTCTTCAAAATTTTGTAAACGCAATAAACTAAAGCAACAGTATTTTTTAAAAACCACTAGTACTTTGTAATCAAATTGTTTGTATATATATATATATATATATATATATATATATATATATATATATATATATATATATTATTTCTCTTTATTGCACATATAGTGCTGTTGTTAATAAAAGTACTCGATGAAAACAACAGTAATATATATATATGCGTGTGTGTGTGTGTGTATGTAATTAATTTTTTTTAAATTGCAACATAAATTTGTTATAAAATCACTGCAAAAATAGCCATTTTGTTTCAACACCACTGGTGTCTTATCAAGTGATGTTGAATGTAGATTGTAGGTTCTACTATCTACATTCAACATCATCACTTCAGAAGACACCAGATGTGTTGTAACAAAATGGCTATTTTTGTAGCGATTTTATAATATATTTGTTATAATTTTTAAATAAATAATTATATACCCTCTACTCTGTACTGAGCACTCTTTTAAGAATAGTAATTTTTGGTTATTGGAATTTATTACATATACACCAATCATATACTTGTGTGTATATATATATATATATATATATATATATATATATATATATATATTATCCCTCACAGATAGCACAGCTAGGAGTTTCATGTGCAATGTAATCTTCAGGCTGTTACGTTATTTAAATTTTAAAATATATACCTGGTTATCG
>OZ010577.1:39107561-39130061 GCA_963932145.1 Acanthosepion lycidas | reverse complement strand
TGAGAATTAGAAGAGGTTTGTTGGTATAGAAGTGAATAATGGCTATTCTACAATGTATTAAATGAAAATTATGTATTCCTTTTTGCATTGTACGGATAATTTTTTCACCCATTAAAATGGATAAATGGGTTTATTTCTATTAAAACAGTTTTCTGTTTTCTATTTATATGTAGTTATTATCAATCTGTGTAGAGTTAATTATGAGAAAAGTATGTTTATGCATTTGTTGTAAATACAATAAATTAAAAAGTTTTATGTCTACAAATATTTCTTCCCCCAATTAAAATATATATATATATATATATATATATATATATGTGTGCGTGTGTGTGTGTGTGCATATATATATATATATATATATATATATATATATATATATATATATATATATATATATATATATATATGAGTAAACATAGAAGTCAACACTTACAGGAGACAGTCGCCCCTATGTTAACTTGTATATTTACACACGCTCTATCTCCGATATTGAGCACTATCCCATAAATATAGTACATCTTAAGACTATATTTCTTCATATATATATATATATATATATATATATATATATATATATATGTATATATGCATCTGTATGTGTGTTGTGGGTGTTAGTAGTATGTCGAATAATTAGACATCAGCGAACTATCTAGAAAATTTGAAAAATGTCTATATCATCATCAGATTTTATGCTTCATAACACATCTTTAAACGCGTTGGTAATTCAGCGTTACACATTTGACAACAATTTCGATTTAATACTTGGCTGTATGATGAGAAAAGAAAAGATTTCAATGAGAAGGAAAAAAATCATTGAATGTGTGCTGATATATGACAAATTCTCCACAATAAAACTCAGACTTGTATCATAATATCTTCGCAAAAACAAGTGCAGCACGATGCACTACACAAACAGACGCAGAATAAAACTACTACGTAAGACCCTAATTTCAAATCCAACTGACTAAACGCTTTCAGTATTACAAAAAAATATAAGGAAATCATTTATTGGTTCGTTGGATCTCATATTACCCTTTCTAAAAATATTCTTACTTATTAGTCTTTCCTTCTGAGTTTAAGACGTCTATCTTGGACTGGGAAGCGAATCGTTTAGATCTCGTTTAAATGTTCATGGAGACCTACGGGACACTATTCGGAAAATACTTGTTGACAACACAACTCTAATAGCATCATCTACATGCAAGAAAAAACGAAAAGTAATGGAAGCCTTATTAATAAAAACAAAAATTAAAAACACACAATAATATCAACTATGAACATACACACAATATCTTGCCCGTGTTTTGAAACATGAAAATATTATATAAATACATAAATGCAACAAACTATTTCTTATTTAACAGTTCAAATAATTCATCCATGAAAATTTCTAAATGTATAGCCAAAAGCGCTCGGAGAAACAAGAACATTCGGACAGTTTTTATGTAAGTTATCATCGGAAAAATAAGAAATTAGATCACATGAGAAACTGTATGAAAAACTAACCCAAACCACCTTGTTTGACGCATACAACAAAATGTGTATGAAAGAAGGATTGCTGCCTAAATACCCATATATATATATATATATATATATATATATATATATATATATATATATATATATATATATATTATTTATTTAAAAATATGATTCCAACACGCTACATAAGAGTTCTCATGTTTCAAAACAAGAGCCGAAAACTTCAATATAATTATTTGAATTAAATTGAATTAAAGTAAGCTCTGTTCTATCTTCAATCGAATTTTTTGGGGAATATCTTATTTCTGAAATTTACGTGATTTAATAGCATATTCATTATTGAAATCACAATCTCCATGTAAGGGCTAGAGCGATTGTTTAAATAGAAAGGGGTGTAAGGTCTTAATAATTTGTATCAGTATAGAGTTACATTCATAAATGTCAAGTCAGGGTAAGGTTGGGGTGTCTAAATTTAAAACGGAAGATGATTTCGTCTAGTCTGGTTTACGTGTCTATGGAGATTTATTTATTTTTTTATTTTATTTGTTTCTGAAAGGGTTTTGTGTATATAAAAAAAACTACCTTAACATTTGTTTTTTGACGACTTCATAAAGGGTTATCTTTTATTGTAGGGTATTTAAACTATTTCTTAGGACTATGGATTTAAAAAAAAATATTTTATTGATTTTTGTTTTTATGCTAATTATTCAATGCAAAAATTTGATGATGTCGGGAAAAAACCGTTAACTCATGTCTATTGTTTAATAGATTTTTATTATTTCAAAAACTTAAACTTAGAAACTTAATAATGTGTAGTTTTTCATGCAGGCATAAAGGGCATGGGTCATCCCAAGTTTTACAAGTTCTAGATTTGTTTATATATATATATATATATATATATATATATATATATATATATATATATATATATATATATATATATATATATATATATATATATATATATATATATATATATATATATATATATATATATATACATACATACATACATACATACATACATACATACATACATACACATGTGTGTGTGTGTGAGGGATGAGAAGTATTAAGATAAGCATTGTTCGGTACAGAGATTTATTGATAGAGCACTCAATGTTGATAAACTACATTTGTAGTACTTGGTACTGGCAATTCTATAATTTTATACATAGATAGAAGAAGGGAACAAAAGGGCTGAGGGCAAAGATTGAAATATAATGAACAATGTATCCAAGATTAATTATCATGTAATATTTTAGTAACATTAGTTAAAGGATAAAGATATGAAATGTCGAAGTAAAGAGAAAACAGTTTTAATTCGAAAGAAAAAACTTAAGATGAAGAAAAGAATACATCAAAATGAATATAAGACCCATTCTTTTATTATTAAAATCGGAAATTATCTGAAGATCTGTTTAATATTATCTAAGAATGGAAAAAAGAATAGGGAGCACACGAATTAGAAAGTAAAAAATCAATATGAAAGGAATGTGCAAATATGGTTAAACCTTAAATTAAAAGTAGCAGTAGATAGATAGATAGATAGATAGATAGATATGAAAAGAGGTATATCTGAGAATTTATTGTAAGCTAGGAAAATATTAATATAGCCAGATCTAAAATGAGATAGATAGATAGATAGATAGATAGATAGATAGATAGATAGATAGATATGGGCATTCCAGAATAAAATACATATAGGTAGATTTCTTTTATAAATGTTCACTCCAGACAATTTCCAAGAGGAACTGAAGGAAGACAGTAAAAGATGATTTTGTATTAGGTTAAGAAAATAGATATGAACAGACACAAACAGTAAGATATTAAGCGTCTTACACGGATAGCTAGCTAGCTTGCTAGATAATTAATAGCAATAAATAGGAACATTTATTGGTAGATAGGAAAATACTCGTATCGACAGAGTCGCACTATCATTTATATATATATATATATATGTGTGTGTGTATATATATATATATATATATATATATATATATATATATATATATATATATATATATATATATAGATAGATAGATAGATAGATAGATAGGTGCTGTGAGTGAGCATTTGACAAAACGGAAGAATATAAATTACGTTATAAATAAAGTAAAATAAAAAATGAAAATAAACGAGAATATATTACAGGAAAAAGAAAAAGAAAACAAGAAAAACAGAAAGAAAGAAAAGAAAGAAAGAAAGAAAGAAAGAACAAGGGGAAGAAAACAACCAAAAACAGATAGAAAGTAAGAAAGAAAGAAAAAGAGGAAGAAAACAAGCAAAAACAGAAAGAAAGAAAGAAAAACAGAAAGAAAGAAAGAAAGAAAGAAAGAAAGAAAAAGAGGAAAAAAACGAGCAAAAACAGAAAGAATGACAGAAAGGAATAAAAAGAAAAAGAGGAAGAAAACAAGCACAAACAGAAAGAAAGAAAGAAAGAAAGAAAAAGGGGAAGAAAACAAGCAAAAAAAGAAAGAAAGAAAGAAAGAAAGAAAGAAAAAGAGGAAAAAAACGAGCAAAAACAGAAAGAATGACAGAAAGGAATAAAAAGAAAAAGAGGAAGAAAACAAGCACAAACAGAAAGAAAGAAAGAAAGAAAGAAAGAAAGAAAGAAAGAAAGAAAGAAAAAGGGGAAGAAAACAAGCAAAAAAAGAAAGAAAGAAAGAAAGGAAGGAAGGAAGACAGAAAGAAAGAACGAAAAATGGGAAGAAAACAAGCAAAAACAGAACGAAAGAAAGAAAGAAAGAAAGAGAGAAAGAAAGAAAAAAGGGGATGAAAACAAAATGAAAGAAAGAAAAAAAATAAAGAAAGAGCGAAAGAAAAAAGGAAGAACATAACGGAATAAAATAAAACAATCAAGTCAGTTTCAAAGGATCTGCAACTTGAATAGCAAAAGACAAATTTTAAAAAAGAAATAAAAAAAAAAAATGAAAGATAAATATATGAAAGAGTAAAAAGGAAGTGGGTAGATTTTATGAAGGAAATGTTGCTATAATCAAACTATAGAAAAGGTAATTGATATAACAAACGCCCTTGACAGAGAAAATCTGAAGGTAAAATATAAAAAAAAGCAAAAGAAACAGAAAGTCGAGTTTAAAGACGCAAAGAAATATCTGAGAGTGAAAGGAAAACGGAAATTCTTGAAGGGAAATAGGTTGGAAGCAAAACGCGCAAAATAGCGAAAGATAGAGAAAACGGAGAAACGATCTAAAATATTTGGCAAAGTTGTAAACGACTGAAGAAACCGCGGAAGGAAAGCAGGGAGGTTGACAGGATAATATCTTTCTATAGCAATCACGCATGAATCATCTCAAGATCAATTTCGCATTGTCTTCAGTGCTTTGTCGCCGTTGTAAAAATAAAAATAACCAAAGCTAAAGACGAACAGATTCGATTTCTCGTTGTTTCTTGAACGTCGTTGAAGACAGAAATCTCAGCAGAATTTGCGCGGGTGGTGAGAGGGATGTTATTTAGAAAGCAAGACAATGAAGGGGGATGTTGTAGAAGGCGCCCATTCTTCGGAATTTTCCACAAAAGAACAATTGATTCCATCACTGTTTGAATACGACTTTTCTTTTCTTAATTTTATTAAATAGAATACATCTTTTTACGATCACCAAAGATAAAATAAATCCAAGGAAAAATGTAGTTCATATTGTTTTTAGACGTTACATTTTTTAAACAAATTATCTAATATATCTTGTGCAATTCATAAGAAAATGCTATTATTTGTTGTTTTATCATTGTATAATTTACAACTAATTAGCTATACAAAATGATCTTTTATTTCCATATTTATGGATATTAGATTAGGCTGGAACAAAATCAAATGGTTGGGCATCAAGTTATAATAAAATTTCCTCCACTGTAAATGGAATACATGTCTAACTTATTAACCATCTTCAAAACGACTCTTTCTACAAACTGGATCACTAATTATTAAAATATAAAAACAACTAAACCCACGTTTCCTGCTTAGTTTAAAAAAAAATACACAAGCATCAGAATTGCACTGCAAGGAATGTTGGGTAACTGTGTCTTGCCAGAAAATACTCTCGCCAGATTCCTTCTTTCATATTTACAAATTTATCATTCGTCCGTGCCTTGAGTACTGCTGTCATATCTTGTCAGGTTCTCGTGCTATTCATCTCAAGGTTTTTCATAAAATCCCAAAGGGATCTGTAATCGGCCCTGACTTGTCATCTCGAATGCAGTCACTTTCTCACTTGGCGTAGTTTCTCTCTATCATTTCTACAATTATTTTCATGACAACTGCTCTGGTGAGCTTTTTTTTTGCCATGGTGCTCCGACTACATGTATTTAAGCGTTCTACTAGATTGGCAGCTAGGTCTCACTCGTTTACTGTTGAAATAGCTAAACTTCTACTTCAACAGTTTGTTTTCTCACATTTCCCGTCTGTGAAACTCTCTTCCGTTTACTTGCTTCCCTGACAATTACAGTCTTCAAAAATTCAAATGCAACGTCAATCGTCATCTTCTATCTTCTTGAAGCCCTTTCAACTTTTCTCTTTTCCTCTATCCCCCTATAGTAAGTCTTTTCTCCCAATTTTCTCTCTCTGTAACCACTTGCGTATTAGTGGCGTTTCCGCCATGCTTGGTGTCAAGTGATAAATAAAAGAGAGAAAAAAAGTAATAAATGTATTCGTACACGTACTGTGCTCAAACACAATCTACAGAACTATAACAAATAAGGTGTGAGGGCCATTTATCAGAAGCTTTGAATTCGAAGTTGCAGCCACATATTAGGTTGGTGCAAAAATAATGACGTAATACTGTCGTTTTTTGACGTATTTTTTAACGTCAAAAAACGACGTTACTACGTCATTATTTTTGCACAAACTTAATAGCATCATGTATGTGATAACAGGCTAGAAAATACCATTGAAATTTACTGTCAATCAGGATCCTTTGTCTAAGAGGCGTTTATCTACGCGTATCCTTATATGTATTGGGTTAACCCTAAGCGATAACTGTTGTACTTGGTGTAATATCAGAGCATCATAATTGCAATGTGCATGCAGTGTAACGTAGAAGATAACCTCACGGTCACTAAGTGCTGAATCGGAACTAAAGTAAATGTCAGTAGGTGCGCCGACATAAATCAGAAAGTCAAACATGTTGAATTTGGGATATACATGACCACAAAAAAAAAACAAAAAAACCGGATGACAGGAAGTTATATTTGTACGTCCGGCCAGCGAAGCGGAAGTTAGAGTCCCTCGCATACCCCAGAGAAGAAGATTCGAACGCACGAGCTAAATTGACGGAGTTCAAATAAGTGAATAAACTATAATTTCACGTAAGGTTACAGTAAGAAATTAGAAAACTGGCGAATATAGAAAAAGTTCACTGGAAATATATAGATTCAGTGTTTATGTTATTAGCTGAAAATTGCTGCATCTCACAGACCTAAAAATAAAACATTAGAACGTACGTGTCTTCTAGAAACAAGATTCGATATTACAGAGCCAGATAAATTCATCGAAGATAAACCAACAATAAACTTATAATAGTTAAATCTAACCTATATACAATAAATAAATTCACATAAATAATTGATAATCAAAGAATATCTCTCAAGTTAATCGTATATACTAACTATAATCCCTAGATAATATTTATATAATACATCTATGTGCACCTGGCTTCACCTAACTCCTAATTTTCCATATGAAACTATAATTATAATCCATTTTCCATATTAAACTAAAACTATAAATTATAATCATAAATTATAACTATGCAAAGAAAATTTTTCATTGAAATATATTGAAATATTACCAAATTCTCTTCTGAAAACATTAAAAATACGAACTTTATGCAAAATAGTCAAAATATATGGGTTCATTTATGTCAGTGTTTCACAACGTGGGCGTTTGCACAATTTGTGGGTACTGATGTGTTCAAAGGGGACACTGGGCGTGTTTATTTCATTTCGGAGGGGGCGGACTTATTTGGGGTTCGGGGGCGTTTATCCATTTTTTGTTTTTAAAATTTCAAAAATTATTCAATATTGGCTACAAAAAGGAAATTTCTGTAAGGTATCTACAGCTGTAGGAAGCTGTCAAACTTTTCATTGCTGTTCCAACTTCCAATATGGCTGAATGCAGTTTCAACGCATTTACACAGCTTCTTACTGGATAAAGAAACCACCTGCAAATTGCAAAACGAGAAGATCTACGATTACTTCCAAGAAGCATGGAATCTAAAGTAAGAGCCTTAGCGAGTAAGTACTAAAGTCAACCATCGCATTGAAAACATCGAGATAAGCTATCAAATTATTTTCTTATTAATATTTTAAACATTGGCATTTATAATGGAAATGAAAACAAATTATTTTTCATTAATCCCTAAGAGTTACTTTGATATGCATCATGAATTTAGTACAATATTCGAAATCTGGCGTTGGTGGGTGCCTTGACAAAATGTTTGTGCCCATATGAGGCGCTGGTTGAAAAAAAATTGGAAAATTGACAATCTGATCGCAGAAGGATACGGTTTGATTTCTGATGTATTGAGATGGAATATTGTTCATTATTTAACACATGCTCCCTCGATTGTATTTTATTTTATATAATTAAAATATCTCATTATAATATCTCATTGTAATATCTAATTATACGATAGTGAATGTGGAAAGTATTTCCAACACTGAAGTATTTTAAAATAATTTAATAACTTGCTCTAGATAATATAGTGTCTTGCTTTAGATAATATAGAGACTTGGTTTAGATAATATAGGGTCTTGCAGTGGATAATAGAGTGTCTTGCTGTGGATAATTTAGTGTCTTGCGTTATGTAATTCAACTAATTGAAGTTAACTTGTACCCTTTTTCGGCTGAGTACACTGGCTTATCTTCACTGTGATTGATTTTGAGTTAATTAATTAAATTGCACATTTTCATTGTTATTTCCTTCTAAAATATTGTTTATAAGTTGATATATTTTAGATGCGGTGTGGTGTAATGGATATAAGCTCTTAATAAGAAATCGGAGGACCGAGTTCAAATTCCAGTCGGGTTCGTTACCATCACTTACGTGCACGTTATATTAATTTAATGATGAACATGAATTTATTTGTTATTTAAAATTTGAACTGACCTAAACTATAATTAATACCTCAATATATAAGATAACACTAACAAATATAGTAGCTATTAAATAAAAATGAAATTTTAGATAAATTATAACATATGAGTAAATACTTTATTTAATCCCTAAAAAACTAATTAAAATGTAGATATGTGTGTGCGTGTGCAGGGTGCGTGATTGTTTGTACGGGATTATATATTGTATATTCTATATACAAAAATACTCCACAAACCCAGCCACCCATAATTAATATTCTAACAACATGGAAAAAAGATCACATTTAAGCTCATAGTCCCAAAAACAGACATTGTTGTGCAGGTGTTTGTGTGCACACGTTTTTATACATATGTGTGTGTGTTTATCTCTCTCTCTCTCTCTCTCTCTCTCTATATATATATATATATATATATATATATATATATATATATATATATATATATATATATATATGTGTGTGCGTGTGTGTGTGTATGTATGTATGTGCGTGTGAATATAAGCATATGTATACAAAGTCAAAGAATAATAAATAAAAATTTAATTACAAACATAAGCTCCTAAATTAATACCCTTATAATACATAAGATGCCACAAAATTAGATAAGAAAACGGAACAATGGCCAACTGAAGACACATATATTTAATTAATTATTTAAGCATTAAAATTGTTTATGCAAAAAAAAAAATGCAATTTTCCTAAGTTAAAAAAACTAGAACTCTCAAAAATTAACAATGAAAGCAAATGTTTAGAAAAGCGGAAATCAAACGTCAACAATTGAAAGAAAGGAGGAAAAAGAGAAAAAGAAAGAAAAGATCAAGGAGTAAAAGTAAAGGGGAAAAAAACGACGAAAAGGAAAATAATCAGGATATTTTTCACGTACGCACACACGCGCAGACGTGGCGTATCGGCACATGCGCACAAACTCGTACACGTGTACATACACTATGAAGGAGAAAAAAAACTTGCACCAATGAAAAGTGCATATAAAAAGAAAAAAATCGAAAAGTAGAAGCAGTTAATTGCTGATAACTGCTGACGAGTGCACGGAATAATTCACAGAGGGTCCGTTTACGAAACTCTGGAGTCGGGATGTTGACGGTAACATCAATCCCCTCAGTGACAAACCTTTTACTTATTGTACCGCCAGCAGCTGATAGCCTCCCTGCCACGTCGCACAGCCGTTTTTATTCGGGAGAAATACGTTGTCAGTTAACTGTCTCTGTTATTTTTAAATTGTGAGACATATAGTTGACAGTTGTTCCAGTAGTTATCGAAGCACTGTCAGCTATCTCGAAGTGCCTGGGAAAGAAGAAAAGAGCTGATGGAAATTAGAAGATTTAGAACAATCCAACCGATGGGTTTACTGAAAACAGCCAGAGTACGGAGATGAGCGATGGTGCTTGGAAGAGATTTGTTTAAACTCTAGTGACGACCATTAGTGGTGTGAAAATCAATGGAAAAGAAGCAGAAGAAAGAGAATTATGACGCCGTTAGAAGAAGACGGAAGAGGGGTTGGTGAAGTAGGAGGAGGAGGAGGAGGGAGGAAAAGGATGATGCATGGTGATGACGAAAAGAAAGGCGAATAAGAAAAATATGTGAGAGACATAGAGTAAAGACTTAAAAAGCAAGGTGAATGAGGATGACGACGAGCATTAGAAGAAGATGAAAAAATTAGGAGTAGAAAGAAGTAAAAGGAAGTAAGGTGGGCGAGAAGAAAAAGAAAGAAAGAAAGAAGAAAGAAAGAAAGAAGAAAAAAAGAAGAAAGAACAACAAGAAGAAAATGGGCATAGATAGCAAGTTTCCTCTAGGGGATTATCACCATTTCGAATTCTAAGCCTACATTACTGTTTCATGTTTTTGACTGACAGGCTTGTTATTACGATATATTCAAATTGAGTTCTGTATTTTCTTTGCCTATCAAAATATATAATTTTATATAAAAAACATATTTTCAAAACGCAAAACAAAGGAAAGATTGGTAGATCATGAATATGAAAGGACTTTACTAATATCGACATGTATGCATACAAAATTACTTTCAAACACAAAAGTGTATACCACTCTCTCTCTCACGCACACTCACGTATATGTATATATGTGTACTTGTGTGTACATATGCGCGTATATGTGTAAAAATAGACAATTTGTGTATATGTGCGCATTCAATATTATATAATAATCGCACGAGCATTAAAATTGTCTCGATGCTATTCATTTATTTATGTGTATTTATGCATATAATTATACGCATAACAATATGTTCCTTCATACACACTCACTCACGCACATTTATATATATATATATTATATATATATATATATATATATATAATATATACACAAATTTATGTATAATTCGTAGTGTGTGTGTGTGAGCGTGAATGTGGAAAATTATTTATTGCGTCAAACACATCTACAGATTGCGTGCTGATTTTTTGTGATATGCATATAAATGTCTTGACATAATCTATGAATTTACAATGTGGAACAATGGCCACAAGAAACGACTGCAGATTATGTAATAATATTCAGTCTAATGCATAGTTTTAAAGAAAAGAAAAACATATCAATGTCTCGAGTACCCAGTTCAGTCAGAAGTAGCATTTATTACAAAATAGGATAAAACTGAACAGAGAATTCCTATTAATATACTTAGCAAATGGTGTGTAAACATTAAAATGACTTTTTAAAATCTTAGATAACTCGCTTTTTATCATGATAAAAACTTGGTATAATGACCCAAAAAATAATCAGGACTTAATGCAACTCACGTTTCTCTCACATAAACATCAAACGCAAGACAGCAACTTTACAGTCACAATTGCATAAATTTCATACACTATAAACAAATCTTTCTGAAATTCAATCTCTCTCTCTCTCTATATATATATATATACATATATATATATATATATATATATATATATATATATATATATATATATATATATAGATAGATAGATAGATAGATAATATTAGTGGTAAATATACATATATTTAAGATTTGATCGGCCATGGTGTGTGTATGTCACCACGAAATATATCTTTATTGTATTAGACATCCGACAACAATCATCTTCCCCCTTCCACTCACACCTATTTTTTAAATAACCCTCTCTGTTAAACCCCTCTCTTATGAACTAACATTCGTCCCACACTCTCATAATTACACTCTCTCTAAATTCTATTTTTATTTCCGGAGTAGGTTTTTTTCTGTTTTCTTTTTGAATTTGTAGGTCTGATGAATTGGATCGTATTTACGATTCCAATGGAATGAATTATGACCATGGAATATTAGTGTTTAAGCCTTTTTATTATATATATATATATATATATATATATATATATATATATATATATATATATATATATATATATATATCAGCAAATTTTCTTTTTTGAAATTTAATTTACCTTACATTGCTCCAAACTCTTTAACGACACATTCGAAAACTGTTAAAATACGCAGATTGAATAAGCAATAAAGAAGTATGAAAAGTCTACATAAGGACTACTCCTCTGGAAAAAAAAATCTGACTTTGGCAAGATTTGTTACCAACAAGACCAAATCTACAGTTACATCTTCAATAATAATAATACTATTGTTTAATCCAGTCATGGGCAAATTGCGGCGCGCGAGCAACATGCGGTTTTTCTTGCATTTCTGTATGGCATACTTAATTTCATAAGGAAAATAACGTTTCTTAAAAATGTTTTCTTTGGTTCTGACTTCTTCACTCACACACTCTCCCATATAACCACACACATAACCTTATACATAAACAACGATTAAGTACAATGTTTCTTGAATTTTGTAAGTTTCCGCCATTTTAAACCATTGGCAATTTTCACTAAGCAATATTATAGGTGTAAACATCCTTTGCTTTTGAAACAAGAAATGCTTATATGAATTTTTCTCTAAAGAAAAACGAATGAATTATAAATAAATCCCATGCAACGACCTGTGTTTACCACACTGTCATCAGTGATAGTTTTATACCAAGTCATCAATTTTTTAATTATAAAAAATATTTTCTAAAAAAAAATAAAACTTTCCCACCATTTCAAAGGTATTTACTTACGCATATACTCTTCTGTAGTGAAAGTAACTGAAGTATATACTACGAAAACTTACTATGGAAATTTTCAGTACGTTTTTTATATTTTTAGTAGTGCTGTCCGCTTTGTGATTAACTAGAGATCATGGCGCTCACCGCTTAAAAAAGTTTGCTCATGCTTTGGTTAATCTATATTACTGTAGTATAAAAGAATATGATATAGATATTTCATTTTTGTAAGATCAGTGAATGACAAAGTGGAAAAAATGATCATAACTGTGAAGGCGCTCATAAATTTCTATTCTCACCATAATAACAAAATACGATCCGGAAGAAATATCTTATTTTATTTAAGAGCAGTCAGAATTTGTAGTCGTCAAAATTTACACGATGAGAAGAAATAATTTGAAAATAATTTAAGCTTCTCAAATAACCCTAATTATTTCATATTCAACGCAAATATTTCAGAATAAAAAGGTAACGATTCAAATCAATCTAATGAAACGAAATACTTTAGTGCCAAATTTATCACAACTACAACTGAAAATAATTTATCTAAACTTAACATAAAATTTGCTACAACTTCTACTAATAATTAAAAGACTTAATACAAAACAGAATAATAATAATAATCTAAAACTTGAAGGCGGAATTTGCTCTATAAACTGTAATAATTGACACAACGAATACATGGGAGAAACTTCACGATTTTTAAATAAAATATTATATGAACTCGAAAGGGATATTTTACAAAAGAACTCATTAAATGCATTAGCTGCTTGTATTAATCAGTCTAAACATAATTTCGATTAAAAAATGCTGACTTATATGAAAGGGAAGGACATTTTTACGCTGAGAATGTATCGATCATCAATGGGTAATTTACGTTGAAGTTTTTACAATATTTCACTTTACTTGGCAGATCTGTTATCACAATGTGGGATACTTAATAGTAAAAGTGATAAAAACAAAAACATAAAGAAACTATTGAAAATCGACTAACCTACCTGTCCAGATACGTCAGAAGAATTTTTTTTTTTCAAATTTCAATATTCCAACATCTTCGGTTATACTTGTCGGTGAATAATTATAAGCGACGTTTGTCGTAATTATATATTGCACTGACACTATTACATATATATAATTCACTCAACATTAAAGATTGCTTTAGTTCGTTTATGTCCCTGCAGAGGACGAAAAGCGTTACAGAATTATTTCATTCTGTCATCCATTTATCTAGTAGTGTACTATGAAGATGAATGGAAAAAACGAAATCGAAATCGGACTAAAAAAAAACAAAAAACTAAATTTAAATTTTGTAAAACTCAAACTGATTCTTTGATAAATATTTCGTAACACAAGAAATTATTTCTGGAGAATACTGTACGTAAATTCGATGGAGCCTATCTTTATCCCTTAAATACGAGTAGATTAATGAGATCACTGGAAGCGCAAGACAGGACGCTTAGTTGGAACAAAACGTCAACTAGCTTAAGTATTAGCTTTTTTAATCGATGGGTGATTTATATATATATATACATATATATATATATATATTTACTTTTTTTAATAATCAGTATTTATCTTGGCTACCAACCTGCATACTTAGAAATCTTAATAAAGATAAAAAGAGAATGTGCCTTTGGTCAAATTTCGAAAATGCGTCTCCCTTTCCATGAGGAACCACAGTCTGATACAGTGTGAATTTACCGCTCGGCTACGAAGAACTGCAAAATAAAGCAAGCTTCTATTTTACCCTTAAATCTGACCGACCTGTTCTGATTTTTCTCAAAATTCATATCTACTCAGTCCCTCATCCAAAACGTAAACATAGAAATTTCTATGGAATTAGGGGAATATATTTTTAATACGACATATTTTAGCGGAAACTCGTATTTGAATAGACACCCCGTGCTTAATAAACTACGGGTATACATTAGAATTATATTATCTATATTACTAATTCAATAAAAAAAATTGACAGATTTTTAATTTTCTAATGAAGTCAAATGTCATATCTTTTGCGGAGCTAGAAATCTTTTCTTATTTTTTATCAAATTTCAGTATTAGGCACAAATCTTTATATCTGCATAATTATTTTACAACACACACATATCTAGCTAGCTCTCTCTCTCTCTATATATATATATATATATTAAAGACTTTTTTATGTTTAACGTTCTTTTTATAGATACAAGTATTTAAGTAAATGCTCTGTTTATAATAAACAGTATTAAATAACATTTACCGGCCTGAATGTCCGAGAAATTTTCATAGAAAATATTCGTCCTTTGACAGGATTCGAACCTGCATCCTATACGGAATCGCCATTTAGCCGGGCGTGCCTAACCGATTCGGCCACAAAGGAGCATTCGATTGACACGGTCGAATTTACTACTTATAAACTTCAATCTTCCATGATCTCGTACATTCATAACTGCTCATGGCGTATCAAATGTAAACAAATGACGTCATACATTAAGAAATGGACACAGTCCGACAATTTATTTATTAAAGACATTTTTATGTTTAACGTTCTTTTTATAGATACAAGTATTTAAGTAAATGCTCTGTTTATAATAAACAGTATTAAATAACATTTACCGACCTGAATGTCCGAGAAATTTTCATAGAAATATTCGTCCTTTGACGTATAGGATGCAGGTTCAAATCCTGTCAAAGAACGAATATTTTCTATGAAAATTTCTCGGACATTCAGGCCGGTAAATGATATTTAATACTGTTTATTATAAACAGAGCATTTACTTAAATACTTGTATCTATAAAAAGAACGTTAAACATAAAATGTCTTTAATAAATAAATTGTCGGACTTTGTCCATTTCTTCATGTATATATATATATATATATATATATATATATATATATATATATATATATATATATATACGCAGAAAGAGAAAGAAACAGCGATAAAGTGAGAGAGAAAGAAATTGGACGTATGAATCATCAGTACATGGTGGCTGAATAGTTACGTCATTGTCAGTCTCCATGAAATATTGATTCCTATATCAAAATACCTATACCTTTAAAAGCTGCGACAGTGGCCGTTCATTCCCAATAATATAGAAAATTTTAAACTTTCACTTTCTTCATTTATCTCTATTTCTATCTCCCTCAGTCTCTCCATATCTATCTATCTATCTATCTATCTATCTATATATATATATATATATATATATATATATATATGAGCAAAATCCCATTCATCTCCTCATGCACGCTTCGATGTTGTGTTTTGTGAGATTTGCATACGTCGTAAAATGGTGTGTATGTGGAATTTTACTGAACAACTGCACTTTGACGACGACTCGAGATTTGCTTGAAATTTCAACCAATCAGGGTGTGCGCCTTGCGTGAGCAGTTTGAACAATGTCTTTTGCATGTGTCCGCAGTTTGAACGTACTGCGTATTTTTTTTTTTTTTTTTATGTCTTTTTCACTTAAAAGTCGTAGAAGACGCCCGAGTGATTCACATCTGCTTTCTATGACCCTTGATGGCATTTCGGAGGTATTTTTCCTTTTCCAGCCTCACAGTCCTAGGGGGAGACAAATCTTACGTTACCTAGATGATTCATGTCTGCAAATACACAAAGATATTGTTAACTTTTTTTTTCGCTTTCTTTTCTACTCTAATTTTACATTTTTTGTTTAATTTTTCTGATACTTATTTTCAACTGTGCCATACAATTTTCACTATGTCTAATCAAATATTTAGACATTAACCGCTGTTACCAGTTTTTCTTCTTCCCATAATCCTTCTTTCCTCTAAGACTTTACATAGAGTTAAAAAAAAAAATTCGTCCAATCAATGCAAGAAACCCATTAAGATATAATGGGTTATCGAGTGTGAAATTATAGAACATAAAATAAAAAAAAAATATCATTAAGGAGAAAGAACATAAAAGAACATGAATTAAGCAGACAGAAGATAATGATTGACATTGCATTTAAATTTTTAAAGATCAAATTTGACTGGAAAGCAAGAGGCTGGAGGAGAGATCCACAAGCGAGAAGTGTGAGAAAAGAAACTGTTAGCATAAATCTTATGGTGATTGTTTTATTTACTTTGCTTCGGTGATTGACTTAAATCACCACATCTTACAACTGTATAAATTCTTATCTATTATCAAATGTGTCGTAATTGAAACAGTCTCACTGTTTGAAATAAACCATTCACTTTATGCGGTTGTAGCGCTGAGTTAAGTGCTATTTGAACTTATTAGTTGCTGTTTCAATTCAAAATGTCAAAATATTCGTAATTAATAAATTTGTAATATTATCGCATATTAAAAATGACAGAACATTTTTCCTTCTATATAATAAATGCGAATGTCCCTTTGTCACGCTTTTTTTTTCAATTAAAGGGACGCAACTCTCTAGCTGTCAACAGCACATCATCTTCTATTTCTTCTTCTGTATAATAAATGCGAATGTCAGTATGCCAGTGTGTCACTCGTTTTTCAAATTAACATTGAGAAGCTGTAGCTCAACATATCATACCATTTTGGAATCAGACCGACTCTGTGAGCAAATTGAAAACATTCCGCACAGAATCCGGATCCATAATCCTGAAATTTTATATTTTCATTACCGCGATAACTTTTCATTAATGTGATTTTTACGTGATTTTTTGCAATTAATTTTTTGTACGGTAATAATAATTATAACTTGGAAATAAACTTGGTAATAATCGAAATTAATTTCGAAATCCGGCGAAAGTTACCTATAAAATAAAAATAATTGCTTGTAAGGACCTGCGTACCTCAAAGTGTCTTTAAATTAAGTGGTGACAGAAGATATATCGTTTAACTTTTAAAAAGTAAGCTTAAACATTAATGCAATACTTAAAATTCAGCGATCAATTTTGAGTTCTTCTGTAGTTTATTGTTGCCTATCGCATCTAATCCTCCTTTCCTATGATGATGAAGGCCCAATAAAGTTCCCTCCACAGGAGCTAGCATAAATGTTGCTTAATAGTGTGGCATTTAAACTAGTTATTAAATAAAACATAGACAATTTTGTTTATCCATTTCAGTATTTCTAGTTTTGCAAATATGTTTGCAAGTCGTCTGTAACTGTAAAATGCCTGCTCTTTGTCTTTAGATAAACTCAATAAGGTTAAACAAATAATGATAAGCAATTCTATTGAAAAAAAACATCAAGTAACTTATTTTGTAAATGGAAAATAAATAATATATTTGTAGTTCAATATAAGAATAAGATTTATTAGGTTTTCAAGATATTAAAAAAATGTCAACATTAATTACTTCCCTTTATTCCGAAGCTGTAATCTAGATGTTATGATATTTACTAACTTTAGGGACAGGCGACGGCGTTATTTGAAAAACTTTGTAATTCGATCATAAAAATAATCACGAAATCATTTACTTATTTATAAAGATTGCATAAGTTAGGCGCAAAAACCTATGCTGCATCATAAAGGATGTCTGTGAAGAAAACCTAACAATGAAGAATTCAAAATTACCTTGGGAACATATGATTCAGCAGAAGCATGTGAGATAATAGGGATATTCCTAATATGGCGACTATGATATCAATAACAGAGGATATTTTATCGATGGCGGTATAATCTTACTATATATAAAAAAATAAATAAAAACTAAGAAACAAAGACCGATCAAGAAATGAACTGGTAAAATTATTCAACGATCATAGCCTAAAAATCCCTACAAAAACAAATGCAACTTTCTTGACGTGACCATAGATTGGAATACAGGATAGATACAAACCGTATATAAAAATTTACTCAATCAGAAATACGTAAATATCGAATCAAATCACTACCATCATACATAAACATGTACAATATAGGTTAAAAACTTCAGCAATAAGGACATAGTTGATGAAGCTAAAATTTAATATGTAAAAGTCTTAGAAGAAAGCCAACATTTAGCAAATATAGAATGCATGGAAAAACAAGATAGAAGGTAAAAATAAAAAAAAACACACCGCAACCTGTTGTGGTTTATACCCCACCTTATAACAGTAATTTTAAAACTAATGTCGGTAGAATATTTCTCAAACTAATAAGTTTTTAAAAATTCAACAACATTAAAGAAAAGTTTTAACAAAAATAACATAAAAGATCAACTACAGCTCCATTCGGAATATCAAAAATTCATATCTCTTTGTAACAATATATTATTAAATTGTTATATCATTTGCAAAATAAAACAATTATAACGAAGCAAGAGCGGATAATAATAAAAAAAATGTAACTACCGAAATAATATGAACTGTCCTTTAAATGGATAATGTTTGACTAATAATGTTTTTTATTGAGATAACATACAATCTGATGAAGAACGAACATTTTACATTAGTTCAACTGAAACACATTGGAAAAAACGATTTTATAATGATGAACTATTCTAAATAAAGAAAAAATGCAAAAATAATACTGCTTTTTCTAAATGTTACTGGCAATTAAAGGATAGTAGACATAGACTGAAACTTACGTTGGAAATAATGACTAGAACCAAATCTTACAATGGTAAAAGCGAATGATATAGTTTACGCCTTCTAGATGAACTAACAATTCTAACAAATTTAAATAACGCTAATTTACGAAACAAACAAAATAAAGTAATGGTAACATTTAGAAATAAAAACAAATAACTCCTTAAATATATTGAACCTATTACAGAGAAGCCAGTAGTCACTAGAGCCAAATGTTTTAGAAGCTATGCGGTGCCTCATTCTTTCAGTAAATATGGACAGTTCCTTCGAGGACTCACAATTGTCACGGACAGTAGCAAGTAGGTCTCTATTATGACTATAGATGTCACGCTGGTATAACCGGAAATAGTGTCTCTTATGTGCTATGACATCTAAGCCATGGAGAAGGGGTGCGGTTTCACCTGGTATTTCCGAGAAGGGATGAAAGCGTCCAAGCCGGCTTTGACCGAATAAGAAACCTTAGTGGTACAATTTTAAATTGGGAGGTTGAAAATGTCAGTCCAAGCAGCGTCACTAAGAAAATCCCGGAATGAGTCGCAATCAGCATGCTGGTAAAGGAAAGAGGTCTTATGGATAAGGGGTCTCTGTTTAATCGATGCCTGGATGGAGATATCAGTAGCTGCCATAGAATGATTTGAATTACCAAGAGCCAGAAGAGGAAGTAAGAAATAGATTGAGTAGAAAAGTCTGTTCCTCGGTTTGGCTAAGGAAAAGAGTAGTTAAGTTCACGATTTGAGTGAGGGATTGGGTAATGGAAAAAATTAACGTATGTATACAGGCAACAGCAGTATCTTTAGAATGTTTCAGCCAGGTGTCGAGGTGAGGATTAAAGTCACCAATGATAAAGATATTCTCAGATGGATGGAGAGAAAGTGCTTTTTCTATACCGTTAGCTATTGTGTCTAATATATTACATTTTTCGGAAGAGTAGGCGAAACAAAGGAAAAAGAGAGAGCTGACAGAGTTTAGTAGTGAAAGACGGAAGCATATGAAAGAGTAGTCAGCTGCCTCAGGGGACAATTCTCTGGCCATCCCGGATGGAAGCACTAAGGGCATGCATGGGAATGCTAGAAACTTTTCGGCAAAGAGGAAGATACCTTGGAACCAAGAATTGATTGGTCACAATAGAAGAATTCACGTTGTTTTGACAAAGGGAAAATATATCTGGCGACCGTTCCAGGATAAAGGATTGGCGGAGGTGTGGTGGGGTGGTGGAGCTCCTTTAAATAGCGATCTACATTATTTTTTCATTTTTTTTTTCTAAATAAGTGCAAAGTGTCTAACCCACAGCCCTCTTCCATCAATCTGAGTTGTCATCATCCTCTGCTGATAAAGCTAAATGCTTTGCCCGTAAAATCTCAAACTTCTGAATCTTTTGGAGTGTCCTTGCCAAACCCCCTACTTAGAATTGATTCTCTATTGAGTGATATGCATGTAACCTTTTCCATGGCTTCTACTATCATCACTAACCTGGATTCCCACAAAGTATGTGGTCCCGATAGTATCTCTGTATTAGTCATTAAGAAGTGTGATCCTGAACTAGCTCCTGTTCCCGCTAAACTGTATAATAAATGCCCAGGTACCTCCTGTATTGCTGCTTGCTGGAATTAATCGTTTGATGTTCCAGTTTTTCAGATCTCTTTTGAACAGTCCGGCCCGTCCAACTCTGGGATTGTTAGCCTTCTTCCATCCGTTGGAAAGCTCCGAGAGGCCCTATTCAATGCTGAATTAGTTCATCATCTCTTCGCAGTGTCTCTTCTTAGACAAGCTATACGGCTTTCCTTTTTCCCAGGTCAATTGCTGATGTGATAATGATAATTCCAGAAAGAAGCAAATCGTGATAAATACGGTGATGTCCGGGCTGTAGCATTGGATATCTTCAAAGAATTTGACAGGGTCTGTCATTCAGGACTTCACCACATGCTGAAAAGTTACAGTATCTCCGGGTACATTTTTGCGCTGATCCAATCGTTCGTATCAAATAGTGAAATGAAAGTTGTCCTGGAGGGCACGCATCTACATTGTTTTGCACAAACAGCGGTGAACCCCGGGGTCCCATCCTTGATCCTACGCTGTTTTTAATCTTCATTAACGAACTTCTCCATGACTCTCAGCTTGGCATCTACAGTGAAATCAATACCATTTACTTTAGTAAGGCTGATCAGTCAGACAAGATCAATATAGCATCTGATATCCAAAACAACCACATGACCGACGTAACTGGGGCAAAAGATGTCAATTTTAACGCCTCCAAAACTAAACTTCTCTCCATTAATTATCTGAGAGAACCCCTGTCTGCCTTCCATCACCATGGCCGATGCTAACCTCCAGGAAAGTTACTAGTTGCGCCTTCTCCGGCTAAAGTTTTCAGCTGAAATGAAGTGGAAAGACTCTATTAAATTCATTGCTAGATCAGCTACTAAGAAAGTCGGTTCACTGTATCGGGCTAGACAATTTTTCTCTCCGGATTCTATTTTGTATATCTAAAAGTCTATCATTCGCCCATGCATAGACAATTGCTGACATATATGGTTCGTTATTTCTGCTGGAGCTCCTTGATAAGCTCCAAAGAAGAATAAGCAATATTATTGGTCCTGATCTGGCTTCTCGGCTTCAGTCATGTACCTGTCGGCGTAAAGTTGTCTCACTGTGCCTTTCTTTATAAATACATTCATGGTTATTGTATGGATGAGCTCTTCGCTATGGGGTTACATTTTAAATTGACGTTTTGATTCCCCTCCCCACACAGACAATGAATTGTACATATGAGGACTAGTAAGGACTTTCACAGAGACATTGAGGTATTATGGTAGATGTAGTAAGAAAGCTAAGTACGGATGTGTTGTTTTGGTGTTAGGAATATTGTGGTATATTTGGGTAAGTGCTTGTGGCTAGCTAAGTTTAATGTTTAGACAGAAGGGCATCGTCCTTTTCTTCATTCCGTATTTTAGCCTTGTGCCATATTCTTTGTAAATAAGCGGAAATAAATATCGATCTTCGCTATTATTCTAGCATACATACAGACGATAAGTGGTATGTTCTTATTCATATAGGTACAGTAGTAAATGCTCTATGTTGGCCTGCAGTTGTAGATTCGTCTCTAGCTGTGCTGGTCAAACTCTCTTCCCACGGGGAGAGAGAATCCCCAGACGGGGCTGCGTCGAAGGGCAGAGTCTCATCTCGGGAAACAGCTACCCGACCCTGTTTTATACGGGGTCTATGGGTAATTTTTGGTCGAGCCTAAGGACTCGGATACTCTGCATTAATTTCGGTCTTGTGCTACATCGTGGGGCTGTTGGTAGATATCCTGCAGCTGGATATTCCTTGTGGAATTCACTTGACTCAC
>OZ010577.1:39092561-39102561 GCA_963932145.1 Acanthosepion lycidas | reverse complement strand
TGGGTTCACCTACTAGAGTGGTATGGTTCCCAGTCCTCTTGCTAGACGTAGTATATTCCACTAGCCATCCTATTGATCCAGGGAAGCACTACATCATTAAAGCACTTAGTTTAGGCCTCCGTGTTGAGTCTGGGGCCGTGTATGAAGATGAATTGAGGTATAATGTTGCCATCACTCTTAAACACCTTCGTAGTCACTATTAGACTCATGCAACTCTTTCCGAATCCTATCACTATCCTTAGATTGATACGCAAACACTCAGAAATGTTCGTATTGGAGCTTCCGGCCAGAATGCCAACCAGTGAACCCTGCCGTTTCCACATAATAATAGAATATATACAACGCACAATTATAAAATATAAAATGCCCCCAAATTTTACCATCGCACCCTTTACACACTTGTCTACGATAGAATCTGAAGAGCGAGGATCGAAACTGATTAGCCTTTTTTATTTATTTTATTTTATTTATTTATTGCTTCTTGTGGACACTTTTTTCTTTTTGTTTATGGCTTTATTTTATTCTCCTGCCTCTTTCCATCGTGTTTGTTGATTATTTACATTTGCTTTCTTATGTTTTGTTTACACATATTTTGACCATGTTTACACCTAGGTATATATATATATATATATATATATATATATATATATATATATATATATATATCTGTGATCGAACACAGATTATTGGTATTGATCAAAAATACGTTTAAATATCAATACCGCCATTGATGACATTCAAAATTTTAAGTCATCTCTTTGATTCCGCCGATCCATAAATTCGTATCCGTAATCCAATAAAAATCATGAAAATATTCATAGAAAAGACCCTGAGAAGACGGCAGTGGAAACGCGACTAAAACCGAGAATCCAGATTTTTCTTAGGATTTTTCATTAAATATATATCAGGGAATCAAAATAATAGATTTTCGTCCATTGTCCTTTTTTTGAGAGAGAGATAGAGAGAGGGAAAGAGAGAGAGATAGAGAGAGGGAGAGAGAGAGAGAGTGCGGGATTATGATCCGTATTCGGTCAATTGCTCGAAATCAATTGCTCGAAATATCAATTGCTCGAAAGGCAGTTTGCTCAAAACCCGTGGTTAAAAAAATATAAAACTACATTGTTTCTAATAATTACTATAAGAAAAAAAAATTACAACTTTATTGTTGTTAACTGAACAGTTAAAATTAAAGAACGAGTACATTTATATAGCAGGTATTTTTTTTCTCGAAAGGCAGTTTGCTCGAAACCTCTGGTTAAAAAAAAGAAAAAAAAAAACACGTGCTAAGAATGTCCTTTCTTTGGACATTTCACATTTCCAGTAAATCTTATTGTTCACTGTTTTGTCCGTAATATATAGATACCCATCCAAATACAACTTCTTCTTTCCTTTTTCGCTCCGAACAAAAGTTATGTCCATCACTAGGGTTAGAGATCTCCAAAATTACTGAAATATGAAACAAATATAGAAATAAAATCAGGACTGCTAAAGTTGAGTGTTTTGGCTCCTTTTATATCAAGCTCCGTTGACGTGTCGTGAGACGGCGTCGTTAATTTGGTGCTTCGAGCTTCGAAATTACTTCAAGAAATTATTTTTCGAGCAATTGATTTCGAGCAATTTACCTAGAGTCATTACGATCATTTTAGGTTTTGAGTATCACGCTTGCCTAACTTTTAATCTAGAAATGCTATAGATAAATTGTTTCAGCCGCTTATACAAAATATAAAATAAATATAAACGTTAGTTCCGAGGGGCGTTCTTAAAATTACATAATGATATTAAATTTGAAACAAAAATTATTATTTAATATCGAAAGAGAAAAGTATTAACTGCCTTATCCACACATGTTTCTGTCATTTATAACTATAAAGTAATTTTGTCATTTTGATAACCCTCCGGGTCTCTGTTCTGCTATTCAATTAATCAAAATTGTTAGGTGTGTTAATCTTTGTTTCCCTATACACACTCTTGCCTTTGCTTTCTCAATCGAGTCTCAAATTCTCCAAAAACATTTTCTTTATTTGATATCTCAGAAACTTCAACAGTCACTTTATCATTCAAAGGCGTCCTTTTCGTTTCCATATTCCTTAGGAATTCCTCGTTGTTCAAAGGTTCCGTCTTTTGTATTCTCTGTACACTTTTTCACGACTGCATCACTGATGCGTACAATATCATATAATTGAATGTCATAAGTTGTTTTTTTTCTTACTAAATTAAAGCTATAGCAAAGAAAACGGCGAATTACCTCGTCAAACAAAGCGACACCGTGTCGCATGTATCCTACGAGGGAAAATTTAACGAAAAAGAAAGTTACTTGCCGAAAAAAAAGGGCACGTATTCTGCATGATAACCTGAAGACGGAATATTTAAATTAGAAACAATCCAGTCACAGAAGTCACCATAAAAGTATTTTGATATGCTAATATTGTGCGTCTTCACCCAGTTGTCGACGAATGAAAAGAAAAACAACGCTCGGGATATAAAGGCAGATGGTGTTCTCGAATCAGGGATGATATACACAAAATTTCATTGTATTTTGGCTACCGCGTTCGTCGGGGAGTGTGTTATTTTCTGACTGGTTACGTGCATTGTCATTTGTGACATAGTACCTGCGAATCGAAATTCTTTCTGCCCCTGATATTCGAGTCTGAACTTACAGTGATTTGTTCTCTTCGTTGTGGAAATAATCTGCGACAAATATTTCCTTTGCAATCCCAGAACTCTTACAGAAACCTCCTTCTCCCCTTCTTGGAAATTGTCCAATATTCACTATCATATAACATGCGACACTGAGATCCGGAGACGTATTGGGATGGACAAGGATGCAATCCAAAAGCTGAACAGATTTTTGCGAGACAGGAGGATTTCTTTGGTAACGAAGACAAGAAGACTGAGCTGTTACGTGACATCTGTCCTTCTTTACGGCAGCGAATGTTGGACGATTTTCTCAAAGATGAAAAAGAGACTCGAGACGACGGAGATGTGGCTTTAAGAAGGATGCTATGGAAATCATGAACCTAGCGTGTAAGCAACGATGAGGTCTTAAGAGATGTAAACAGGGAGGAGGCTTATACTTAAAATCACCAAGAGGCAGCTGAAGTTCCTGGGACGCATAACTAGGAAGGAAGGCCTGGAGAATCTGATTCTCACGGGTCGAATAGAGGGAAAGAGTGACAAGGGAAAACAATGCATGGTATACTTAGCGGCCTTAAGCAAGTGGATGACAGATCGTGATCTGGGGGAGGTGGCAGAGCAGCAAGGAATAGAGGGGAGGTGGATCGCCTAAAAGGACACGGCAAATAGAAAGAAAAAAATTTAAGCAGTATTTTTCTTTTGTTTTATTTTCTGTCACCTAATAATTTTCCTAGCTTCCACTATTCCAATTCGGGTTTCTGCGTTACATATGTCTAGCTGGCCACTCGTATTCGGGGATACCCGTTTACTAGGCGGCTAGGCAATCCCTATTGCAGACTCTTGCTCAGGCTCATTAGGGTTTATTCAAAACCTACAGAGCCAACCTATGGTTTACACTGCAACTATCCTGAGTAGGCCTTAGTTACTGGGAAAAAGCATGTTATCTAGCGTGATCACAATTTGAACAAGGACAGCACGCTCAAGCCCTCTGCCACGATGACTTGAGACTTCGTGCTAACACAACTATCGACGGTTCCAGTCTACCACATTACACTCACAAGGCTTAGGTCAACCCGTGGTATGTTTTTCAGGCTCTTTCCAAATGTTTTGCATGCTAGGATCGGCCGCTTCCTTCCCAACAAATCGACCATAGTTTGCTTCGAACCGGTTCTCCAGATCAGAATGCGAACGTTCTAACTACTCAGCCACGTGCCCATGTGCTGCATAAAACCATTGTCTGTAAAAACATTATTCTGATATCTCCTATTCATAGACCACATCTTGTCCTAGTCTTCTTGTTGCCCTCGAAATATTTTGTCTACTTACATTTCATAATTGCCATTTCTTGCCGCTTTACTTTATTACCTCGTCTTGGAGTTTCTATATATAAATACATCTATTCAGCACGTATGTCAGTCAAAAGGACAGAAAATGAATTTTGACATTATTTATCATTTTATATAAAACATAATACCAAAAGAAATCATTTACCCACTTCATGTGCGTACAAATTTTGCCTTTATATTTGAAGTCATGAAACGTGCTTGAATATTTGTCTGCATTTGTAAATATTTGAGGAGCTTAGTCAAATTTTGTTGAAACAAGCACTGACTAAGCGTTTAGTAAGGAAAAAAAAATTCATGATGAATTTTCTGCGAGACGCTGTCTCTAACGACTCTTCCTCATGCAGACGTGTGTGTATATTTAGTTAAATCTTAACGGTGCTCGCCCTGGGTGGAAAAATATTTCGCACTTTTCCAACTGGCATAAGTCCAATCTTAATTTCACATATATTCCATCGTTCTATCTTTTTGTGAAACATTATGAAAATGAATTGCTACCATGAGTCACTATTGTAAACAAATCTTAACTCTGACTTCCCTTACTGTGTATATATTTTGTTTATTTGCTTTTATACTGCATAGAAAAAAGACAGAAAATCTGGAAAAAGTTCAAAGCGGAGTGAATGTGTCCAGAAATAACAGATAAAAATTTTAAAATTATATATATATACATATATATATGTGTGTGTGTGATGTCTATATATATATATATATATATATATATATATATATATATATATATATATATATACGAACAAGTTTTATTAAATTATACTGAATAACAATGATAATGTGACCAAATAAATAAATCTAATAATCAACAAATATCGTTAAATTATTTATGTGGCCTCATATATACTACACTCCTCCGTAGGTTAACTCGTCACTTATCGAAATTTAGTACAATTCCTGTGTATATTAATCAGCATAAAACAAACAACATAAAATAGTATTAACTTGAGACCCATTTTAACTGATAGCATTAAAGTATTATATAGGACGATCTTATAAAGAAAGGCAGTTCAAATTAAATAAAATAAATTTCTCCCCTGTTCTCACTCTTTATTAATGTTTCTGTTTTCTAATTCTTTCTCACTCAGAAACCCTTTGAGTATTAGTGGCTTTATTGCCTTGCTTGGAGTGAATTCGATTAAAAATTAAATATATCACTATATATATATATATATATATATATATAGATAGATAGATAGATAGATAGATAATCAAATAATGCCGTATAATGTATTTTTTTTTTACACGGGAATCGTTAATTTTGTAAATTTTTTTTTCAATTCCTTATCTTAACGCCCGAAGGAGACTATATTGCGTGCATGTCGAAAGGTGTTAAAACATAAAACCATTTTGCTAAATCTCAGGCTGTAGAAGCGTTTTGTCTTAGAATTCTAAAGTTCTGTTCTGAAAATAACACTTCTTAACTATTGATATTTCCAATTATATTCGTTGCCTTGTTAAAGAAGTTTGTTTTTCTGTGGAATTCCTGTGCGTGACGAAGTGAATGTTTACGCAGTAATGGTAATAAATAAATATTTTCGTATTATTATAACAGACGACGGAAAATATGACAAAGAAATCAACATACTCATTGGAATAGCGAAATATACCTTACAAAGTCCAAAAATAATTAATAAAAAACAAGAAAATTTTGATATAAACAAAGGAGAGACTGTTAAATTACTATGTTACATCAATGTTCTTATAAGACGGTAAAGGTCTCGAAAGAGGGCGAGAAGAATTGAGCATATGCTACGAGAAGACAGAATGCATGGTCATCAGCAAAAAAAAAATGCACAACATGCAATTTACAGATCGGAGACACTAAAATCAAGCAGGTACAGAAAATCTAAATATCTGAAAAGTGTTCTGGCAGAGGACGGAATATGCGACACTGAGATCCGAAGTCATATTGGAATGGTCAAAGGCGCATTCCAGAAGTAAGCAGCTTAATACCAGGGAAGAAATTTTCGTTGGGAGAAAAGACTACTGAACTTTTAGGTTAGTGCAAAAATAATGACGTAATAATGTCGTTTTTTGACGTATTTTTTAACGTCCAAAAACGACATTATTACGTCATTATTTTTGCACCAAGCTAATACTACGTGATATCTGTGGCAGCGAATACTGAACAATCTTCTTAAAGATAAAGAATAGTCACGAAGCAACAGATATGTTGTTCTACAGCAGGATGCTGAGGATAACATGAGCCGAACATGTGAGCAACGACGAGGTTTTGGAGACAATGGAAACAAAGCGGAAACTTATCTTTAAAATCAGAAAGAAGCAGCTGGTATTTTTGAGGCACCTAATACTGAAGCAGGTTTTGAAAAACCTGATACTCACAGGTCGGGGACAATCTCCCTAGCTGAAGAAGTGATTTGAGGCAACAGAGATGTCCTTCTAGAGAAGAATGCTGCGAATAACATCGACTGGCCATGTGAGCAACGGGGAAGTTTGAAGAGAATGGCAATAAATCAAAACAAACGCTTGAATTGTTTGGGACATATAATGAAGAAAAAGGGATTCAAATTTTTGACATCCACGCGACATACTGAATGTTCCAATAGACAAGAGGGAAATAATGAGAAACCATCCCAAAGGAAAAGTCTAAATGTATGGCAAGGAAACTCAAAAGACATGACATTTGTTGAGAGCCAAGACTGTCCATGTCCTCAAAGAACACATAAAGATTAAAGACTCAGAATAAAAGATCTACATCATTTCTAAAAAAAAAAAAAAAAATTATATTTTGTAAACGGCGAACGTTTCACTTTTTCCTTTTTTTCTTCCAGTACGCAGTTAAGCGATGTGGAAATATTATAACGGATTTTCGCGGGGAAATTGACATCGCCTATCCGTCCGCCTTAGTCTTATGTTTTCACTTAGACACAAATGCTCTTAGAAATGGCATGAATCGCTCTCATCTCCCTTGGTTATGGATTAAATATCTTTGAACTGTGGCAAATCTAAGAGAAGGACAATTAACAAGTTTAAGTGTATTAATTGATTGTCAGTTAGATAACATCATTTTATTGTTGAAATTGTGAAAAGTAACGGTCAGTTCTATCCTAATAGTTTCTTACCATGGAACTTTCATCCGGGGTCTTTGTTTTACAATCTATAAAAAATATTAATTCAACGTCAGTCCTCATCGTCTCTCTTTGAATCGTCCATATTTACTATCCTTTCTCCTCACTAAAGTTTTCGGTTTCCTTCACTCTATAGTTTTTCATCCTTAGTAAACCCTTGCATCTTAATGGCCTTATCACCTTGCTTGGGGTGAAATGATTAAAAAAAAAAAGAGAAAAATAACTCTGAATTCCAAAACATGAAGAAGTCATTGGGTAACCACTTAACTATAGAATATAGTTACTATCCATTAGTTACTATCCATTACTCCAACGTGGAGTTACTATCCCTTACTCCACAGCGGCTCGGATTGAGAAATTGGAGAGCCGAGTTCGAATTCAAGTCGAATCCATTACTTACATGCTAATGCCCTTGAGAAAGGTAGAATCCTCTTCTTCTTCCGCCCGCTATAGCAGGACAGACTGGGTTCTATAGCCTTGGATGGTAACTGGCCTACCGCAGAAAGAAATGACCACATACTGCGGGGAAAAAAAAACTGCCTCATCAGTCATATAGAAAGGTACATGATCGCCTAAGCGTGTATCACGCATGAAACATAACTGACTGACTTGTTTATTTGGAGTAAGCGTAATCGTAGACCCCCAAACTCAGAAATACCGCAACAGAGTCGCCCACATTTTTGGGTGATGGCAAAGGTCAACTTAACCGTTGTATAATGGAAGGGCATCGCACTGAATTTTAGTAAATATAAATTCTTTTTATTTTGAGGTGAATTAATATTTTAGTTTGAATCAGCAGAAAAGATCCCAACTATAATATTTTCCAAGAATTCAGCGCAATTCACATCTAATAAATACAAGTACCCTGTAAAAAGTTATGATTGCCTAGGACCAGAAGTAACACGGTATTAAAAAATCAAATTATAGACATGATAACTTTGCTAAATTTGTGTTTACGTGACTGTGCGTTACAGAAATTCCGCTGCCTGCTTTGAGATTGAATGAGTTGTGTATTTATCTGCTGGCAAGTGTAGCCTGGTTGTCTGTATTTGAATAGAGTTAATATCCATAAAGTCAAACAAATTAAGAATGATGCTACCTGCCTTAAAAGCAGCTACCATCATCTTTTTTATTTTTAAATATGAAAATAAAAAAAAAAGACAGAAATGCACTTTTCGAAAACATTCTTTCGCAAAACATACGCAACAAAGTTCTCTTAAAGCTGCTCAGCAACATTGGGAAGACATCAGTATAATCAAAAATATCTAAAGGCAGCAAACCGCCTGCATGCGGATAAAAAATGAATTCAACAGAAATACAAAAATAGAAAGGAGTGTAAGGCAAGGATGTGTTTTCTAACCGGACTTATTCAACCTATACAGCGAGACATTTCTGAAAATCTTACCTTGATTCATCATTAGCGGCCCCAGGCTTAACAATATAAGATATGCAGATGACACAGTTCTGACAGTAGACAAGGTAAGGAAACTACAAACTTTCCTATAGATGGTAGCGAAGGAGAGCGAGAAGAAAGGACTAAGTATAACCTACAAAAAAAAAACAAAAAAAAAAAAAAACAGAATGCATGGTCATCAGTAAAAAAAACTTGCTCAAAATGCAATTTACAATTCGGACACATTAAAGTCAAGCAGGTACAGAAATCCCTGGGTAGTGTTGTGACAGAAGACGGAAAGTGCGTCACTGAGATACGAAAACATATTGGGATGATCAAAGAATCATTCCAAGCGCTAGACAAAGTAGTACGAGGCGACATCATGAAACAGACTGTCGACTCGGGGACTTGACGTCATTGCCCACTATATATATATATAGAGAGAAAAGTGTGGTATGAGTTGTGATGATGATAGATATGTTGATGAGAGATGTTTTCCTATTCCTGTGTGTGTTTCCGACCAGTGTATCTGGCAATAATGTGTGCATTCTGAGTGTCCATGTGTATGGAATTGTGATCTGTTCAGTGCTGGTTTAAATTTGTCGATGAATATTTTTTCCTTAATCTGTAGGAAAGAGAATTTATCTCTTTGATATATTGGCATAATTTAAAATTTGCCTTGATTGCATTTGTAGATGTGTTGTAATACAAAGAGTTTTCTGTTGTAAATTGATGTTGCTTTTTTGAAGGGAACTCTGTTGGTAAGTGCCTGGCTGATGCCTATATATGAATTCTTGCATTTTGTGCATTTGAGGAGTTTCAGTTTAAATTTGTATTTATTGTGAATGAAGTTGTGGGGGTTTCAAAACTGTAGGAGTTCCCTTCTCTAATCACATCACAAACCCCATATCTTTTTTGTTGCATTTTGTGACCCCTGTATATATTGTTGTATTGTATATTGTATATATATGCAGGGTAACAGAAACACGCAAGCAAACATCTCTCATCAACACTTCTATCATCACCACCTCTCATACCAAAGCTAATGGTTTTATTAACACTTAGGCATAAATTTATTTTTGCCGAGAGTCCAGAAAGGAGTTCAAGACTCACTAACAAGTACAGAAAACGAACAATGAGACATTAAAAGAACATAAGGAAAAATTATTCCTTTTAAAAATTTATTCATTTAATTTCCCTGAAGAATGTCACGAGACCGGAAACACGTGTCGCATAAATATGAAGAATAAAATATAATATATATTCTAAAACAAATCCATATTATAACCAAAACGTTCTGAAGTTTCTCTCTTTTTTAATATGTGTGCGTGTGTGTGTGTGTGCGCGCGCGCGCGGGAGTGCCTGTCAGGAAACTAAGTTAACAGTAATAATGCGACAATTCCATGTCGCGGAATCATGTGACCAACTAAGTAGAGGTTATACTGATGCTACTTTGAAGTCATCCGGTATCTTTTTATTCGTTCTTGACTACCAATTGCTTTATTCCAGTGTAATTTTGAGAAAAC
>OZ010577.1:39087561-39090061 GCA_963932145.1 Acanthosepion lycidas | reverse complement strand
TTCTTGTGCCTTGTTCTGACCCCTTTTTGCATCACCTTGTACAGATTTTCATCTTTCCTTGAACCGATTATACCACAGAAAACACTCGATATTTTCATCACATGTTCACCATAAGCAACCTTTAATAGGTCTAATGTTCCTCGGGCACTTTTATCAATCTTCGCTGAAAACTTCGTCTTTAGTCCGCTACTCCAGAATCTATTCACACATATTCTGCCAAAAGCAAAACACTATTTCGTGCAAGTTCTGCAACTCTTCAGCAATGAATGACCCACCTACTCCATCTCTCAAAAAGCAGAAAGTGGAAAATGTCAGTTCATATTTCCGTACAAATTTATGCCTGATTTGTTGCTCCAGTAAGATGGGAAATACATTGCCACACCTCGTGTATGTGTCTGTATGTACACTTTTGTATAAAGACATTCACTTTTGTATAGAGACCTTAACAAAAAACGCGATAGCTAAGGCTTAAAATGAATTGAAAAATGAGAAATATTTTTGAAGTGTTTATTTTATTTTGAAGCGAATCGATTAAATTTAATACTTCCAATGAAAAAAATTATTTGCTGTACTTCAAAGACATTTAAATTGACTAAAAGGATATATTTTTGTTAAAATTGCTGGTTAACGCCATTTTTATTCGTCTTTCATCGCAATATTTAATTTTTTCATAAAATTATTGTAAATATAATATATACGTTTCTGAAACTTTATTTGGGGAATATTATCTGATTTGAAGTATAATTAATTTGATTTGAAACAAATATTATTTATTTTAAGTTTAAAATATCACAGAAATGCATTTTTAACCCGACAGTAGCTGTCTCGACGTGTTTGCAGCCTGATGACAGATCTAATGTTTTCTACGGAGACTTTATCTGTAAAATATAACTGAAAAAAGTGAAATGAGCACCATTTTTATACAATATGTAAGTACTGGATAATCTTAAAATTTTTGGAAATTTTGTCCTGTAATCTAATGTTTTATTGAATTTTAGAAATGTCGACTGACATTTACTATAGTTTCGCTTTATTTTCTAATGATGTTGTATATGGTCGACCGTACATACAAAAATCAGCACATTATACACATGAAAAAAATTCAAAATTATTTTTAAATTATTGGTGTTTGATTATTTGTTAATTAACTTTTTCATTTATGATTAGTGAATATAGATTTTACTTAATAATAAGATCATCTAAAAGGCTAAAATTAATACAGAATTTTAAAAGATTTATTTTAAAATCGTAATAATTTTTCTAATTATATATTAAAATAAGGAAAAGAATTTTTGTAAAAATTCATTATTCATCGATTTTTTCGCAAGACAGTGCTGGCTTTATTATATTTTATCTATAAAAGCAATTAAAAGCTTTTGTAATTAAATGATGAATAGTATTTTTGCATTTTTTATTTTACGATTCAGAGTAGATTTTCGGTAAATTTTCTATTTGATATTATTTAAATTCTCGAAGAAATCATGCTTTTAACTAATATAAATATGAAGACGTTAATATTTTAATTTCTTGAAACTCCATGAAATTAAGTACGGCGGGTAGCAGATGTAAAAACTATATTTCAACCAAGATTTTATAAATAAAAGATTCAACAATAATCCCATTCATTTGTTAAGTCCCGAAAATTTATTTATTATTATACTTTTGAAAGAATTTCCCAAACAATTCGTTTTGACACGAAGAAGGAAGCTAATATTTCCAATAATAATCCTTGGCCCACCCGCTAACGCAAGAAAAATAAAATTTTAACCAAAATTTCGAACGTGCTAGAAAGGATTAAAACATTTAATAAATTAAAAAAAAAAAAAAAATTAATCTTTCCTCTTGATAACAGCATAAACATTTTGACGATAAAACTTTATTTTTGTCAAATTTGGGGCTTTTGTTTTTATCATGGTATGTTTTTGTAGACAATTTTTGGAAGTACCAACTTTTGTACTTCAGTAAGCACGAGTTTCTGCTATTCTTTTTTTTTACTGTAAAGAGAGGTGGTCAAGTTATGACTACTGGCATCGACTAATATTAGGTTGGTGCAAAAATAATGACGTAATAATGTCGTTTTTTGACGTTAAAAATACGTGAAAAAAACGACATTATTACGTCATTATTTTTGCACCGACCTAATATGTCAAGTAAATGGATTTTATTGTTAATATTGTCTTCTTAAGTCAAGCGGGAATGTTATTAGATATACAAAATAAATTTTATAAATAATATGCTTTACCGTGCCAAAGTAATCTCTTCTCCGGGCATATTATTCTATAAGAAACCTTGAAACATTAAACAAACTCTAATCATAAGCATCTTCTGTAGCCGAACGGAAAAATAGAATTAGCCTTAACGAAATTTATAAGAAAAAAAAACACACAAAAGCATCATTAAATCAGTCTCTCAGATCAACCCCTGATTATAATCAGGATGAATAATTAATCATATATATATATATATATATATATATATATATATATATATATATATATAT
>OZ010577.1:39080061-39082561 GCA_963932145.1 Acanthosepion lycidas | reverse complement strand
CATAAATTCATCAAAGAAGCCAAATGTATTTTTTCATAGCTGTTGGGTGTAAAATTTAATTAAATATTTGAAGACTTTTATTTATTTATCAATGAATAAAACATATTAGAATTATATCTGCACTTCACTTATACATACACTGTATTCTCCTGAGCCCAAATTCCGCAAAGGTTGCCCAGTATAAAAGCGGTAATTTCAGAAAGACGTGAGACAACCGTTGAGAACTGATGAAGATTGATGTGACTGAACCATTAAGGAAGAATTTCTGCACATTTCGTCAATCTCCAAGTCGGATGTTCATCTATGAAAAGTTCGATAACTTGACGCTCAAAATCACTGAGTTGTTTAGTCATTCGAGAATGCCAGAAAGAAAGACAACAGTTGTCTACAAATAAACTTTAAATGAGAGTCATTAGATCGATCAGGAATTAATCACTCATAAAAGAGCCAATCCGAAATTAAGTATGCGAGAGTCGAATGATTATTCAAGATCATGAATATTCCACAAATTTAGAAGTGGAAGTAGAACAGTCTACCGCAGCAGCGAGCTAAATAAATGGTTCAGTTCGACATTCCAACCACCTGAAGAAGGCCGGAGTGTACGACGACCGAATCGTTGTGATAAATATTGCAACAAAAATGAGGACGATAGTCCGAAAAATCTAAATAGTGTTCATAATACCTCATCTCATAAATAAAGACCGATAATGAAATCTCTCATCTTCCAATTGTTATAATTTATGGATAAAATTTCTGTACTCCTTATAGAAATATAACTTTGAAATTTTATCCATATCAGTTGCTTAATACTAATTTAATTCTAAAAGCAACTAATAGCTTGAGGAAATCTGAAGTTGTGTATATTGTGTTCCCCGCAAAAAAATATACTCAATCTTTAGATGAGAATAAATGCAGTGTTTATTGACTTGGAAATAAAATTAACAGTTAGAATACAAAGATGAACCGTTTGAATTAAATATTAAATAAATATTCAAAAAACGACAAATTCAAGAATGTCAAAAAGTGAGTAAATGTTTTTGGGGGACACCCTGTATGAAAATCATCACACACACACACACACACATATATATATATATATATATATATATATATATATATATAGTGATCGATATTATCCCGGCCCTCGATGGGAGTGATTTGCTTGGATTTCTTGGTTCAAATAATTTGTAATTCTTTCAATAATTTCTAAGAATCGTATGATGAATTTCTTCATTACTTTCAAGTGCTTCGCTCTTTTTCTTTTAATTTTGCAAATTCCTTAAGCGATATTGTATATTTCAAGCCTTTATTCAAACATTTTCTCACCGTTTCTTTTAAGCAAAAACGTTAAATATTAAAACTTTGCTATTTATTAAACCTCGTTTTTAAGGTCTTATTTTTTATATGTTATGACTATTAAGTGGGGGTCGTTTATGGCCCTCCATGAGTTTTTGTCTAAAACGCTCTAAATAACTATCAATAGTTTACCTCATTATGTTTCCTTCTTCAATCATCCATTCACGCTAACACATTAAATATTCAGTTTCGCTCTGCTGTTCTTGTCAACTCCATGTCCCATGAGTTTTAAATTCTCTAGACATAATTCGAAAATACGCTTTTAAGTAGGCGCCCAGGGTGGGGGTCATCAGTGATGTTTTGATTTGGTTCACCAGGGAGTTTCGGGTCTTTCAACATCATACTCCCCATCTCCAAATCGACCCAATCAGTGGAGATCAACCCCTGATTCCCCCTTCTGATTAAACGCTAACAGCTACTCTGGCCTTTTTAAAGAATAAGAGGAAGAAAGTCCACATATCCCGCACATCCCATTGGATGTTTGTAACAACCAATCCGCTGCGCGAACTATCTTTTAAATGGCCCGCGGTGAGGACTGGCTTCTTTTCTGGATTTCGGTGGATTGCAGTTTCGATGGATAACTGAATGGGTAATCATAATGTTCCTAAATATTACCCTTTTTCCTCAAACTTTCCTCAGTATATTGCCCTAGGAATTTAAACAGCCACTTTCTGATAAAATGTATGTTTCCATATAGTTTACTTTATTTCTTCTTTTGTTGTTTTCGCTTATTCATTCATATCCTTTTCATTCTTTCTATTTACTGATTCACAATTTTGCATTTCATCTATTAATGATTTTGTTTATTTCTCTTTGGTTTTCTTTCCTTTACAACTGTTTTATTTTCTGTCCCATAAATATTTATTTATATAGTTTTTATTTTCTTTTTTAAGCAAAAAATATTCTCAACTTCCTTTCTATTTTTTTCTTTCTTTCTTTGTCTGAAATGAACACAATTACATCCGTGCAACTTACTGAGTTAAAATTGTTTTTATCAATAACAAATTCTGGTAGTTACGTCTTAATGTATGAGTTAAATAAATCTGGTTCGAAAAAGCTTTCTTTTTTTAATCATTTCACCTCAAGCAAGGCGATGAATCCACTAAAATGCAGGATAATAAAAGGACAGAATGCAGTGAGACAG
>OZ010577.1:39027561-39075061 GCA_963932145.1 Acanthosepion lycidas | reverse complement strand
AATGATGAATATGTCACGTAAGAGTAAAAGCCGTATTGTTGTCGATTTCGTAAGCGTGCTTGGATGGAGCTCTGTTTAGAAAATAGGGCTTTATTCTGAAAATAATGTACTTTGGGGCTCTATTTAGAAAATAGTGTACTCTGCGGTGATTATTTTTAATTTCTTTCCTTTAAAATGGCAACGGTAACTTAGTCTTAGAAAGTGACATTTCTAGTGTCCTGAAGACATTATTACATATATTTTATATTGTGTGTTCGTTGCAGGGCAATATGGTAAACAGCGTTCATATAGTTAATGGTCAACGTAATTTTAGCCATTAAAAATTAATGAAAAATCCAACACTGAAATCTAATAGGCCTAATGGGATAGCAAATGATGCCGTCTAAAATGTAAGCAAAGTGTTAAGAAGCAGGAATATTTTGTTGGAAACCAAGAAAAAGGGTAGTATACTGTTATGTCACTTCTCCTCTATGACAGAAAAATACTGAACAATATCCTCACAGTGACTTCAGGCAACATAAATGTGGTTCTACAGAAGGATGGTGAGAATACCATGGACGCAACACCATGGTTTTGGAGATAATGGTAACAAAAATCACACTTATGCATAACATCAGAATAAAACAGTTAAGATTTGTAGGAAATATAAAGAGGAAAGAGGGCTTGGATAATTTGATACTCACAGGACATACTGAAGACATCAGAAACAGAGGAAAACAGCACAGATTTTGTAAATGATTGGCAGAACAGTCGTTAGGAGAGATAGCGAAAAAGTAAATGTTACTAGTTCTAGAAAGGAAAGGAAACTGTGAAGAGCCTTGATTGCCCACGTGATACGGCACAGCGGAGAATAACTTTTCTTAGTATCACATTTCGCTTGATTTTTTATGCGGAGATTTGGACATGACACTTTATGTTTTTGAACCAATTCTCTGGTGCTTTGTCTTCCTAAGTTTTTTCATTCCCAGCACGTTGTCTTTCAGAGCAATACTTGTCGAATCTGCCGCTATCGCCCATTATCTTTAACCTTTTAAATAACAGCTGACATGCACTTGCCTTCACTGCATCCGTATAACCTGCACAATCTTTATTTTAACAAGCTGTTTAATAGAAATAAACTTTTGGAAATTAATAGAACAAGCAATAGCGAATATATTGCTTTTCAATGTTATAATCAACCATTGTATTAAACTTTCAAATGTATTAAAACACACTGTCGGAAAGAAGAGATAATAAACTAATTCTAGATGCAGTTTCCTACCATTCAACCCTTCTTCTGTCTTGGTTATTTTACTCATAAATACTTAGAGATGAAATTTGTAATAACTTTCTGAATAGCCTAATATTTTGTTTCAAAATGTAATTTCATGTTGAACAGTATCTTTGTACAGCGGATTCAATGGGAAATATTCAAGGCCATGTCCCATGCCCTACATCCACAAAAAGAGCAGAAATATTCGAAATGAAGTTAATTCAATATCTTAATTAATATGATATTCACTCGCCCATCTGTTAACAAACGAGCGCTTTCTTTAACAAAGATTCCTTTTAATTCAGTTGAAAATTTTACAATCGGCCGTGATCAACATCTATAATTTTTATTATTTTATTTTTGTTAAGATTTCGTCTTATCCAGCCTGGAACGTCACGGAATTAGTTCTGCCTCATCGCCGTCTTAATTAGGCGACTCACACTCGATATTACCTTCATATCTATTTATTCCAGTCATATTTCAGATGTTGGCTTTTCAAACAGCAAGAAAGCATGTTAATAAATATTCCTTTTTGATGTTTTCGTGCATAATGCTCGTGCGTGCCTCTGCATGCTGGATGTGAGCGTAAAGTAACGTGAAACGTTGCGCGCAGTTGTCGCGTGCGTGCGAAGCCTTTACAAATGCGAGCTTCTCATTTGCCTGTTTGCAATACATTTTGCGCTAAGGAAATCAAACAGCTGACAAAATTCCTCATTCTTTCGAATTTGCTGATCCACATTTACATACCAATGCGCATAAATAAGCAACTGTCGTACGGCGGTGGCTGACAGAATATTATTCAAGAAAAATTCGATGTTTTCTCCATCCATAACTAAAGCCCTGCACAAAATAAAGTTAAGCGTAAATGATCTACTAGCATATCATTTAATTATACACACAAACACACGCATAGGTGTGTGTCTGTGTATAAGCATAAAAGTGAACATAGAAGTTAACACTTAGAGGCGACAGTCTGTTTCATGCTAGATGCAATCGTTAGGCCACGAGTTCTATGTTTTTTTTTTATATTTACACACGCTCTATCTCTGATAGTGAGCATTTTATCCCACAAATATTGTACATCTTAAGACTATATTTCTTTATATATATATATATATATATATATATATATATATATATATATGTATGTATGTATGTATGTAAAACTATTCGTAAAGTGAATGGAGTTTTCTCAGTCACTGTGTGTTTAACACAAAAATAAATACGCTTAAATTCATTTACATTCCTTCCATGCGACAGCGCCTTATGCGTAGAATCTCCGGCTTTCGATCCTAGCTAGAGGCAACCGGGCGTCTACCCTCTCTCTGATACAGCGAAACGGTCTATCTGTTGATTGCAATATATATATATATATATATATATATATATATATATATATATATATATATATATATATATATATATATAGGAAGCATGTCTTCATTCAAGCATATTAAATAGTATATACGTGTTATGTCGATTTTATTTTAATCCTCTGAAATTCCCAGGTAAATTTCTTAGTGTTGTTACAAAATTGATTAAGAAAGACACCGCAGTTTTGATTATT
The DNA here is from genome assembly GCA_963932145.1 of Acanthosepion lycidas. Classification (NCBI taxonomy): domain Eukaryota; kingdom Metazoa; phylum Mollusca; class Cephalopoda; order Sepiida; family Sepiidae; genus Acanthosepion; species Acanthosepion lycidas. Next base: position 39,072,242 of record OZ010577.1, on the reverse strand, counting down.
TCTTTTATCTTCCCAAGTAATTTCAGTTTCATCCAAGATCAGCTTCAGGGCTGAATTGCTAAGACAAAAAATTAACGTAACTACTGTTTGCGAATTTTTTTTTTTTTTTTGTAAATGCGCATGAAACGCACTCCGTTATAGCGAATTTAAAAATTAACGTTAACTTTTCTGGCTTTTCTGGCTTTTTGCTTTCTTCTCAAGTTTGATCCTGAACAATCTAAATGCAATATCAATCGTTATATTCTGCCCTCTTAAATTCTGTTATTTTATTGTTTTCTCTGCTTAATAATGCTTTTCTTGGATTCTTTCACACTCAGTAACCCCTTGCGTTTTAGTGGCTCTGTTGCCTCGCTTGCGGTGGGATGAATAAATTCACACAAAACCAGGCAATAAAAGAAAATAACACGCAAGAGCTTACCGAGTTTGAAAGAAAAATAAAACATTATAAAGGAGAACTATTAAAAAAATAAGAATTAAGGAGACAGAAAACAACATTGAAATTACATTTAAATGTTTAAAGGTCAAAGTTGACTGGAAAACAAGAAGCCTGAAGAGATTTCCACAAGTGAGAAGTGCGCGAGAAGAAATAGCATAGAAATTACGCTTACGTCTAGCGATTTCAAATGAAAGGTAATGAGACGTTACCGCCAATATATTAGTACCCTTAAATTCTTAAAGTCAAGGTACCAAAGAGGAAAGCACATCCGAACAATTACTATGAAAATAAATATAGAAAATCCATAGGGAATCTCCGTTACAGCGAATGAGGGGAGTGACTGAAGCCGAGATAGTAGCAGACAACGCATATAATTATCCTCAATATATTTTTTTCCTTCTAAATCCTAGTATTCCAAAGTTGAATGAGGCCATATTTGATATTGTTTCGGTATTATATGTGGATGGAAATGGTATTTGGACGTGGTGAACCGTACTTGTGTTGTGTTATTCACTATATTCTGACCAATAAAACAATGCCACAGACTCTTTGTTTCTTACTGAAAATCAAATAATCCGTTTTTTCACCAGAAGAAAGATTTTCTTACACATATAGCACAGCGCAGATGATTTTTATTGGCTACTCTTATTGTTACCCAGTAGATAAATTTTGCTTACAACCTGTCAATGATGGTGTTGACATAATGAGTGCAATAAATTCTACTCCGCAACTTACAGACTTATGTGGTCGCTACCAGGCGAAAGAATATAAGGGATACATTTTGGAGGAAGAAAAATTCTGTTTTATCTGGGAATCTCGCGTTCTTACTAATTGCTGTTTTGTCAATTCAATGACCAATGAAAAGCCACTGCCACATCATTTTTTTATTTATTTAATTTTTACCCCAACTAACCTAATCAAATTTCATCATATTGCAGATATGCGCTATATTTCCAACCTGTGCTTAGAACTACCTCACGTTGAAACACCGGTTGCCGTACGATCTCCAAAATTAAGTAACGTTGAGATATGTCAGTACCTAGAACAGCCGGTGACCATTTGGGAATATAGGGTGCTATAATCTTGGCTGTGCATGCAGTTAATCGAGAGGGTGATCCCCACACATATTCCTTTAGTCATCTGAACACTTATTGCTAAATCTATAGAAATACTGATTAATACTTTTAAATTTGATTAAACTAATTAAAATTTGCGCTTTGACCGCCATTGGTATATATATGCATCTATTCATATATAAAGTTACGATTCCAATGTAATAAATTTTAACCATGGAATTTTAGTGTTTGAGCCTTTTATATTATATCCTTTTGGGAATTTATGCGTGTGTATATATATATATATATATATATATATATATATATATATATATATATATATATATAGACAAACATATACATATATATGTAAACATATATATATATATATACATATATATATATATATATATATATATATATATATATATATATAAACGTATTATCTTAGGCAGCATATATTTTATATTATAAAGATATAATCATACATTGAATCAATTAGCAACATTAATGCGATTAATGGCGAAATCTCTTCGCTAATAGACTTAATATAAGCATTAAGCTACTAACAATCCATTGAATGATGTGATCCTTATGTATAAAATTGTTCTCAGATGGATCTAGTGTTTTTTTTTATAGAAGCAAGTACTTTCAAGGAATTCATGTCCTCATCATCGGGCTGTAATTTCTTTCCTTTAAAATCAAAACTTGAAGACGAAATCAATGTGTTGCAGACCGAAAGATGTTTTTTTATGAATATGTTATTTATTAACGGTTATATAATATTGGAACGTGCAAGTCGCAACGCTAAAGTTCAAATATTTCAAGTGAGAATTTTTTTATATCCTGTCCTGCTATTTTCCATAGATCGGGGGAGAAGAAGAGGATTCATGCGTATCAGCACGTAAATGAATGTAATGGATTCGACTGGAATTTCACATATACGCAAGCTTAAATGTATAAACATCATCGTGTACAGATATACATATGTATCTATAGACGGACTTTGGTCCGATTTGATCTTTACAGGAGTCATATCACTATGAAAATGGAGCATTGTTGCCACAGCTGAGCTGGGTGTGCTCAATCCTACCTTTACAGAATGCAAAGGCGTTTAACTGGCTTTGGACGCTACGAAATGTTTTCAACCCGACAGTACCTTTCCTTTTCACTACTTCATCGTTATTTCTTTGGGAAATTTAATACACTCCAAAATCCTATATAACTTACTTTTGAGCTCATATATGGGAAATTCTAAAGAAAAGCTACATTACAGCAATAATATTCTCGAAAACACGGAAAACAACAACCTACAAACTGTAAAAAATTGTCTAGAGGGGAAATTAACTATTAGGTTTGTGCAAAAATAATGACGGTTTTTTATGTATTTTTTTAACGTCAAAAAACGATATTATTTTTGCACCAACCTAATATAATCACATTCCCTGAAATTATTAAATAAACGAAAAATTTTTTTTAGAAAATGCATTTACGAAAATAATTTTTTCCTACGTTACATAAAAACTAAAAACGAATACTGTGCAACTTCGGTTCTCGAACGTCGAACAAATCGGTTTTCTAGCAGAAAATTCCAGATGAAAAACCCTCGGTTATCGAACAAAAATTCTGTTCCCGAACAACAATTTCGAAACAGACTAAACCCGAACGGAATAATTTCTGTGTCGACCGCTATCTTGTATACATTCGTTGTTGTGGCGTGTTTTTCTTTTCCAGTTTTATTGTACTGTGACTTTTTTTTTTCTCTAGAGTTGATACCTATTGGAAAAATAGTTTCGGTTTACGAACATTTCGGGTTAAGAACAGCCTTCAGGAACGAATGAAATTCAAACCGAGGTTCCATTGTACATTATTAAATACCATCCTGATAAATGCAAATATACAGGGGGCGATGGATAAATATATATATATGTGTGTGTGTGTTTGTGTGTGTCTGTTCCTATCCATATGTGTGTATACGTTACCACACTTATACATCTGGGTCATTATTCTAATGCAAGCTTTGTTACTGGGGCATTAAAATAATCCGTGTGATTATCTGCTATTTTTTGCCTCTTTTCTGCAAGTTCTTGTAATATTTCTGAAGGCGTGCCAGATAAACTGTCCTCGTCTTTTTTTTCAGCACGGCTCAATATATTTCCATCGCATTACATCTGTTTATGGATTTCTGATTTTCAGAATGCATTATTAACATGAATATGTGTGGATGTGTTGCCTTGAAGCTGAGAGTTACTCATTTTCCACCGAATTCAGAGAAAAAAAAAACGGTAATTCGAATCCTGCTTTTCAAATGAAGTGGAAAATACTCATTTGAATTATTGACAAATCACAAAAGTCCTTCTTCCTATTGTGAACCATATTTTACTGTAATATGCTCAGCAAATATATCTGTATAGCTATAATTACAGGCGTTCAGTAATGGTAGGAAATTTTATAGTCTGGCTTTAATTTTCATATTTCATTGAAGAACCATCACATTTAAAATAGAGGGAGCAGTAGAGATAAAAAGTGGCTTAGGAGGTCACAACAAGAAGAGATATCATCAATTTTAACATCGACATAAATACATTTTTAATTGTTCAAAGTAGATTAAAATAGTGTTATAAAAAGCTCGGATAATTCCAGTAAAATATCTGTAATCATTTCTAAGATACAACAGTTCAGATTTGGTCACCTCGAGGTGGTGTAATGGCTAGCAAGCTTGTCTTGCCTGAACAATTCCGACTGAGTAGTGAGTTCGATCCTCACTGGGTGCCCCATACTTTCGGCCTTGTGCAACATCCAAGCTCCGCTTGAAAAATCTCTTTGGGCGCCTCGAGGTGGTGTAATGGTTAGCAAGCTTGTCTCGCTAGAACTATTACGACTGAATAGTGAATTCGATCCTCACTGGGTACCCCATACTTTCGGCCTTGTGCCACATCTGAGCTACACTTGGAAAATCATTACAACGGTTCAGATTTTAATCTAACGATTGGACAATTTCGTGATTACACGATTTGGACAAATTTGCTGTCACACCTGGTATCTATCTATCTATCTATATATATATATATATAATTATAAATAATTTATAAGCATAAAAAATGTCTTTATATATATATATATATATATATATATATATATATATTCAGAGAAAGTGCAAGATGTTTTATTGACAACATATTTCGCCTTCGTTAGGTAGGCATCCTAATGTCAGAATGAACGAAAAACGTGTGTGTGTGTGTGTGTGCTAACATCTGTGTGTGTGTGTTTATCTTCAGACCGTTAGTGTCTGTTTACAAGGTTAAGCTCTTTTAGTCATTAAGGCTAACGAGTTCTCAATAATAAGGTTTTCCGATTTCTTTCATTTCTGCACATTTCTTCGGAATCTATATCCTAAACACACTCACACACAAACTCATACGTATGCTCCCCAATACACACGTAGATACACACACAGACACACATATAAATATATAATATTTAAGAAAAAGCAGATATTTTATATAATGGTCAATATTAAAAATATTGAAATAATATTAAGAAAGTGAGTTAATTATATGAAATGATTACTTAACTTTTAAATATCAATTTTATCCCGACTTCGAAATTACTTGGTAAAAATCCCAGTCTTGAAGCTGTTCTGGTTTTAAACGCTATCCCCTCCCCAACAAAAATATGGAAATATCTTTTAAAACCAGGACCCCCTGAAGACGGAAAAATTTTCCAAGAAACTTCGAAGTCGGGATAAAATTTAAAGATTAGGCAATCTTTTCATATTATATAATTATATATATATATATATATATATATATATATATATATATATATATATATATAAACAATAAATGTTATAAAGTTGTTTCATTTTATCTCGTATTAATCTCTGGTGATACCTTGGGTTATGGGTTAGCGAAGCTACTAGTCTTGTTCACTGTTATTATTGACTTCTAATTTAATTCCCAACAGGATAATCTATACCAAATTTGAAGTTAAATAACCCAAGAAGGGTTGATATTCCCTCCAACTGAACCTCCCCTAGCCTTGGATGTTACTCATACTGTAAAATCAAAAACTCAGATTTCTTAGCCGTAATATTTATTCCTTTGTGAAATAATATATTTCTCATATTTAATCAAGATCCCCATTTCTGTTAGCCAGTCTTATATAATCTCTAATTTATAATCAAACTTTCGGTCAATCTCGTTATAGTCGTGCGTTGGACTTGATTGTCAAGTAACGTCTCCCGTTTCGTATAGTCGCTAAAACAAGAAAATCTATCTTCCTATAATGACAGAACACCTGACGATGAGTGCAAAATGAAAAATGAGATTGGGAAAAATGACAGCAACATCGTAGAATCATGGACACCGAAAGACGTGACTACATTGGCTTTCACCTCTCTCGATTCGGAACATTTCACGTCTCAAATGCTGTACTCTAACTAAACAAGTCGGAATTCTGTTCTCAAACTAAATCAGTCGTATTCATTATCAACCTGACGAGAAATATAAAACTCCATCTGCGCTTGCCATAAGGCGAAGTAGAAGATAAAATTTATAAAATTTGTCATGATCAATGAAGAGCGGCCATAATTCTATCTCGTCTTAATACTTAATCACTTTCTGAATGGGGTAACTAACAACAAACATGGCATCTGTCATTCGTTTCGGAAGTGTGAAACGGAATTCTTCCACGGTAATCTGAGGTTTGATAAAATACTCAGGTCAGTCAAATATCGGTGAATACTTGATTTAATTAACAGGATTTTAATTTCTGTTAGATTTAAATTTAAAATTTAAAGATTTCAGCTTGCTGAGATTTTCGGCCTTTCTATTTCGCTCATGGCTAAATAAAACCTACGCCTGTGTTTTATATGCCTCCTCTCCTCACCTTGCCTATGTGCAGTCTCATCAACAGAAATATCACCTTAATACAACGAAAAATTAACACACACAAAATCATGTCCAATTTGCATTTATTTTCCTAACATGTTCTGAGATATAAAAATTTATATATCGTCTTCTCCCATCCATGCATATATATATATATATATATATATATATATATATATATATATATATATATATATATATATATATATATAATCCGTTGGAATATAATCCAAGTGAATCCTAATAATAGTAAAAATTAAAACTGATCTACAAAAGAGCTCACACTTTATATATATATATATATATATATATATATATGGATGTATATATATATATATATATATATATATATGGATGCATATATATATATATATATGGATGGATATATATATATATATATATATATATATAGATGTATGTATACATACATATATATATATATATATATATATATATATATGGATGGATGTATATGCAAGTAGATGTGTATGTAGATGTGTTTATATGTGTGTGTGTATGTTTAGGTATGCATGTATAGTTAGACGGATAGATAAAGGGATACATTGTTTATTTGTTTAGATGGCTGTATGTAATTGTATGGAGATTTAAGGTTTTATGTATATATGTTTATGTGTACGTATGTATGTCCGTGTGTATATATGTTTGTAAATGTATGTAGATGTGGATGTATATGGATGTATGCGTATATGGATGTATATGTGCATATGTGCATATGTATGTATATATATATATATATATATATATATATATATATATATATATATATATATATATGGGTATACGTATATGTATGGGTATGAATGTGCACCCCTATATATATGTATGTACGTGTAAAAATAAATATGTTGCTGCGTATGTCTGTATACGCATGTGTTTTTGAACATAGAAATATAGGACCTTGCTAGATTAGGTAATCGTTATGTTTGATTTTTTTATATGTTTATATTTGATTTTTAACGTGTAGTCGATATTAATTTTGTCAAATTTTCTTGATTACACAGCGGCCCTTTTATAAATGTCCTTCGGTTTTAGTTCCCACACCCCATCTCTCTCCCCCAAACCCTTTTTCTTTTCTTTTCCTCTCCCTCTCTCATGTTCTGATCTTTAAGTTTAAATCGTCTATTGTGTGTGTATGTCACCACAAAATGTATCCTTAATGTATCCTTAATGTATTAGACATCTGAGTATATTCATATTTCTTTCACTTAAACCGCCTTTGACTCCCCTCTTTAAAACTTCTCTCTGTTAAATTTTAATCCCCCCTTCATCTTTAGACCTTTCTGTTCTTCTTCTGTTCTTCTCTCGTCTGTTACCCCTCCCTATAGCTTTCATTTACTCGAACATTCTTCCCACACTCTCATACATACACTCTCACTAAATTTTATTTTTTATTTCCGGAGTTGTTTTTTCTGTTTTCTTTTTGAATTTGTAGGTCTGATGAATTGGATCGTATTTACGATTCCAATGGAATAAATTATGACCATGGAATACTAGTGTTTAATCCTTTTTATTATATCCTTACTCTGTTCCGAACATTGAGTTCTATCTGGATTCTATCCTCTCGGAATTATTTTTTATACAAATATATATGCATGTGTATGTATGTAAGTATGTATATATATTTATATATATTTTAGATATATGATAGCATATGTATGTGTATATTTACCACTAATATTATCTATGTATCTATCTATCTATCTATCTATCTATCTATCTATATATATATATATATATATATATATATATATATATATATATATAATTATTTATTTAAAAATACATAAGTTGTCTCATGTTTCAAAACAAGAGCCGAAAACTTCAAAATAATATTTGAATTAACTTGAGTTAAAGTAGGCTCTGTTCCATCTACAAGCGAAATTTTTTTGTTTCCCAAAAAAATTTCGCTTGTAGATGGAACAGAGCCTACTTTAACTCAAGTTAATTCAAATATTATTTTGAAGTTTTCGGCTCTTGTTTTGAAACATGAGACCTCTTATGCAGCGAGTTGGAATCATATTTTTAAATAAATAATTATATTTATGCTCTACTTTCGTATCGAGCACTATTTTTTAAACATAATTACAAAAATACTAAGGAACTTTGGATTATTTACCAAACCAGTTTCTTTCCAATTTTCTACAATATTTTCACACATATATCTATCTATCTATCTATATATATATATATATATATATATATATATATATATATATATATATATATATATATATATATATATATTCACTTTTGATGAAGCCGGAGCGCTACCCGCTTACCTAACAACCATGTTAGTATGAATTTCCTTGGGTGTTAAACCATTTTTCTTTGTGTACCTAATAACACCACAATGCCATATTTTCAGGTGAAGTCTCTACTAGTTATTTTCTAATTGTTCTTCGAACAGTTAGATATCAGTTGTTATTAAGAACTGTTTAAATTAATGCATGCACGATTTCACAGCTCTATCATCAATGCTTCGTAGTCATCCTATGAACATTTCAACCCCAGCCCCCGCCTTCCTTACATCATTGTATCTTAAGTAATTAGGTATTTTTTTTATGTCAGAGAAGAAACTGCTCGTATTTGTTGATTATTGCAATGGAAACTATTTGTTCATGAGTTTCGCCCGTTTCACTTATGAAGACGGGCAATTATATGCGAGAATTTGCGAACGAGAAAAGATTTTAGGATCTTTTATTAACCATTCTGTTTTCTCTCTCTGTCTCTCTTTCTCTCTCACACGCACACACACACTCTCTCTCTCTCTATCTCCCTTTCTCTGATTTCTAGTTGTTAGAATAACATTTAGCTTTTCACTGGATACTGAATATGCTATTTTATTTGCAAAAGGTTGTCATTTACTGGCAATATCCCTCTTGTTGAAATCAACTCATGGCAATTTTTATTATATTTGTATAGAATTACTACTTAATAAAATATGACTGCTATAAGACATCGATGATATGAATACAAAGGGATATTTTACAAAGCACAAACTGCACATTAGTTGCTCACTCTAATGAGTCTGACCATGAATTCAATTAAAAAAAAAATTAAAAGAGAAGACGAAATTGCATAGGAAGTGCTTTGATCTGTAGAACAGTAAATACGAGCGAAGCTTTTTACAATATTTCGCCTTTCTTATCAGATTTTCTATCATCACAATGTTGGGAACGTACTAGCAAAATCATTAAAATATAAACAAAATAATTAGAAACTAAATTAAATTGACTAGGCTATATAACTAAACGCATATTGTTAAAGACAATAATGAAAATATTGTCTTTAACAATATTTTTGATATGTTTAAACTTTCAACATTCCTTTCTCCTTCGGGTGAATGCGTAACAACATCAACGTAAACATCAATTTAGGCCGATGAATTCCTAAAGGAAGGAACGTACGTGTCACATGATAAACAAAAATTTTCCACTTTGTCATAAATTTTCCTAAGGTAGTTCTTGTATATAAAAAAGTTATATGTAATTTTATCCCATACAGGCATCTGTTTAATAACATATTCTTCTGGCGAAATGACTTGTTTAAATGAATATGCCTGTCAATAACTTCAAAGTTGAGCTCTCAATCTGCAGGTTTTTAAGCCAAAGAGCCGTGCATTTATGTGTGCCTAAGTAGATATGTTTGTCAAAACGGCTGAGGGAGAGAAAGAGACAGCGAAAGAGAGAATGAGAGTGTTGTAACCTAGGGCAGGTTACTGAATAGAATAATCAAACGATAATACTCAGTACAAGAATAACACATATAAGATTCATCAGCGGCGCGTAGAAGTAGTATCAACTGCTAGAAGTGAGTCAAGTGAATTCTACAATGAATCTTCAACTCTAGGATATTTACCAAGCTCCCCACACGGTCAGATGTGTCAGAAGGCCGAATTTAAAGTGGGGTATCCGAGACAGTAGTCTCGGCCAAAAATTCTCCGTAGACCCCCTATAAAACGGGATCGGGTAGCTGTTTCCCGAGACGAGACTCGGCCCTTCGACATAGCTTCGTCTGGGGATCCTCTTTGCCCAGAGGCACTGAGTATGACCAGCACAACTGGAGGCAAATCTCTAACACTAGGATATCTACCAACCGCCCCACGCGATCAGATGTGGCACAAGGCTGAATATAATGTGGTGTATCCGAGCCCGTAGACTCGGTCAAAAATTCCCCGTAGCTTGAACAGCACAGCTGGAGACGAATCTCCAACTACGCAGTATTCACTACTGTATTTATGGGAATGGAGGCATACACACTATCGCCCGTAGGTATGCCACAACACACACACATACACACACACACACACATACACACACACACACAGACAGACAGACAGATAGATAGAGAGAGAGAGAGGGAGAGAGATAAAGAGAGAGAGAAAGAGATAAACGTAAAGGGTAGGGGCGAAAAACATTTAACGAGATTTTATTTTTATAAGAGTTGCCGCGTACGTATTTTCACAGTCTTCATGCAGGACAACACGTTTTTAATCCGTCACTCGGCTAAGAAAAACCAAACACCATGCTGCTTAACTTCGATGAGCTGGTAGCAGTTATGGCATATAGTGTGAGTTGTCCCTATGCCCGACAGGAGAGAAACGAACAAAAGAAAAAGAAAGCAGGAGAGAATGCGTCGGTTAGAAAACATTTGTCTGTGTCAGAAAACGTGAAAGTTTCCGCGTGTTGATGTACACAGGAAAGGGAACTAGAGAAATCCAATCCGTTTCTTTGTTAAGGAAATCGACACACACACACACACACACACACACGCACGCACACGCACACACACACACACACACACACACGCACGCGCACACACACACGCACGAACACACACACACGCACACACACACACACGCACACACACACGCACACACACACGCACGCACACACACGCACGCACACACACACACGCACGCACACACACACGCACGCACACACACACACACGCACACACACGCACGCACGCACGCGCACACACACATACACACGCACGCGCGCACAATTTAAAGTATGCTATATTTATGAGAATAAGTGCTTAATATCAGGGATAGAGCGCAATGAAATGGAGACATCGTAAATATAAAAGTGGTCAGCACCGAAAGGCGACTGCCTGTTTCGCGCTTGAACGCAATCGATGCGTCTTGATTTCAGTATTTATATATACAGGTCAATTATGGCTAGCAAGTCTATTGTGTTAACCAAACGGTTATTTTTAACAGTTATCAGTTACCACCGTTTCTTGACGTCAGTGTCTACTCGTACAAACACATAGGTATACGCACATATAGACACACAAACAATGATATCAATGACATATATATATATATATATATATATATATATATATATATATATATATATATATATATATATATATATATATGTGTGTGTGTGTGTGTGTGTATATGATCGCCATGAAAAGACAAAATGTATATGTATTACTACTCATGATTATAATAAGTAAAAGAAAAAAGTGAAAAATGAGCGATTAAACCGGTTTCGAAACTCGCTAGATCCAGGTTAATAAATATAGAATTATCACTTAAAGGAGACGGACAATATGTATTGTAAAAAAAAAAAAAAATTCTGATATTCTGACCAATACATACAGGTCTTCCATCGCAGAACACCTAATAATTAGATATAATTGTGGCGCTAATTTCAGTATGGACTCATTTACTATTCATAGCATGTTCTGCTCGAATTACGACTCAAAAGTATTGGAGGCCATTTGTATTTAGTCTTTGAAACCTTCACTGTGAAACAGAATGATGTCGTACTGGGCCTCCAACTAATTTCCATCTAAGCAATATTTTTTTCTTTTTTTTTTTTCACTATATATTGTCGATCCCTTTTAGTGATAATTCTATATTTATTAGCCTCGTTTTCGATCTGTTGAGCGAGTTTCGAAAACGGTTATCTGGCGCGTTTTTCAGTTTTATCTTTTACTTATTATCATGATGAGTGGTAATAAATATATATTTTGTCTTTTCATGGCGGTCATAAAATTTTGTACCACCAATCATATCTTAAAATATTAACACACACACACACACATATATATATATACCGTGAGAAAGGCATGAATCCGTCTCTTCTCCCTACCTCCAGCTAAAATGGGCAAAATAGTAGAACAGAGTGGGTCCTATAGCCTTGGTTGGCAATTATTCTTGGCGAAGAAAACTCTGAATTCAAACCAGATTGCACTATCCTAAAAATATGCATACATACGTCTTGGGTTCGCTTACGTATCCAAATTTCCACTGAAACTGCTACTGCACGTTCGTATGTTCAAGAACTCTACTACCCTTTGTCAGATTTCGTTAAGATACAGCCTCAAAAGAAGCCCAAAAGACCTAACTCTCCCTCACCATCCCTCTCTCTCCCTCTCTCTCTCTCTCTATATATATATATATATATATATATATATATATGTATATATATATATATATATATAAGCGTGTGTGTGTTTGCGTGTGTGCAGTTTGCGTGCAGGTTTAATATATTCTCAGCATTTATTTTTCAGAACTGTTGCTGGAGTCCTGGAGGTTATATAATTTTTCCAGCAGCAGTCATACATATCAGAAAAATTAATCGCACAGCCTCCAGAAATAATATAGCAAAACAATAAGTTGAAAAAAGCGAAGAATTAAATGAAGATAATATTTTTAAGTGCAAATTCGCATTCCGTTGGCGAACGACATGATAAATAAGAGTACGCCATCGTTTTAATCATCTTCACAATTGTCATTTTTCTCAGTATTATTAGCATCATTATGTGCATATGAACACATTCCTTTTACTTTGACATATGTTCAATTTGATTAATATAGAGCCTAAAGTTAGACACGTGCTTTTATATATCAAATTCTTGTGATACCGAATTTCAGGCCGTCGCGATTATGGTTATTATAATTATTATTATTAATAGGAATAGCATCGAGTGATGGTGTAGCAAGCCAACAAAATGACACTGGAGTGCAAATATACGATGCCAATTTTTCTACTAATATTTACTCAGTACAAAGCCCAGGAGATATCTTCTCTGTGCAGATATCGTTTTCGTTCCATTTTCGGTAAGGCTTCTTCATTGTTCAATGTATTCTCGGTACTGTTCTTTACCCCTCGTATCGAAAAAAATGTTCTTTACCCCTCGTATCGAAAAAAAATATTCTTTAACCCTCTTATCGAAAAAAATTGTTCTTTACCCCTCGTATCGAAAAACATGTTCTTTACCCCCCGTATCGAAAAAATTGTTCTTTACTCCTCGAATCGAAAAACATGTTATTTGCCCCTCGTACCGAAAGAAATTGCTAAAAAATTATTGTCCGAAGACAATTATTCGAAAAATACATTTATTTGAATTGTAATTTGTTTGAATGATAAATAATCGAAAGGACAATTATACTAAACGATAATTATTCAAAATACGTATGTTTAAAATACGTATGTGGTCTTGCTTTGAAAGAGTCAATGTTGATTTTACTTCGATCTAACGTCCTTGAAGGAGGGCATAGAGTTTTCTTGCAGAAAGTATCATCGCAAATCATGCAAATTCTTTTCTTTGGCGCTCTTAAAAGAGAGCAGGACTTGCATGGAATTTCATATTGTAAAGTAAGAAAAGATTGTCAAAATATCAAGAGCGCCAAAATATACCGAGACCTCAAGGGAAAACTTAAAAAATAGTGGCATCCTTTAACGAGTACGTTTCAGTAGTTGATTATTTGCGTGCAGTATTATATAACTTAATCTTATAGGTATTTTTTCTTACTAAATTGTTTTATTAACGATGTTGGTATTTTGAATAATTATCATTTGTGTATTTCCTCTTTTAATTTTTACATTTTTATTGCAATAAAAATTTTGCATTTCAAATAATTATCATTTAATATAATTGACTTTTCGATTAATTCATTGAAACAATTTGCAATTCGAATAAATGTTTTCGAATAATTGATTTTGAATAATTGTTTTCGAACAATTATTTTCGAACAATGTTCACATAAACATTACGACTACATCACTGATGCCTGGACCCTCCTTCACATCTTTGTGGAAATTATCCAATATTCACTGTCGTATTATTAGGTTGGTGCAAATATAATTACGTCATAATGTCGTTTTTTGACGTATTTTTTAACGTCAAAAAACGACATTAGTACGTCATACATAGTATTTCAACACTCTTTTCTTCGTTTCATAAGAAGTGTTCTGTCTCTTCATATTTTGCTTAGCTTTGGAAGGCAACTTCCACATTTCGAATGTTCCTTTAGGATTTCTGTGTTGCATACAACCGTCGTATGTAATAACACTATTCTGATATTTCCAATTCATAGCTTACATCTTTGTCTAGATCCCTTGATACCGGCCAAATATTCGGTCTACTTAAATTTGAGAATACTACTTTCTCTGTGCTTTCTTTTACTACTTCGTCTTGTAATTCCTGTAGTTTTGGTTCTTGTGTCTATATTTAAATATTTCTCTTCGAATTCTTCTTCGTTACCTGCCGTTTCCCATCCTGATGCCGGCGATCTTAGCTCTCCAAAATGTTCTGTTTTTCCTAGCTCTTAATAAATTCTCTCTTTTTGTTATTTCTCCTAAACATTGTTCCGCTATACCTTAAGTAGGTTATGAGTTGTTTTCCTCTGTCCCTCTCGCCTTCAATCTGCCCTATGAATATCAGATTTTCTAAGCCCTCTTTTCTTATTATATACCTTATAAAGTTAAGTATAAGTTTTCCTTTTGTTTCCATTTCTCTAAGAATTCGTCGTTCGGTCCTTGGTATGGACAACATCGTTCTTTATATCACATATTCTTTAAATGTTTTTGCCAGAGTTCTTCAATAATTGAACGTACTCTTCAAAAATTTAAAAGTACTCTTTTGAACTTCATCTTCCGAAAATGATTTGCTTCTCCTGAAACGTCCAACTATTTTATTCTTATTCTGTTTCAAGTGTTACCTTTCGTACCTTAAATAAAGCTGCTAATTTCTATCCCTGTTATATCTTCCATTCATTGAAATTTTTCGTTCTGGTTTCAACTATATGAACATTTGGCATTTAAAAATTAAATCTGAGATTTTTTTTATTTTTTTTTACTCCAAGAAAAATTTTGGTTAATTGTAACATTCCATGTGACGAAAAAAATACCCCTACTGAGGCGTCTATATTTCTGTAATGGTTCAGAACAAAATTCTTCAAATCCCATATAATTTTGCAATATGGATTCTATCTCGACACCAGTAAAATTTAATTCTAACTATATATACATTTATTGATTTTAATTTTTTTTTCTCACATTTAGCATAGATGTACTTCGTTTTTGTTTTCTGTTTCTAGTGTCAAAACACTTGTTCTGGTTCATTTACCGAAGTTAAGTAGTGTCGAGCACGGTCAGAATTAAGATGGGGGACTGCAACCACTTACAATCCTTAATATGCTGCGGGTTTAAATAACACGCAGAGGGTTGATAATTCATAAAAAAAAGACAAATCACTCTATTTTCAAGTTTTAATCTGGCACTTCGACGTGGTGCAATGATAAGCAAACTTGTCTTGTTAGACCAATTACAACTGAATATTGAGTTCATCCCGCACTGGGTGCCCCGTGATTTCGTCCTTGTGCCACAACTAAGCTATGCTTAGAAAATTACCATTATATTTTCAAGTATTCTTTGCACAACCATGCTCCTGTTATTTTTATCTTCATGTTTCTTGAATTCTCTAAATAATGGTTTTACTGTCTATATTTTCTGTCTTGAATTTCGATTTTTATCCATTTTATAGAAGCTTTGTGCACTTATCTTAGCAAAGCTTAGTGGAAGGATTGAAATGAATTAATCCAACTGTAATCTTGTGATAAAGATATGTTTCATTGTATTATTTCGTCTTCACAGAAGATTTATTGAAATGAGTTTCAATCGACACCATCAGATTGAAGGGGGAGTCAAAATTTGCATATATGTTCAAAGAGAGATGTGGGGGACTTCACCACATTAATTTAACTTTGATAAGAAAAAATGACTCACGCAAGAGTAATAACCACAAGACATTGTTGCACATAAGATATATGTATATTAAGAAGATGTACAATATCAAACAACGATGTGAAAGAAAACATGCATTTAAGTAAGAAAGGTTGAATTAATCAAGAGTTGCCTCTCTTTGACTGCAGTTTAAGTGTTCAGTGAGAGATAATTATTTGGTTTAAAGTTCACTGGATAAATGTTCATGAGTGTTTCATAATATGATTGTTCTTGTGATATTACTACTGAAAAGTATTGTTGTGTCAAAATAAGTTTTTAGTCAACGTGTAAAAATTATCATCAGCATGTGGGCGTGCGTGGGCGTGAGAAGGTCGGCGCCTGGTTAGAACTCGAGTTCCAACTGTCGTAGATTCGTTTAGCAGTTGAGATCTCACTAATTGAGATGAGAAAAATCTTGGCTTAAATAAGCGACTATAGGCTCCGATTCGTTGCACGGAAAAAATTATTCTTCACGTGCAAACGATCTGATTGGTTGGCATCAATCAATCAGCGAGCGAGCTTTGGGGAAACTTAAGGAAGCTTCTGTGAGCCACTTGTCCCAAAAGTGCACGAATTTGACTACTTAAATAATAAATCCATTCCAAAATTTTCGCATTACTGAGATTTGTAAATTGTCTGTAGAAAATGTATTAGTGATTTATTGGACAATGATCGCTTGGCATTGTATATGTGATTTTGTGTTTGTATATATATGTTCGTGCTGAAGTAGGCTCGCAGAGAGTTTTAAAAATGAAAAAAAAATATCCAAAGTTAGTAGTCCAAAGGTAGTAGTAGCAGTAACTTTTCATCTTCCTTCATTATGACCGTGCTCCATCTTCCTAAGCTGACTGAACGTGTTACCAAAACTGTTAATAAGAATCATAACTCTTTTCCAATGTTATTTCTACAAAGAGAATTACTTGTAGGAAACATATAGCGTTTTTTGTTCCAATTCTTTTTACACAGATGATATCGACCGAGAAAGTAAACCAGTAACAAGTAAGAATTCGTTATCATTTCTTTCTTTCTCCGTTGAGTTTCGCTTCAAATGCTAATAGTTGCCATTATAGTTTTTCTACCAATCATTTCCTCAAACAATCGTACTTGAAATCCCGACCTTCTCATTTCTAGCTGAAATGCTTTGTCTCGCTTTAGCCAGCCGCTTGTAGCTCGTAATTCATATGATAGCCAAGTCATCAGAATTTGCAAAGTTGATGAGTAGACTGCTTTGCTTTATACATAAAGTTTAACGAAAACATG
The DNA here is from genome assembly GCA_963932145.1 of Acanthosepion lycidas. Taxonomy (NCBI): domain Eukaryota; kingdom Metazoa; phylum Mollusca; class Cephalopoda; order Sepiida; family Sepiidae; genus Acanthosepion; species Acanthosepion lycidas. Next base: position 39,054,550 of record OZ010577.1, on the reverse strand, counting down.
CTTGGAGCGTATACTTTCCGATACAGTGATAATTTTGTTCATAATGTCGAAAACATTTTTCGATTGCGCCAGAGTTTTAGATTCTCTTGTAAAAAAAGTAGAGATCAGCACAAATATTAAGGAGGAAGGTAGAGTGTGAAGGACACATACCGAATTATTTCGGAAGCCTGCTGTCATTTGACATGTACAGAAATGCATTAAAAAATATCCGTATGGAGTCTCTTGGAGAACAAAATAAAAACGCCGGCTGAAAAGTTCACAGGCAGACCAAGATATAAACGTAAGAAGACACAGCAGTTGGTAGATTAAAATACATGTACGTATACCCGAATACAAGTTGTATTCGGGTACCTTTGCATATCATTTAATCTGCCAACAGGTGTGTCGACTTTTATATTGGTCAGCCTATGAACATTCCAGATGACCCTCGTAATAATCATTGTTGTTTTTTGAATCAGGTACATTTTTATGATATTATAAGAGGAAATTAATCTGTGGATATTAATGAATCAGATATGCATTTTAATATGCGAAAGATAAAAATAAATACGTATTTTTTTCACTGAGAAAAATGCTGGTGTATAGAAATCATTAATAAAGATGCAGGATATAAGAACAGTAACGTCATTATTATTTTAGAAATGGGAAAGAACACTATATATAGTAATTCATCCAGATCTTATATAGCAACAATAGTATTGCTATATATGGCCATGTTCTCCCGCTCTTCATTTTGAGATTCTTGACAAAATCCAAAGAGGAATATGCAGTGTGATCGGTCCTAACATGGGATCTCGATCCCCGTGACTTTCTCACAAACGTGATGTAGCTTCCTTCTTTTTTTTCTATAAATATTTTCATGGCATCTGCTCTAACGAGTTATTTTCACTTGTGCCCTGACTGCATAGATTTAAGCGTACTACTAGGCTGACATCTATATAACCTCCATTTTACTGTCGAAACAGTTAAATGTAACCGTCTCTTCTACTCCAACAGCTCCATCTCTTTCACTTCCTGACAGTGGAACTCCCTTCCTCTTACATGTTTCTGTAATCTTCAAAAGTTTAAATGTAATGTCAATTGACATCTTCAGTTTTCTTGACTCCTGTTCTTTTTATCCTTTTCTCAATCCTCGCTAAACCCAGTCTTTACTTTTACTTTCCCTCTCTGTAACCCCTTGCGTACTAGTGGCACCCCCGCCTTGCTTAGGGAGAAATTTTTATGAAAAATATTTAAATAAATTAGATATGTCGAAATGAAAACTGAAGGAAGACAGAAATAAGTAATTTAATTCGAAATATACTTGGGTAATCTGAAGAAAATATCAGTCAAAATGTGATGTTAAAAAGACACAAATAAGGGATTAAAATAGGTACCTCCACTTTTTCGCGGGAAAACAGCATAGCGTAATAAACAAATGCCACAAACTTACCGAAAATAAATTTTTATCGTCAAAACGCTTATGTTATTATTAAGATGAAAGACCAAAGTGTATTTTAATTATTTTTTGATATTTTTTAATATTTTTTAACACGTTCGAAATTTTGGTTAAAGTTTTCTTTTTTTTACGTCATCGCGGTGCTGTAAAAATAACATTTTTTTTTTTGCGTTTTTTCCCGTTGAAAACCCATTGATTTGGAAATTCTTGTAAAATTAAAGTAATTGTCCGATTTTAATGAAATTTTCAGGACTTATTCACCAATGAATGAAATTATTTTTGAAATATTTCTTTTTAGTAAATTTTAGTAAAAAATATTTTTTTTTAATATGTTACACCCTACTTACTTATTTTCCCGAAATTTCGTTCAATTCTTTTTATTTCCTTACAATGATTTTTGTTTAAAGTAAGAGTCATTGGAGATGGTAAATCACCTACTTTTTTTTTTCTAATTTGTTCCAACTTTTGTAAAATGAGCTTTGAATAGAAAAATAATGAATCCAATAAAACTATGTTATTACTTAATTAGAAAAGCTTTTAATTGCTTTTGTAAATAAGTAATATTAAGGTCATTATTGCCTGAAGAGATAAATTTTTTCTGATGAATAATTAAATTTTACAAGAATTTTTTATTTGTTTTACATTTTGATTATAATAATTTATAATAGTTTAAAAATCGTGCAAAACTCTGTATTAGCTTATTTCCTTTTGATAATTAGTAATTAAGTAGAAACAAAATTTACGAGTTCAAAATTGCCAAGTTTAATAAATTTAGTGATTCCACTTTTTTTTCAAATAATTTTTTATGTTGTATTTTTCTACTTAATACATTCCTTATTTCCATGTACAGTAGACTGAAATTGCCATTATTATAAAAAGAGTTTTGTCCCTTTATTCTAATAAATAGACATAACAGTAAAACTAAAAATAAAAGGGTTCATTCAGATTTCTAGTAATTTTCATTTATGGTCATCCGTAGTAGCTGTCATCACTTGTCAATCAACACATGGATCAAGTATCGGATCAAAATTACGGTACCAATCGTTAATAATTCGTTGTATATTTCTTTTTTATGCTATAATTAAGTAATATTTTTTTTAAATCAGATTAATTTAACATTAAATTTTCTAATTTTACTAAAATGACGTGTCAGAAATTTTTTTAAATATTTTTAAAATCGATAAATTTGTGTTTGTTTACAAATTTCTTAAAATTAAGAAAATGGCGGGTTTTTTGAAAATTTAAAAATTTGAAATTAAATTTGACATTCCAATGTATATAGTTTCTATCTGAAATATACCAGAATTGTTTACTTAATGGAAATAATAAATTTAATGATTCAACTTTCAAGTAAAACTAAAATGAAATATTCAAGCATATTTTTTCATTTTAAAAAATGCATTTTAAACTTAGGTATCGATAATTTATGCCGAAAAAGTGGAGGTACCTAGATTAAAATCTCCATAGGAGAATAGCAAATCTTAATAATTCTGTAAGTAATTAATAACACATTATAATCGATAATAGTGGCCGGGGTAAAAAGGAGGAAATTTAAATTCTGCTGACGAGATCACTGTCAAAGTTGACGATGTGGATAGCAATAATATACAGATCTTATATATTATAAAACGCAGATTGTGTGTGTGTGTGTGTGTATGTGTGTGTGTGTGTGTGTGTGTGTGTGTGTGTACGTTTATATATTGGATCGGATTTCCTACATTTTTCAACCGATTTAACAAAACTTCACAGGACTACGTAAAATTACCTTGCGGTGGTCCTGACAGCGCCCAAAATTGGAAAAACACAATTGTTTTTGCACGAAATCAATTTGAAAACACGATTAAGAGGCATTAATGAAAGGGCGACAACTCATATCGAGTTATACTTATTAATATCGAGTTATCGAGTTATACTTAGTATAAAACCCAGGTTGTTTGTTTGTGTGTGTGTGTGTGTGTGTTCGTTTATATATGGGATCGGATTTCCTACATTTTTCAACCGATTTCAACAAAACTTCACTTTTTGGGGGCAGGTAGTATTTCTTATTGTCTTTTAAAATTCCATTTACAAGACAATTGTTTATAATTTAATTCTATTCAATCGGTAGACTCATACCGATTGAAAACAATGTTTTTATTTGAGTTTGGTTTTGACCAATTCGTAAAAAAACAAAAAAAACAAAAAACAAAAAAGAAACAAAAAAACAAAAAATAAAACTAATTAAGACATGCGTGTCCGTCAACCTTCTTAAACAATAATCTTTGTCAATTTTATTTTTCAGTCTTTATGATGGTCAATACTTGATCTATCTCTTACTGTTACATCCCCGGGCAACGCCGGGCTCTACTGCTAGTACTAACTAGATTGCCGATGAAATTTTGTGAAGGTGTCACATCATGTATTTCTTCCAGGGAAAGTGCTCGTACGAACTACATTCTCGGGTTCTGCCAGTTCAGACCTTTACAGCAAGGACACACCATACCACTTACTTAATAACAAACCACCGACATTTCCCCCGTATTCCATCGATGAGATGTAAACTACACTCGAACAGATTCTTCCTCCGGACCACTGTTCTATGGAATCGACTCCCAAAAACTTCGATTATTACAATCTTAACCTATTCAAGTCTCGAGTTAACAGTTATCTTCCCTTCCTATCCGAACAAATTGCATCTTAACGTAACCCTCTACCTCGAGTGACCCCGGGCCTTGTACAGTGTAAGCCTTGCTGTAAAAAAAAACGTATTTCCTACAGACCCCACCGGTTTTTTTTAGCCAATAGTTGGAATTTTCCTACTTTGCCTTCAACCTGTGAAATATTTTAGAAACATTCCATTAGAAAACTCAAATTTAATAATTGTTTGATTTTTTTTGTCAGTTGCTTTTAAACGCTACTGATATTTATGCTTGATTTACTGATCAAATTATTTGATCAGTGTATACTTTTTTCTTATTTCAACCGACGTATTCTCCAGTATCATTTCTGGTCAATTATATAGTTCGTACTCCTAAAATTGTAATGTATCAAACACTTTCTTCAGACATGATCAGCTATACTTGATGTCTATCATTGACCAACGCTCGATTAGAAGTAGATTCATAATTCTCTCAAATACATTATTGATAAATAAATATTGGTATTTTTAGGCTACAATTCAAAATCGTTCCCTGCCGTTGAGCGTCCATGCACACCAGTTGCATTAAACAGTATATGTGTGTACAAATTTCGGATAGAGTATATATGTAAAGGGGCCATTTGAATAAAGACTAAAGGAAAACTTATCTTAGCCTACGCGTTTCGTCCTCTGAGGGACTTTATCAAGGCAAATGATGTGATTTTATTTTGTGACAAGTATTTATATACAAGAGGAAAAGTATTATTTGTTTTTCAAAGTTTTTCGTATAGTAGTGCTGATTAATATTCACCAGGTAAACTATAAGTTCAGGTAAGTTCATAGACAGGAGGTAATGCAATTCATTGCGTAATAAACGAAAGTGAGTAGATTTTTTTTTTTATGTATATACATATGTACATTAGTATTTCAATTATTTTAGATTCGGATTGATTTATGTGTTATACTTTTGAATAACATGAGGATATAGATTATACCGTTTTCTTTTAATTTTTTAGTGTTTTTCTGATCATGTCCTTTGTCTTGTGATAGCGGTAATTCTTCAAGGAAAAGGAATATTGGGAAGAATCCGGGGCGCTGATTTATATTTTTACAAGATTCGATAGAGGCAGTTTCGAGAACTTTCTTTTTAAATAAGTTACTTTCTTTTTTTAATAAATCTGGCATTCTCTAGGTCAAAGTTGTGGTTGAATTAATTTCCGAATAAAAACATAGCAGCGATGATGACGATGTCAAATAGAATACACGTTCATCATGGCTTTTTCGTCTTTTCTTTATATGTGTGTATGTTTTTATTTCTTTTTCTTATTTTTGTCTTCTTCTCAGCTATCAGGAGTCAACGCATTTTTCGCGATCTGGCTTAAAACTATCATACTTTTTTTTCTTCTTTTAAATACTTCTTTTTATATTCTCCTTCATCATCAATTTTTCTTTTTCAGATATTTCTTGTTTTTTTCGTTCTTGTTTTGAATTCCAAGTCCTTAATTAGCTTCTGCTCACTCTTCATCGCAAAAGCCTAAGTGCTAAAAGACATCCGTTCTACCTAATGGCGTACTTTTTACTTGTTTCCTCTTTATCAGACACTGACCCTCAATCAACAATGATAAGAACTTTGACAAGACGCACAGGGCATGTTGATAAAAAAAAAGAAGAGAAGACGCGCTTCACTACGAAATCTCACCCACACTGCCAACACAAATCACTGTCAAGGTTACAAAAGGTTAGAGTAAACGTTTTACTATCATTTTAAGGGGTAGGGATATATTATGATAGGATAATGATTTCACGAATGTTTTATATGTTAAGGCGGAATAATGCATATACAAAATTAAATATTAAAATGAGTATATTTCAGTTGTTCTTCTACTTGTGATAGGCAGATACATTTTTAAAGTTTATATTCCTGAATTATTACGACATTATTATTTGCAGGTCGGGAACACTAGAATCAAGCAGACGCGGAAATATTGACATCTGGAAAGAGTTTGGCCTGAGGACGGTAAGTGCGACACTGAGATCTGTAGACGTATTGGAATGGCCAAGGACGCATTCCAAAAGCTGGAAAGAGTATTGCGAGACAGGAGGATTTTTTTGGTAACAAAGAAAAGAATACTGAGCTCTTACGTGGTACCCGTCCTTCTTTATGGCAGCGAATGTTGGACGGTCTCCTCAAAGATGAGGAAGTGACTCGAGGCGACGGAGATGTGGTTCTACAGAAGGATGCTAAGGATAGCATGGACCGAGCGTGTGAGCAATGATGATGACTTTGAGAGACTGCAAACAAGGAAGAGAATTATACTTAACATCAGGAAGAGGCAGCTGAGGAAGGAAGGCCTGAAGAATCTGATACGCACAGGTCGAATGGAGGGAAAGCGAGACAAGGGAAAACAACGTATGATATCTCTAGCGGGCTTAATCAAGTGGTTGACAGAACGTGTTCTGGGGGAAGTAGCAGAGGGAAGGAACTTGTTGAGAAATCCAAGGGATATAGGGAGGTGGAGAGCCATAATCGCCAATGTTCTGAAAGGATATGGCACATAAAAAGAAAACATTATTGACGAATAGCAGTTCAGGATTGTTATATAATTAAATTTTTTTTTTAAATTAATGATTAAATAAATGAAAATAATTCTTTAAAAAATTTATCTCCGAGTTTTTTGCAACTCATATATTTACAGAATATTTTTTGAAATAATCTAGTTGAAATAATTCGAAACAAATCGATAAGCAGTGGAATGTTTTTGCGTGGGATTCACCATATTGATTTTTTCTCAGTTCTTTATACGTATCTATCTATCTATCTATCTATCTATCTATCTATCTATCTATCTATCTACTTCGTTTATCGAGGATATCTGTTATCGTACGATTCGATTATCGTTCAATTTTATTACTCGGAATCGGTTATCGTGTAAAGAAATTCATCCGTTATTGTCCTGTATTTTTCTCTTCGCTTGCTGCTATGTGACTTCCCAAAGCACAAAGAGAAAATGTGGGGAAATAACTCCAGAAGAAAGGCTTACCTGAAGTATTTATGAAATAAAAGTTCCTTTGCAAGCAATGAGGATTCTTCTCCCTTCTCCTCTTCACCAACTTCTTTACCACAACAAAAGTCTTCAATAAAGGACAGTGAAGTTAAATGATCATTTATTGTATTTATTTCTTATCGATTTCTACAGATACAAGTATAGATATTCCCTATAAAATTTATTTTTCTTACTATGTGTGTGTGCGCGCACGCGCGTGTGTGCGTGTGTGTGAAACGGATTAATTGTAATTATATTATTTCTTATGGGAATATTACCTCGGTTTTCGTCTATTTCGGCTGTCGGTCGGCATTTGGAACGGATTATGGCCGATAAACGAGGTCTCACTTTATTAGTTTTATTTTCGGATTAAGAGTATGATTTTTACGCAGTTTGAACATACATTTCAAACAGTAAATATTATGTTTTTAAATTATAGTCTTCAAAAATTTCCAAAAAATTAAACGTCCAAACTTATTATATTTAAAGGTCCGTTAATTTTTCTTGAAAATTTCTCGTTTCATAAATAATTTCAAGCATAAATGAACAAAAGTTCTAAATCCACTCGATGAAGGCGTTATTCAGTATTTATTCTCTGTTTTTCTTTGTGACGATCAATCGGTGACATGACCATGGTCAAAGTAAATGCGAACGGGAAGCAATGATTGGAGTGTAGGCTTCGTGACTTTCCCCGGGGCATTACTGCAAACAGGTAATAGATTTAATTGGAATTCAATCTCGGTTTGAAGAAAACAAGACGGAAAGAAATGAAAAAAGAAAGACAGAAAGAAAGAATGCCGGAAAGAAAGACAGAATGCCGTAAAGAAAGGAAAAAAAACAAGGACAGAAAGAAAGAAGGACGGAAAGAAAGAAGGACGGAAAGAACGGAAAAAAGAAAGACAGAAAGAAAGAAGGATGGAAAGAAAGAAGGACGGAAAGAACGGAAAAAAGAAAGACAGAAAGAAAGAAGGATGGAAAGAAAGAAGGACGGAAAGAACGGAAAAAAGAAAGACAGAAAGAAAGAAGGATGGAAAGAAAGAAGTCCGGAAAGAAAGGAAAAAAGAAGGACGGAAAGAAAGAAGGACGGAAAGAAAGGAAAAAAGAAGGACAGAAAGAAAGAAGGACGGAAAGAAAGAAGGATGGAAAGAAAGAAGGACGGAAAGAAAGGAAAAAAGAAGGATGGAAAGAAAGAAGTCCGGAAAGAAAGGAAAAAAGAAGGACGGAAAGAAAGAAGGACGGAAAGAAAGGAAAAAAGAAGGACAGAAAGAAAGAAAGACAGAAAGAAAGAAGGATGGAAAGAAAGAAGGACGGAAAGAACGGAAAAAAGAAAGACAGAAAGAAAGAAGGGTGGAAAGAAAGAAGGACGGAAAGAACGGAAAAAAGAAAGACAGAAAGAAAGAAGGATGGAAAGAAAGAAGGACGGAAAGAACGGAAAAAAGAAAGACAGAAAGAAAGAAGAATGGAAAGAAAGAAGGACGGAAAGAACGGAAAAAAGAAAGACAGAAAGAAAGAAGGATGGAAAGAAAGAAGGACGGAAAGAACGGAAAAAAGAAAGACAGAAAGAAAGAAGGATGGAAAGAAAGAAGTCCGGAAAGAACGGAAAAAAGAAGGACAGAAAGAAAGAAGGACGGAAAGAAAGAAGGACGGAAAGAAAGGAAAAAAGAAGGATGGAAAGAAAGAAGTCCGGAAAGAAAGGAAAAAAGAAGGACGGAAAGAAAGAAGGACGGAAAGAAAGGAAAAAAGAAGGACAGAAAGAAAGAAGAACAGAAAGAAAGAAGGATGGAAAGAAAGAAGGACGGAAAGAACGGAAAAAAGAAAGACAGAAAGAAAGAAGGATGGAAAGAAAGAAGGACGGAAAGAACGGAAAAAAGAAAGACAGAAAGAAAGAAGGATGGAAAGAAAGAAGGACGGAAAGAACGGAAAAAAGAAAGACAGAAAGAAAGAAGGATGGAAAGAAAGAAGTCCGGAAAGAAAGGAAAAAAGAAGGACGGAAAGAAAGAAGGACGGAAAGAAAGGAAAAAAGAAGGACAGAAAGAAAGAAGGATGGAAAGAAAGAAAGACGGAAAGAAAGAAGGACGGAAAGAAAGGAAAAAAGAAGGATGGAAAGAAAGAAGTCCGGAAAGAAAGGAAAAAAGAAGGACGGAAAGAAAGAAGGACGGAAAGAAAGGAAAAAAGAAGGACAGAAAGAAAGAAGGACGGAAAGAAAGAAGGATGGAAAGAAAGAAGGACGGAAAGAAAGGAAAAAAGAAGGCTGGAAAGAAAGAAGTCCGGAAAGAAAGGAAAAAAGATGGACGGAAAGAAAGAAGGACGGAAAGAAAGGAAAAAAGAAGGACAGAAAGAAAGAAAGACAGAAAGAAAGAAGGATGGAAAGAAAGAAGGACGGAAAGAACGGAAAAAAGAAAGACAGAAAGAAAGAAGGATGGAAAGAAAGAAGTCCGGAAAGAAAGAAAAAAAGAAGGACGGAAAGAAAGAAGGACGGAAAGAAAGAAAAAAAGAAGGACGGAAAGAAAGAAGGACGGAAAGAAAGAAGGACGGAAAGAAAGGAAAAAAGAAGGATGGAAAGAAAGAAGTCCGGAAAGAAAGGAAAAAAGAAGGACGGAAAGAAAGAAGGACGGAAAGAAAGAAGTACGGAAAGAAAGAAGGACGGAAAGAAAGGAAAAAAGAAGGACAGAAAGAAAGAAGGACGGAAAGAAAGAAGGATGGAAAGAAAGAAGGACGGAAAGAAAGGAAAAAAGAAGGATGGAAAGAAAGAAGTCCGGAAAGAAAGGAAAAAAGAAGGACGGAAAGAAAGAAGGACGGAAAGAAAGGAAAAAAGAAGGACAGAAAGAAAGAAAGACAGAAAGAAAGAAGGATGGAAAGAAAGAAGGACGGAAAGAACGGAAAAAAGAAAGACAGAAAGAAAGAAGGATGGAAAGAAAGAAGGACGGAAAGAACGGAAAAAAGAAAGACAGAAAGAAAGAAGGATGGAAAGAAAGAAGGACGGAAAGAACGGAAAAAAGAAAGACAGAAAGAAAGAAGGATGGAAAGAAAGAAGGACGGAAAGAACGGAAAAAAGAAAGACAGAAAGAAAGAAGGATGGAAAGAAAGAAGGACGGAAAGAACGGAAAAAAGAAAGACAGAAAGAAAGAAGGATGGAAAGAAAGAAGGACGGAAAGAACGGAAAAAAGAAAGACAGAAAGAAAGAAGGATGGAAAGAAAGAAGGACGGAAAGAACGGAAAAAAGAAAGACAGAAAGAAAGAAGGATGGAAAGAAAGAAGGACGGAAAGAACGGAAAAAAGAAAGACAGAAAGAAAGAAGGATGGAAAGAAAGAAGTCCGGAAAGAAAGGAATAAAGAAGGACGGAAAGAAAGAAGGACGGAAAGAAAGGAAAAAAGAAGGACAGAAAGAAAGAAGGACGGAAAGAAAGAAGGACGGAAAGAAAGGAAAAAAGAAGGATGGAAAGAAAGAAGTCCGGAAAGAAAGGAAAAAAGAAGGACGGAAAGAAAGAAGGACGGAAAGAAAGGAAAAAAGAAAGACAGAAAGAAAGAAAGACAGAAAGAAAGAAGGATGGAAAGAAAGAAGGACGGAAAGAACGGAAAAAAGAAAGACAGAAAGAAAGAAGGATGGAAAGAAAGAAGGACGGAAAGAACGGAAAAAAGAAAGACAGAAAGAAAGAAGGATGGAAAGAAAGAAGTCCGGAAAGAAAGGAAAAAAGAAGGACGGAAAGAAAGAAGGACGGAAAGAAAGGAAAAAAGAAGGACGGAAAGAAAGAAGGACGGAAAGAAAGAAGGATGCAAAGAAAGAAGGACGGAAAGAAAGGAAAAAAGAAGGATGGAAAGAAAGAAGTCCGGAAAGAAAGGAAAAAAGAAGGACGGAAAGAAAGAAGGACGGAAAGAAAGAAAAAAAGAAGGACAGAAAGAAAGAAAGACAGAAAGAAAGAAGGATGGAAAGAAAGAAGGACGGAAAGAACGGAAAAAAGAAAGACAGAAAGAAAGAAGGGTGGAAAGAAAGAAGGACGGAAAGAACGGAAAAAAGAAAGACAGAAAGAAAGAAGGATGGAAAGAAAGAAGGACGGAAAGAACGGAAAAAAGAAAGACAGAAAGAAAGAAGGATGGAAAGAAAGAAGGACGGAAAGAACGGAAAAAAGAAAGACAGAAAGAAAGAAGGATGGAAAGAAAGAAGGACGGAAAGAACGGAAAAAAGAAAGACAGAAAGAAAGAAGGATGGAAAGAAAGAAGGACGGAAAGAACGGAAAAAAGAAAGACAGAAAGAAAGAAGGATGGAAAGAAAGAAGGACGGAAAGAACGGAAAAAAGAAAGACAGAAAGAAAGAAGGATGGAAAGAAAGAAGTCCGGAAAGAAAGGAATAAAGAAGGACGGAAAGAAAGAAGGACGGAAAGAAAGGAAAAAAGAAGGACAGAAAGAAAGAAGGACGGAAAGAAAGAAGGACGGAAAGAAAGGAAAAAAGAAGGATGGAAAGAAAGAAGTCCGGAAAGAAAGGAAAAAAGAAGGACGGAAAGAAAGAAGGACGGAAAGAAAGGAAAAAAGAAAGACAGAAAGAAAGAAAGACAGAAAGAAAGAAGGATGGAAAGAAAGAAGGACGGAAAGAACGGAAAAAAGAAAGACAGAAAGAAAGAAGGATGGAAAGAAAGAAGGACGGAAAGAACGGAAAAAAGAAAGACAGAAAGAAAGAAGGATGGAAAGAAAGAAGTCCGGAAAGAAAGGAAAAAAGAAGGACGGAAAGAAAGAAGGACGGAAAGAAAGGAAAAAAGAAGGACGGAAAGAAAGAAGGACGGAAAGAAAGAAGGATGCAAAGAAAGAAGGACGGAAAGAAAGGAAAAAAGAAGGATGGAAAGAAAGAAGTCCGGAAAGAAAGGAAAAAAGAAGGACGGAAAGAAAGAAGGACGGAAAGAAAGAAAAAAAGAAGGACAGAAAGAAAGAAAGACAGAAAGAAAGAAGGATGGAAAGAAAGAAGGACGGAAAGAACGGAAAAAAGAAAGACAGAAAGAAAGAAGGGTGGAAAGAAAGAAGGACGGAAAGAACGGAAAAAAGAAAGACAGAAAGAAAGAAGGATGGAAAGAAAGAAGGACGGAAAGAACGGAAAAAAGAAAGACAGAAAGAAAGAAGGATGGAAAGAAAGAAGGACGGAAAGAACGGAAAAAAGAAAGACAGAAAGAAAGAAGGATGGAAAGAAAGAAGTCCGGAAAGAAAGGAATAAAGAAGGACGGAAAGAAAGAAGGACGGAAAGAAAGGAAAAAAGAAGGACAGAAAGAAAGAAGGACGGAAAGAAAGAAGGACGGAAAGAAAGGAAAAAAGAAGGATGGAAAGAAAGAAGTCCGGAAAGAAAGGAAAAAAGAAGGACGGAAAGAAAGAAGGACGGAAAGAAAGGAAAAAAGAAGGACAGAAAGAAAGAAAGACAGAAAGAAAGAAGGATGGAAAGAAAGAAGGACGGAAAGAACGGAAAAAAGAAAGACAGAAAGAAAGAAGGATGGAAAGAAAGAAGTCTGGAAAGAAAGGAAAAAAGAAGGACGGAAAGAAAGAAGGACGGAAAGAAAGGGAAAAAGAAGGACAGAAAGAAAGAAGGATGGAAAGAAAGAAGGACGGAAAGAACGGAAAAAAGAAAGACAGAAAGAAAGAAGGATGGAAAGAAAGAAGTCCGGAAAGAAAGGAAAAAAGAAGGACGGAAAGAAAGAAGGACGGAAAGAAAGGAAAAAAGAAGGACGGAAAGAAAGAAGGACGGAAAGAAAGAAAGAAGGACGGAAATAACGAAAAAAAGATGGACGGAAAGAAAAAAAGGGAAAAGAAGGAAGGAAAGAAGGTAGAAATAAGAGGCCATAAAGCTATCATATGTTTAACGTTATCTTCAGTGAAATTGAAAAAGTATTCGCTATTTCTTCAAATGACGACCTGCATTCACACTTATGGTTCTTATTTCAACATTTGGTTAAGGTTTTTAAGCACAAATATTTAAGGACGCAACAGAGGAATTTCCACGGGCAATTTGTAGTCGTGGAACACGCAAAGGTCATTCTTTTATTTATTAAATATTATGATAATTGTGTAGTGTTGTTCTGCGTCACGTGATCAGTAATCAACTTATCTTCGTCTGACTCTTTACTCTATACTTTATATCTATAACCGACATATGCACATCGGTGAATTTCTATTTGCCAATCCCATGACACTTCCTTGAGCCTGAGGAGCTTAAATGCCTTTCGTTGTTCTTGAATTTCTACGACCTCTTTTCTCCTTTCCCCCTTAAGTTTTATTCTATGTTATTTTTAATGAAAATCTTGGCCTAAACTCATTTTATTCCCTTCGTGACTCACTCTCGCTATGATCCATACGCTCATCTTCTATTACATTATCTTGATCTGAAGAACTCATCCTTATCCTTTTCGTCAAGATCTTCTTCAATTTTGGATCTTAATTGGTGAGAATGAGGCATTAGACTTTTCAGATCATATATGATATAATGGCGATGTTATGTCTCCTTTGCCTGTTGAAATTAGCACTCTCATGACTTGCTACTTTGTCTTTTTTATACCACATTCTTTCAGTTGTCGATTAAGACACTGTTAATGGAAGTCATATTGGTCTTCATATTAACGCAGCTGGGTTTTGTAATCTGTCTGCATGTGGAATCGTCCTATATCTAAGCAGTAACCTTGATAAGTAACTGTCTATAGTGTCTCTACTTAGGGAAATCCTATTTTTAATGTGTGCATCGTTCTTTCTGCAATCCCATTAGATTGTGGGTGATAGGGTACTGTCTTGTATAATAAACTTCCAGTCAGCCTCACACAATTATAAAAACCTCTATCATATAATTCTGGTGTGTTGTCTGATACCAATGTTTTAGAGACCCCATTTCTAGAAAATATAACTGTTAATATTTGTGTTATTGTAGTCTTTTATGATGCATTAAAAAAATCAAATATGTAACCCATGTTATTTTTTATGGATAATACAAGCTATTATTATTATTATTATTATTATTATTATTATTATTATTTGCTTTGATTTCTGTTGTATACTCTTATCGTTCCGGGTCCCGACTAAAGACCTAAGATCAAAAATAGCATTATGACATTTTCCAAAGAGCAGATTTGAAAAAAAAAATCACATATAATTTACAGAGAGAAAGCCCTTCGTAAGGTGTCGACTGTACTCGTAAGAACAAGTTTTGTATTTCTTTAATTCATGAACTACCAGGAATCCCTTCATGAATCTACTGGAACCTTTTCAAATGATTCCTAGGGCTCCAGCTTCAACTGGAATTGTTGATATTCTCATATGCCACATTTACGGGGGACAAATCAGGCCAAAATCGAGTACCGTTGTCATATTAGGATGAGAGATAATCAGATCTCTCTCTCCAAAGTTGATAGAGTCCAAAAGCTGTTTCCGAGCCCTTGTGGATGCCGAATTATTCTCCACCCTCTAACCTCTCTGCACACGGTTGAGAATGTGGCAAGACTTTCGCTATTCTACCGCTACTTCCACGTAAATTGCTCGGAAAAAACTATATTCCCTGGTCTCGCCAAGTCAAACCTTCATGATAAAAACACGCCATGCCACTTATTAGGTTGGTGCAAAAATAATGACCTAATAATGTCGTTTTTTGACGTTAAAAAATACGTCAAAAATCGACATTATTACGTCATTATTTTTGCACCAACCTAATACATAAATAATACATATATAGGCATTTTAAAAAAATGTATATTTCGGCAGTGTGTATTCATCCAAACAAGTTTCATGTATTACAAGTGACAAAGTTTGTTTAATTTTTATTTTATTCTTTAAAATTTCGAAATGTTTTATAAAAAATAAATTGGAATAAACTGTCGGAAGAAAAGAAATAATGTATTCGTTTTGCTGTGGTGTCGCTCGCGGTCACCATGGACTATTTTGAACATTCGGCTTTCTCCATAATACGAGAATGTAGCCAACGAATTCTTGCTTACGAAACAAACACTAAATCCAACAATTGAACAAAGCAAAAGAAAAACCAATACAAATATATATCTTATTCGATATTTGGAAAATACAATGAAATTTCAACAGAGAGATCTTGGTTGTCTTTTTAAAAAATTGTTTGGATATATAAGCATATATATTTTGTACTGTATATATGCGTGTTTCCGTTTCCATTGATATTGTTTGATTATAGAAGGCATACTGAATTGATAGTTTAAAGAAAGAATATATCATTTTGTGCCATCACTGAGCAATTCAATTATCTAAAGTTTGGCATTTCAGTCCAACTAATTGGTGTAGTAAATTGTGAAAAGCAGTCGGATTTAGACCGGCGAGAGGATAAAATATCTTGACTGGGTTTGGGAGGAGAATGGGAAATGAAACGACCAGACAAAACAAACAAACCAGCTAGAAAACAAACCACTAGCCAAACTATCAAGACCACCTGTTTCTAGAAATAAAATTGACCAAAAGTCAGACAGTAAAAGAAAAGCTGATACACACACACACACACGGGCGCGCACACACACACACGGGCGCACACACACACATATATATATATATATATATATATATATATATATATATATATATATATATATATATATATATATATATATATACACGTATGAGTGAGTGTGCCTATGTATATAATGGGTGCAATGTAAAAATTGACGTCTAAATTACGCAAAAATGAAGAAGATATCATTGACATCTCATTTTAACAGATATATTTAATAAAATTAAACAAAAGTATCTTCAAATATTGATGTGTAAGTTTATTTAGTGAAATCGCAACAACTTCTCATTCACGTTTAAAAACCTCTAACATTTTCTGATTCTCATGAACTCTCACACAGATACTCTGAAATGTTCGTATTGGAGCACTAGGCGCGAATGCCAAGCCGTACAGTATGCAGTTCCCAAATTTCTGGAGGAGGAAATTGCGTCATGGTGCTCTTTTTCTCATAAACGGTGCCCAACTGACCCTACTACACATATCAAAAACTAAAAACACCCATGAGCAAAGTTATAAAAAAAGTTGCAAATTTAATTGTTCCACTATATATATATATATATATATATATATATATAAATTTGTATCCATATTCTCATATATATATTTATATATGTGTGTGTTTGTTTGTGTGTGTGTATCTGTGTGTGTGTCTAACAATTACAATACATACCCGCAGACACACACACATAAATATATATATGGGGGCGCGCGCTCGCGCGTGTGTGTCTGTACTAATTTTGATATAAATAAAATATATCTGTAAAAGAAAATATGAAAGACAAAGAAAAATAGCCCTTACAAAAGCGTTTAATCCCCTGATGAACTTTCTCAAGGCAAATGGGCTCCCTAAAAGATTTGCCTTGATAAAGTCCATTAGAGGACGAAAGGCACTAGTAAAAAAATATATATTTTCTTTTCTCTTTATATATTTTTTCTTTTCTCTTTCTCTTTCTCTCTCTCTCTCTCTCTATCTATATATCTATATCTATATATATATATGTGTGTGTGTGTGTGTGAGTGTGTGTGTATCCTACGGCCTGATATGCAATTTGAACATTGTCGAAATCTCGGTTATATGTGATTTCGTGCTAACAAAACCATCGGCCGCCCCTACGCAACCGTCTCGTCTACATAAGTTAACTCACTAGGGTGGTATGCTTTTCCGGCAACTTTCAAAGATGTCTGCCTTCAAGGATCAAGTACCATGGTAACGTGGTCGGAAAGTGGACGTTCTAATCCTTTGGTCACGCGTTACACACACACACACACACACACACACACACACACACACACTCATATATATATATATATATATATATATATGAGTGTGTGTGTGAGATAGCATGTGTGTGTGTGTGTGTATGTATGTATGTATAACAAAGGCAAGTAGTCATTCTAATTATAATGCTAGACATAAAGAGCATTGATAAGTATAAATAGATTCATATATTTCATTTTAGTCTTGATTGTTAGATTGAATTTATTTTCAGAATTCATAACTTTCATGAAAGACATCAATTAATTTTCCTTAAAACATCTTCATTAATGAGGTAGACTATTTTTGTATTTGTTCTTCCATAATAATGCGTTACAATATAAATTAACGTCGTTTAGGACAATTTGCGTTTCGTATAGCAACAAGAGCGACATAATACATTTACCTCGACGTGTACCTGCTTAGCGAGTAAATCCAACATAACCGACGTCGCGAGGGACCGACAATATCTCGCGTGGCCGTGAGGAGCGGGCATTTACAAATATCCCACTACGCATGCGTGACGATAATTTTTTTTAATACTATCGGCCGGTTGTATGCTTTGGAAATAGTAATAAATAGTGGATCGCACAGTCAGATGGGAAGCAAACTTGTAGAGTACGGAGTGTGTGTATCATTGTGCGTAGAAGTTTCACTGCAATACCCTTTGGGTTTTGATTTAACTTCAATATATATATAGAAATATATATATATATATACAAACATATTTCACATCGTATAACAGGAACTCTGTGTGTATGACTAGTTTGAATTTGTATGTTTGTTTTACAGTTTGTGAAGACACAAAAATATTTCAGAATTAAATCTCTAGTATGACAACATTTAAGTAAAGGGAACCAAAAAGGAACTTGGATGTGGACGAAAATTCTTCTTCTGCGAAGTCTATCATGGCTATCCACAGCTTGTCATTCCTTGTAGCACTTAGCAAGATTTTCCTGTTTGCCAAATATCACGCATCCCTTTCCGTGATTCATTCCCGCAAGCTTGTGAGGTTAGGTGAACTGCAACATACCAGTTATATATATATATATATATATATATATTTGTGTGTGTGTGTGTGTAATTAATATTAAAAAGATTACTAAGATTAATAGAAATAAAATTCGTTACTTAAGTGATTGGTGTTATATTCAGCACGTCGACACGTAGATGAACCTTTTGTAATTGTTTAGAACACTCATCATATGGTTTCACAAATTGACTGACTTATTCTGCATTTTTTGTTATTTTTTAATTAAGTTTACTGTAAATAATGTATGCGTTAGTTGCGATGTTCTTATTGGTGTTATGTTGAGTATTCTCTTGTATAAATGCGTGCGTGTGTGTGCGCGCGCGCATGCGTGTGTATCAGGAAAATTCTATACCAAAGACGATCGTATGACGTGTTTCAGACTTTCGGACTAAAATGACGTTTACATTAATGCGATTAGACATAGACACTAAGGAACGGGGACATTGGGAAATTTAAGTTTATTTATTTTTGATGTTTTATGAATATATTTTGTCCGGATTCATTTTAGTCATGTTTCCGACACTTCTGTTTTTAAATATCCCACAGTGTGATAATAGAAGATCTGCAAAGAAAGATGAAATGTAAGAACACTGGCATATATTTTTTGTAGATGATCGAATAAAGAATAAATCACTTTCTATATATTTTCGTCTTTATATGCACAGGCAAGTGATTTGTTTCTAGTAAGCACATTATTGCTTTTTCTTCTAATTAGAATAGCAGTTTAAATCAAAATTATGTTCAGACTCAAAACGGTTAGCAACTAATACATTAGTATGTTGTTGATTAAACGATCGCTTTTGTGTGTGCATATGATATTTTATTTAAATTCCTTGGGGTTTCTCCTATGCATTGCTTGGGACAGTTATTACCGGTAAGAGAATAAAATCATCTTTCAAGATTTAGCTCATTATTTTGTTTTGTATTAAGTAAATTATGTACATTATTTATATTATCCGGACTATTCGGACTATTGTTCTCATATTTGTCGCCATATTTATCACCTGTACGCTCAGGTGTTTGGAATTTCGAACTGAACCCTTTATTTCGCTCACTGGAGTAGACTGTTCTAGTTCCCCGTGCCTTGTTTGATGGATTTTAGTTAACAGTTATCTCCTGCAAATTTCCCTCTGAAAGTTCTCCTTAACCGGGTATTGAACTCACACTCTTTGGGTCCTGTCACCGGATCTAACCAACGCCTTTATCCAGTGTGCTATGTGTCCTTGAGGACATCTGGATATGAATTTCTGGGTATTATAAACCTAATGTCTTCAGCAACCATTTTTACCAGTGCTCATATTGCAATTTTGCTGTTATCATTGCACGTTTTTACCAGAGCTCATATTGCAACTTTTGTTATAATTGCTTTTCTCTGGCACTCCTTATTACTGGTTCCCATATTGTATTTATTTCTATGCTTGGTCGGCTCAGGAGATTTTTGTGGCCTAGCTGATTCCTTAAGTTTACGAATTTTCCAATGGTGTTCCTTGTTTATGATCTCAACCAGATCCCACAGAGGGCTGTGATCTCCCTTCTCTCTCCATATGTGGTCAGCCACGCCTGATTTTTCTACTTCCCCTCGCGTTACAGCTTTCTGGTGTTCTTGAAGCCTTACCTTGAGGGGGCGGCCTGTCTCTCCTTTATATTCCTTTCCGCAGCTGCAAGGGATAGAGTCCAAACAGTCTTTGGTCATGTTCTCCTCTATGGGAGAAATTCCAACCACCTGAAGAAGGCCGGAGCGTACAACGGCCGAAACGTGATAAATATGGTGACAAAGATGAAGACAATAGTCCGAATAATATAAATAATGTACATAATACCTCATCTCAGAAATATAGACAGACTCTAAATAAATTATGTTTTTATTGTTTTAGAAATAATTCTAACAAACGTTATATTGAACTGAGATAGATTATTTTCAATTGTATTTGCGATGGCGTTGATAGGTAGAACAATATATTTTGATTCGTCAGGCTTTTCAGATATGTCCATTTTGCTATTTTTAAATATTTTACGAGCCTTTTCTTTCCCGTTGGATATGAAATAATTCCGGTATTGGAGAAATTTAAAATTACTGTCAATGTCTTTCTCCTCTTTATGTAAATATTGAAATATTTACAAATTCTATATGTTATTAAACAGATTTTACTTACTGGAAATAACGCTCCCCCCTACGGACAGAAAATATATTGAGCAAGCGCTCAAAAACAGAAGCGGGAGTAACATAAGGATGTGTCTTCTCAAGGCGGCAAGGAGGAGTAATGGATAGCGGCTTGGATTGAGGAATTGAAAAGCCGAGTTCGAATTCTAGTTGAATCCATTATATTCACTTGGGAAAGGTATGAATCCTCTTCTTCTCCCACCGCCAGTTATGGGTAAATAGAAGGAAAGACCGGCTTATATAGCCTTGGATGACAACTGTTCTACTGCAGAAAGAAATGGCAAACTACTGCTGCGGAAAAAAAAACTGCTTTGATCGAAAGATATATGATCGCTTAAGCGTGTACCTTGCATGGCACATAACTTATTGACTGACTTCACAAGACAATATATTTAATTTGCACAGCGCGAAAACACTGAGGATATTAGAAGTCATATCAGGATTAATTATTGACGGCCACTATCATGACAACTCATGACGCAGAAGGGAAACTGCAATAGTTTCAACAGAATGTAATAAATGAACGTGAGAAAAAAAAAAGGATTAAAAATTAAGTGTAAGAAAACATAATATCAGACGAACAGGCCATAATGCTAACTAAAAATTAACCATATCAATTTGTAACTAGCTTAAAATCCAGCGGGCGGTATTTAAGCAAGATTCTGCGTAAGGTTCTTGATTAGACCTTCATCACAAGAGAGGATTAAATGCGATAGGCAACAATAAACCACAGAAGAACCCAAAATTGATCGCTGCATTTAAGTACTGCATTAATATTTAAGCTTAACTTTTAAAAGTCCAACTATAATTGAACTTTCGCCACTTAATTTAAAGACAATTTGATGTACGTATGTCCTTACTTTCCGCACAAACAATTTTTTTATTTCGTGGATGACTATCTCTGGTTTTCGCAAATTAATTTCCATTATCCCCAAATTTATTTCAAAGATATAAAAATTATTTTCGTACAAAAAATTTCGTCGCAAAAATCACGTACAATTATCGGCGAAATCAATCTTAGTAATGGAAAATTGGGGATCGAAAATTTCATAATTGCGGATCCGGATCCGACGCGTAATGTTTGGGATTTGATCACGGAGTTTGCTTGATTCCAAAATGGTATAATATGTTGGGCTACGGCCTCTAGGAGTGAAGTTGAAAAAAGTATGATACAGTGATATTCGCATTTTTTATATAGAAGAGGACGAAAATGTGACAACGAAATTCGAAGGTGCGTTGCAAGAGCGAATGATGTCTTCCAAAATGAATATTAAGAAACCGGAAAATTACATTACAAATAAGTAATGCTATCCGTTCTTCATATGACGGTAAATAATGAGCAATATCCTCACAAATGACGAAACGAGTTCAGGCAACAGAGATGTGGTTCCGATGATGGATGCCTAGAATACCATGGACTAAACATGTGAGGAATGATGTAATTTTAAGGAAAATGGAAACAAATAAAAGCTTATACTTGGAATCCGAAAGAAAGAGGTGAAATTACTAGAACAGTTAATGAAGAAATTGGGCATGGTGAATTTAATAACCATATTATATACTGAACCTAATAGAGGAAAGTAGAGAATGATCAACCTAGCGAGCTTACGTAAATGGATATCCGAATAGGGTCTGGGATCGATAGTAAAAATAAAACCTAAGAAAGTTTTAGAGATCCTGATAGACCACGCCCGCAAGCGACACGGCTAACAGACATTCAGGTGCGTGTTTTTAAACAGTAATTCGAAATTTACGAACCAAACACTTCTCTGTAGCTGAATGGCTAACAGAAACTCAGGTCAAATGAAGGTTTACAGTTTCGACTCCTGCCAGAGAGCGCATATTTTCTACCAAATTCCTCGAACATTCAGGCTGGTAAATATAATTAATACTGTTTAATTAAAAAATAGAGCTTAAATACTTAAATACCCTGTCTCTCTCTTTGTCTTTGACTCTCTCTTTCTCTCTCTCTCTTTTACCTCTCTCTCTCTCTCTCTCTCTCTCTCTCTCTCTCTATATATATATATATATATATATATGCGTGTGTTTGTGTGTGTGTTTAATTACAGATAGATGTATTAATTTCAAGTATCTGTAATTCATATATGCTCTGTAATAAATGCATTGGGTTCTTTTCTCTGAATCAGTTTTAATATTTTATATTACTAGTCTTCACTTGGATTACTTACCACGGATTTTCGCCTATATATATATATATATATATATATATATATATATATATATATATATTGAACAATAACAAAATATTAAAAATTAAAATCTTCCGACACACACACACACACACACACACACACATATATATATATATATATATTGGTCTCAACTGCACAACTGCGCCACCACACGAATTAATCTAGTGGTTTGCAGTCTGGGGAGTTAGGTTGGCAGATGTAAGGGATGGTGTGGTCGCACTAATTGTCTGACAGCTATGACTGAGTTCCCTTGCTTGAGTGGCATGGGGCAGAGTCCTGTTGCAGTTTTCTTGTTCGTTCAGCCACCACCCTTTTAGACCACGAAAGCAGTTGATGTAGGCCTCCCTGTTGAATCTGACGAACTGTTGGAGGATGAATGAAGGCATATCGTCGTGATCACTCCAAACACCTTCACAATCACAATTAAAAAAATTTTTCCGAATCCTTTGAATTCTACTCAGATTGACATCCGAACACTCTGAAATTTTCATATTGGATCTGAATTCCGTTTGCGAATTTCTGGCGGAGCAAATTTCCTGATGGTGCTATCTTTAGCACAGAAGTTCCCCAACTGATCCTACTATTCTGTACAGTCGACAAAATCAAAACAAACAACATGAAATTAAAAATTAATACAAAATGGCGTATATTTACCCATCGCACCCTATATATATATATATATATATATATATATATATATATATATATATATATATATATATATATATATATATATATATATATATATTAGGTTGGTGCAAAAATAATGTCGGCTTATCCACCAGATCCCAGTAGTGTTTGACGTCAAAAGCCGATATTATTTTTGCACCAACCTAATATATATATATATATATATATATATATATATATATATATATATATATATATATATATATATATATATATATATATATATGTGTGTGTGTGTGGGTGTGGGTGTGTATGTATGTATGTATGTATCGGTGTATGTATTTGTTACCTATGGAATGTTACTGAATGGAATAATTACACGAAGGTCGGTAAAGAACGATAATAGTTATAAGACAAATACATATAAGATCCACCAGCGGTGCGTGGAAGAAGTAGTCAACTGCTAGATGTGAGTCAATTGAATTCCACAATGAATCTCCAACTGCAGTCTAATATACAGTATTTACTACTGCATTTATATGAATGGGGACATACCCATTGTCACCCGTAGATATGGTAAAACAATATATATATATATATATATATATATATATATATATATATATATATATATATATATATATATATATATATATATGTATATATATTTATATATATATATATATATATATATATATATATATATATATATATATATATATATAGATAATATTAGTGGTAAATATACATATATATGCAAAATCCACAGGTGCATATATACACATGTATATTTTAGAATAAAAAATTTCCGAGAGGATAAAATCCAGGTAGAACTCAATGTCCAGGACAGAGTAAGGATATAATAAAAAGGCTTAAACACTAATATTCCATGGTCATAATTTATTCCATTGGAATCGTAAATACGATCCAATTCATCAGACCTACAAATTCAAAAAGAAAACAGAAAAAAACCTACTCCGGAAATAAAAATAGAATTTAGAGAGAGTGTAATTATGAGAGTGTGGGACGAATGTTAGTTTATAAGAGAGGGGTTTAACAGAGAGAGTTTTATTTAAAAACTAGGTGTGAGTGGAAGGGGGAAAAAGACTGTTGTCGGATGTCTAAAACAGTATAAGCATACACATCGAGGTGACATACACACACCATGGCCGATCAAATCTTAAAGAAGGAGGGAGAGGTAAGGAAAGAAGTGGTGGGGAAGAAAGATGGGGCGGGTGAAATTAAAATTGCAAGGGACGCTGTGTAATTGAGAAAATTTGACAAAAATAATATCGACTGCAGGTTACAAATCAAATATTATGAACAATAAATATGACGATTATCTAATCTGGCGAGGACCTATATTTTTATGTTCAAAACGCACGCAAAACCACACATACACAATAACTTATACACGTATATACATACACATCGCCGTGTACCTACATACACACTTACATATATCCATGTACACATACACGTATATCCACATATTCACACATACATACACACATACATATACATACACACACACACATATACATATATCTGATTCAATATCTCAGATACTAAGCGCTTTCTAATAATTACCGCGCATATGATAAAGAAATAATTACACCTACATATATACACACATACACATACACACACACACACCTCCATATATATATACATACATACATATATACATATATATACATACACATACACACACACATATATATATATATACATACATATATATATATATATATATATATACATACACACACACATATACATACATATACATGTACACACACACATACATCCATATATATACATATATACATAGAAACACAAACACACACATGTATATACACACACACATACATATACACAAACATCTACTCGTATACATACATGTATATACTACACACACACACACATATATACATATATATACACATACACACATACATATACATGTACACACATACACATATAAATACATACACACATACACATACATATACATACATATACATACGCACACATGTATACACGTATATCCACCTATACCCTATACACACATTTTCCACATACATATACATAAATACACATGCACCCACATACACATATATACATACACACACATACAAAAACCAGATATATATACGCACACACACACACACATATATATATATATATATGTATATATATATATACATATATATACATACAAAAATGTACACACATATACCTACATATACACACATACATCCATAGGCATCCACTCCTTACCCATTTACACACACTTGTACATATGAACATACGCATACATGCGCATAAACATATATACCTAAAACCTTACATTTCTATACAATTAAACAAAAAAAAAAAAAAAAAAACAATGTATCCCTATATCTATCCGTTTAGCTATACATACATACACATATACACGCACATCTATACCCACATACACACATATATATATATACACATACATATATATGGGTACATATATACACCAACACATACGCACACCCACACACATACATATACATACATATATATACATATATATATATATATATATATATACATATACACACATCCCTGCATATATATTCTTCTATATATACCTACACACACATACGTATACATGAATATATACACATACACACACATATCCATACATATACAAACATTTATATACAAATAAACACACCCCTAAATATATACCTACATATACCCGTAGCCAAGTACATACATACATACATACACATACATACACACACACACACACACACATATATATATATATATATACCCACATACATACAAATACATACATATAAATTAGAATTTAAAAACTAAATAAGTAAAATTTCAACAATTTATATATACACATATACCCACATTCATACAAATACGTACAAATACATACATATAAATTAGAATTTAAGAACTAAGTAAGTAAAATTTCAGCAATTTGGGCGTAAAAAAAAAAAAAAAAAACCATAGCGTATCACAAAAACACACACAATGATCTATATAGAGATAAACAAAATAAACATAATAGTCATTCCGTTAAAATGTCATGCCCGATGTTTTGAACCAAGATGGAACTGACATAAGTGACAGAAAGTTACAAAACGGTGTTTATGTTTTGAATCTCTTCTTATGTCTACATTTAGAAAATATCTCATTACGAAGATTCAACAGTTCATCTTGATTTTTATCTTTGATAATAAAATTTTTTTTCCGCCAAGCACAGATCACACCGATCGCGGAAGTTATTAGGTGTTTTGGCTCTTGATAGGTATCTCCATTTCAAAAGTGGGGTTAACCCCTTATCCACCAGATCCCAGTAGTGTTTGGATAAGGAAGTTTGACTTCTAAGGCATCTATATCTAAAAGAGTGTCTATGGTTGTATAGACGCTGCTTCCAATTACCGGCGGATATACCTATATATCTTTTTTTCTCGTTTATATTTTCCTCGGGAAAGATAGTTGCCTCGTATATTACATTTTTGTAGTTACATTTACCCCCGATTGGGCAATGATCTTTATTCCTACAATTGCAGGTAGGGTTACTTGATTGAGTCACATTACAATGGTAGTTTCTAAGTATTCTGCAATTATGGGAAGATATGATTTTCTCCATATTTCTAACGCATGAGTAACTAATTTTCAGAGTCTTCCTATTGAAAATTTTACTTAATGGATGTTTACTGTGAAAATATATATATATATATTAGGTTGGTGCAAAAATAATGACGTAATAATGTCGTTTTTTGGCGTATTTTTTAAGTCAAAAAACGACATTATTACGTCATTATTTTTGCACCAACCTAATATATATATATGTGTGTGTGTGTGTGTGTGTGTGTGTGTATTAAATGATTAAAAATATGGTTCCTTCGCTACACAGGAATTACTATGTTTAAAAAACCGAAGTTAAAACTTCAAATTTAATTATATAATTAAATTAAAAGCATTAGTTCCGTTTCATCTTCAACCGAATTTTGGAATAACTTATTTTTAAATTTACTGAGTTTTAAACGTATATACAATTCATAATTTTTTATTATGATATATATATATATATATATATATATATATATATATATA
>OZ010577.1:38955061-39022561 GCA_963932145.1 Acanthosepion lycidas | reverse complement strand
CCAAAACGCAGGTTGGAAATAAAATGGTAATCTTTAAAGTGGGATGGCCAAGGACACATTCCAAAGGCTTGGCAGAGTATTGCGAGGCATAATATTATATATATATATATATATATATATATATATATAATACCCGATTTCACTCGTTTTTCGAGCACACCAATCTGCTGCGGCGAATAGACAATCCCTATTGTATATTACAACTATGCCGAGTCGACAATCGTTACATGTTTTGCGTGGCAGCGCATAATGTGTCACGATCAGCAGTTGGAACAACACCAATACCTTCAAACGCTCGGTCACAATGATTTGTGAATTTGTCCTACCACAAGCACCGAGTGGTACAGTGTTTAATCATATGGCACACGCTGGAATCGCTTTCCCAGATATCCCAAACCGATAAAATCTTATCAAACGTTGAGAATCTAGCCTGTGTCTAGTGTCGGAAGGCGAACGTTATATCACCCACCGCGCGCATGCAAACACAGATACAGAAACAGTTATATATATATAACTAAGGTATGTTGCAGTTTACCTAATCTCGCAAGCTTGAGGGAATGAATCACGGAAAGGGAAGCGTGATATTTGGCAAACGGGAAAATCTTGCTCAGTGCTACAAGGAATAAGAAGCTGTGGATAGCCATGATCGACTACGCAGAAGAATTTTCGCCCACATCCAAATTCTTTTTTGGTGCCCTTTACTAAAGTGTTGTCATACTACAAAATTAAATTCTGAAATATTTTTATGTGTCTACACCAAACAGTAAAACAAACATAAAAAAAAATCAAACTAGACATACACACGAGTTCCTCTTATACGATGTGAAATACCTTTGTAGCTATATTATATATATATATATATATGGCGTATTTCACATAATATAACAGAAATTATTTAATAAAAATTAGCGAATCAAAAGTGTTCACTTTTGCATATCTTAAATTTTAATTTTTAATTAATATTTTCATAGGAGTTTGATAAAAGTTTTGAAAGTCCTTGTAATTCTTTTAATAAAGTTTTTTCCTAATGAATATATAAAGGGTGTTCCACTAGCTTGGACCGATTTTAAATGTGAATTAAATTTAAGCGTTGATTATGTTTTTCTCTATCAGATTTATCAACTTAAGTCTTTGGCAATTTCAACCATGGAAAGATTAACAATCAAACAACGTGCAAATGGAAAATCGTTCCTAAATTTAAACAAACTGGGTCGGTGGCAGATTTGAAAACACCATTGCGTGCACGTTTACGTCGTTCAACTGAAAACATTGCTGCAGTGCACAAAATGTGGCCGAAAATTCAGACACCACTATTCGTCATCTCGTACAGTAATTGAACCTCTCCATAAGAAAGTCACATCGTTTCCAACTGCACTCTCAGTTGGCCGATTATATTGACTAAAAATAATCGCATTTCTGTTTGAACGTCCATATTCATAATAGGTTGCGATAAATTTAACACGTTGTTTGATTGTTAATCTTTCCATATTTGAAATTGCCAAAGAATTAAGTTGATAAATCTGAGAAAAAATTAAAAAAAAAATCTTTGGACGCTTACATTTAATTCATATTTAAAATCGGTCCAAGTTATTGGAACAACCTTTAGTGCAAATAAGATTTGATGATTATCTGGGAAAAAGAGACAATTATATAAAATATCTGATGGGTTCACTTAATTTTGCGCCGCACTCTATATGTAATTAAACCCTTGAAGTATCCGTCTTTGAAATTTGAAAGCAAATGAACTAAAGCCGTCAGAGATTTATCCAAATTAAAATCATCGGATTCCCAACAGGAAGCCCTTAACTTCGGTTTAAATTTTGCAACCAGATTGTCGAAAAATTATATTACGTACATCATGATTAAAAACCACTGACACATTGGCTGAGATTTTAACAAAGAATATATCCAGGATCTAACTACAACCACAGTATAAAAAATCTCTCTCTCTTTCTCTCTCTCTCTCTCTCTCTCTATATATATATATATATATATATATATATATATATATATATATATATATAAGAGGAAGTACTGACATACTTCCGTAAAATTTTAGATATACTAAAATATAACATTTTGGAAGATAAATTGTTCTTGTTCTGCTGTTAAAATTTAAATACCAGAATTGTACGTATATATATTTTTTTTCTTCATATATATATATATATATATATATATATATATATGAAGAAAAATATACGGAAAAAACAAACAAAAATTCTAATATGCAATTATGCTGTTTTAATTTTAATATAATGCCAACGTCAGATGTTTCGGTCTAGTAAACCATCTTCAGGACATATTCATAAAACATAATTAACATTAGACTATATTCAATTCTACATGAAAAGACGATAGACATAAGAGTAAGACTAATCAAAACAGACAAGATCAGCGTTCCGTATCAATATGACCATGTCGGCGTCACGTGGGCGATGTTGTGAAAACGTATTCCTAAAATAGAGTATTTTGAATAAAAAATAAAAAAGAATTTTATTTTAATCTAAAATTTATATGTACGTTTGTCGAGCATTAATCTTGCTAGAAAAGGGGAAATATTAAAGAAGCCAGGTCTAGTATTCTAGTCTAGTCTAGTCTAGTATATATATATATATAAATTTATTTTGTTCAGAATACTTACGTTTTATCCTTTTTGTAAAAATAAATTAAAAATGGGGAAAAAATAGCAAAACCTAAGGCAAAACTCCCTGGAAAATGTTTAAAGAAGTAGCCGAAAGTTCTTGTGGCAATTACTCCCTTCTACAAAATGAAGAAATGTATGGATTCTGGGAAAACTAAATTAAAAAAAATAGTTAAATCTTTTGGGGATGTGATATTTAATGAAAGATGATTAAAAGAAACTTTGCTGCTGATACACACACACACACACACACACACACACACACACACATATATATATATATATATATATATATATATATATGAAGACGGAGACTTTAATTATACATTTTGATTATAATTTATTTAATTCTACAATCTTCATTCAACATCATCACTTGATAAAGCACCAGAGGTGTTGAAACAAAATGGCTATTTTTGTAGTGATTTTATAACATATTTATGCTATAATTTTTAAATAAATTATTATATTCGTTCAACTCTGTATTGAGCACTCTTTTAAGAATAGTAATTGTTGGTTATTGGAATTTACTCCGTATGCACCAATCATATACTTGTATATATATATATATATATATGTGTGTGTGTGTGTGTGTGTGTGTGTGTGTGTGTGTGTGTGTGTGTGTGTGAATGAATCTTTGAAGGGATATTTTATCCGACATTATTTCAAAATACTTTGTTTTTAGTGGGTAGATATGTTTCAATTGCTTTCTCTGGTTATCTTACTTAAACATTGGTATTAATAACAACTGACTTGAGGACTTATACGAAAGAAAGACTGCGGCTGCCTCTGACAGGAAGCGAACGTCTATCCATTTTTTCCATCAGGAAACCATTCTTTTAGAAAAACGTGCCGTTACTTTCGGTTAATAATGTACTTGATTTGAAAGAGAGCAGTTAATTTTGATCAAAAAAAGCTGGGATTTTCAGGTATTTTTTCTATGTATTGTTATGTTCCTTTTTTTATCATTCCAAGCGCACCTACTATGATTGCTGCTATTCTTGTTTTCAATTTTCACATTTTTTTCTATCTCGATGTCCAGTATAATGATATTGGATTTTATGGAGTTTTGACTCAATTTTTATTGATTTTTTAATCACTCACCCGGGAACTTGAGAATATATATATATATATATATATATATATATATATATATATATATATATATATATATATATATATATATATATATATATATATATATATATATATATATAGGGGAGGGAAGACAGTTATATACAGGGAATGTGAACATACAAATCTATATTGAATAGTGAATCTCAATTTCAGGCATCAGTGCGATAATCACGCCAACTGGACTACTAAATTTGAGGAATCTATATAAAACACTATGGGGAATTAAGAGGTGTTAATCGATGCTTCATACTGCTTTTGCACGATGCAAATACCTAAAGTTATTCATGATTAGGGCAATTTTTTAGAATATTTATCTATTATAGACATATTTAACTATATATCTATCTGTAACTTTACATATATATATATATATATATATATATATATATATATATATATATATATATGTGTGTGAAATAACGATATATATTTTCATATATCAAGTTCAGTATTGGGTAAATTATATGACAAAGTGTAAAAACTTTTCTAAAATTCAAGGCACCCCTCTGCTGTGCGCATATGTAGTCTTATCAACGTAACAATTTTAGTCCAATGACGTGCTGAAGGACCAGACGTGTCACACGTAGTTTTTTTCACTTTGTCATCCAATTTCCCCAATATATATATATATATATATATATATATATATATATATATATATATGTGTGTGTGTGTGTGTGTGTGTGTGTATCAGCTGTCAATATATCGCATAACACTCTTGAGCGTTTAGCCTTGGAGCGGGTAGAATGGAAATCACCGTGTTTATTAAACTCAGAAGTTTTCAATCTGCTTGTCGGAATCATCTTCAAGAAGCGAGAACAAGATCTAAAAGGTCAGCTAATCTAACAGTGATCTCATCTCACAACCCTCACTCTTGCTCCATATGTGGCCTCCTTTGCAAATCACTAGCGGGGTTAAGTGCCACTTCAGATAATCGCACAAATTTTCATATCTGAATCAGTCAGATCCTCATACGTCGATACTGACGGGAGAGTCCATTATCTATCTATCTATCTATATATATATATATATATATATATATATATAT
Organism: Acanthosepion lycidas; assembly: GCA_963932145.1. NCBI lineage: Eukaryota > Metazoa > Mollusca > Cephalopoda > Sepiida > Sepiidae > Acanthosepion > Acanthosepion lycidas. The sequence goes on along the minus strand of OZ010577.1, from coordinate 39,017,732 downwards.
ATATAGTATACTAAAATATAAAAATATATACTGGAGAAACGGTGTGTCTGTTAATAAATTATGTCTGTCTTAAAGTGAACACAGTGAAAATTCAATATATCGACATATATGCAAACCAATTATCAAGTTCTGCTGCACAATCTGTAGTTTATATTTAAGCATGGAATATGGCTACAATGCTATTTAAAAATACATTCACTTAAAATAATTTCTTTACGGGTTAAACCCAAAGAGATCGCGCTAAAGTGGCAGATGTCGAAATGAGGGACGTTTAAAGTTCATATGAAAATGTTCATTTATGAGAATACATACCGAGAGAAGCCGATGTGTAAATATAGGAGAAGAAAAGCCAAATGACGCTGGCAAGTGTCAAATTTTCTGAGTCTGTATGAAAATCAATCGGCAAGCGTCAGACTACAAAAGCTGAGTGAAAGAAGGTACCTAAGAATATTCATTTTTTTTTTATTTAATTATCAAATTTCCTATTTCTATATTTCTTTGCCGTGTCAAGTGAAACACCCGTACCTCCCCACCTCTTTCTCGCAACGTCTATCTTTCGTGCACTGATTTTTGGCTGATGCATTAGACAGCACATCCGGTATCTACCGGAAATACAGCGTGTCAGACGTGAGGAGGCTGAGCCAGCAAAACAAGGTGAAAACAGTGCTTACAGGAAAATGGCGTCTTTCTTCGACCGCGCTTATTCATGTAGAATTCTAGGAAAAAAGTTGAATAGTTATCAATAATGACTTCTGGCATGTGAGTCGAATTCAAACACTACAATCTGTACTGGTTTTCTATTTTAAATAAAATTTTTAAAAAAATGTGGATAATGAGACTAAGAACGACAAATCACCAAATTTAAAAAGAAAAAAAATGATACATTAATAAAAATATATATATTTTTCGACTACAGAGAACACTGGAAATTAGGGGAAAGTTGATATTATTTGATAAAGATTAGATTTCTATAATAATAATAATATTAGTAGTAGTAGTAGTAGTAGTAGTAATAATAATAATAATATTAGGTTGGTGCAAAAATAATGTCGTTTTCTAACATAGTAACATATGTGAGAAAACGACATTATTTTTGCACCAAATTAATAATAATAATAATAATAATAATAATAATAATAATAAGAAGAAGAAGAAGAAGAAGAAGAAGAAGAAGTTCAAAATGAAGTTTCAAATTGGTGTAGAAATACAAGTAAAGCAAAATACACTGACTGAAGCTGCAAAATACTTGAAAAAAAAAAGAAGCAAATGCAACCGACCAGATACAGAAAAAATGGCAAGATAAACCGCTTCATAGCCAATACTCGGATGTAGACAAACCTCGGACCAAACAGTGGCTAAGTAGTGCAGAGTTAAAAGCTGAGACCGAAGGTTTTATCCTTCCTGCAAAGGACCAATTCTTGTTAACTAAAAATTATCACGCACATATACTTAAATATTGTGTTAGCCCAAAAATGCACATTCTATGATAAATATCCAGAAACAATTGATCACCTTGTATCGGGTTGCACCGTATTGGCACCCACTGAATATAAAACCCGGCATGACAGAATGGGCCAATATCTGCACTAGAAAATCTGCAACTTCTACGGAAAGGAAACTGAAAGAAATTCGTCTGAACACCACCCATACCAGTTACGGAGATAGAACCTGTTACAATTTTATGGGATTACACAATATACAAAGACAGAACAATCAAAGCCAACCGCCAAGACATTGTTATTAGACACCGCAAACAAAAAAATTACCTCTTTATTGATATGGCAATCCCTGCAGACTGCAGTGTATCTTTTGAAGATCTTTAAAAAGCTATCAAAATACAAGGAACTTGCAATCAAAATCTAAAAAAAAGGTGATCCATGGGAACATCAACAAACCCTCTGGTAGTTGAAACCCTCGGATTGGTTTGAAAAGATTCCAGTAGACTCATTGAAGGGATTCCTGGAAACCCATGCCTTAAAGAAATACAGAAAAATATCCTCACAAGTACAGCCCACACCTTATGAAGGGCTTTATCTATGTAACATATATATATATATATATATATATATATATATATATATATATATATATATGGCGGGTGCTTGTTTAATTGGTCAGTGGAAAATGTCATGGTGCCATTTCTGTCTTTTGGTCTATGGGTGGGAACCGGAAAGAAATGTGTACACACAAGAAATAAAAGGAAATGAAATTATAATATTAATAATAATATCATAGATTTTTCTAGTTCCACGTGTCATGCCTCTTGAAGGACACATGGCCGAGTGAATAAAAACAATGGTTGAATCGAGTGAATTAACCCGAAAACCGGTGAGTTCAATAACTGGCTACTGCAGAATTAAACAAAAACTTAGTTGAGTTAAAGGGAAATAACTGATGCTAAGACATCCGTAAGAGGCATGACTCGTGGAGCTAGAAAAATCTACCCTGGTTGACGAAATAAAGGGTTCAGTTCAAACACCTAAAGAAGGTCGAAGCTGGCAACGGCAGAAACGTCGTGAATATGTTAACGAAGATGAGAACAAGTCTGAACAGTGTAAATATTGCAAATAATTACAATAGTTAATTTCATAAATATAGACAGATATTGGTCTTTGTCGTAACTCCGAGTATTTATCAAGTTATAATCGTTTGAAGTTAATACAAACGGACACATATTTAATCATTTGCTTTTAGGTAATCAGTTCTCATTTTCTATTTCTACGTCTTTTTGCTGGGAAAGTCATCATCATCTTGCTTAAATGAATGTTATAAGCTATAGATAGGTTTAACTTGATGGCCTACTAGGGATATCACGTAGAAACACAGAAGTTAAACAGCGCTGAGTCCGGTCAATACCTAGGTAGATGACCGCTTGAGAATACCAGGTGCTCTAAGCGTGGATGTGCGAGTGCTGTAATGAATAGCGGTCCGGATTTGGAACTCGGATCCTACACTAACAAACTGATGTATTCAGTGCTCGGACCAAAGGCAATTTTCTCATTTCTGGCCTGAAACGATGATATCATTGTTCAGAAATGCTAGAGTAATGTAGAATGCATATATTGTGTTCATTCAGTTGACATCGATGTATAGCGACTGTGAAAGCAGATATACAGAAATTGGTTCTCCGATTTCCAATTCTATTCAGTTTCGTTGTATACACTTACGCACAAATATCCTTGGGAAAGGTATGGATCCACCTCTTCTCCCACCACATATGGGTTAATTAGTAGAACTTCTATCAGTAAATCATTTTTCTCTCCAATAAATTCTTAAGCAACAAATTTATTTTCTGCTTTAAAATAACATGAAATGGTTGATAAGCCGTAAAAACTAATCCATCAATCGATTTAACTTGACACTCTTTTTCGAATATGACTTATATCTAAAGGATTTTGTGGCTCTACAACACCAAATTCCATCACATATTTTTGCAATATTTTCTCTGTCACTCCGACATCGAATAACGCTAAAAAAAGTGCCAGATACAGATCGTTTTCTCTTTTTTTTACTTTTCGTTCCCAAAATATTAAAACAATATAAATCTGGACCATGTTAGAAAGTTTTACATGGGACGATACTTAAAACTTACTCAGTAAACTTTCAAACATTAAATCGATCACTGCTCGAATTGGCATCAAATACCAGACATCAAGTGCCAGGCACCAGATATAAGCGTTCGACAAAACTTACATTCTTTTTATCAGAAAATCATGATCTAGACCTCACTTCCTATGTTTCTACGGTAATAAATCCATTTCTCAAATTTATAACAACGCTTCTAAAAATATACTATTGACTTAAATGAAACAAGCTCTTTACAAGAATCTTGAAATTTTAATGGAGACCAGGTTTTTTATTCAGGATGGAAACTCTGTAAAATTTGAGAAATTTTACTTTCTACCTACTATATACCCCCCCCCACACACACACACATATATATATATATATATATATATATATATATATATATATATATATATATATAATAAAAAGGCTTAAACACTAATATTCCATGGTCATAATTTATTCCATTGGAATCGCAAATACGATCCAATTCATCAGACCTACAAATTCAAAAAAAAAAAAAAAACGGAAAAGAACAACTCCGGAAATAAAAATAGAATTTAGAGAGAGTGAATATGAGAGTGTGGGACGAATGTTTGTTCTAAAGAGAGTGGTAACATACGAGATAATTTGGGAGATTAACAGAGAGGGTTTTTTTTAAACTAGGTGTGAGTGGGAGGGGGAAAATGAATGTTGTCGGATGTCAAATACATTAAAGATTCATTTCGTGGCGACATACACATACCATGGACGATCTGATGTTAAAGATCAGAATAAGAAGGAGGGAGAGGTAAGGAAAGATGTGGTGGGGAAGAAAGATGGGGCGGGTGAAATTAAAATTGAAAGAGACGTTGTGTAATTGAGAAAATTTGACAAAAATAATATCGACTACAGGTTACAAATCAAATATAAACATATAAAGAATAAATATGACAATTATCTAATCTAGCAAGGACCTGTATTCATGGTATCTGTATCTCACCCCGAAATGTATCTTTAATGTATTTGACATTCGACAACATTCATTTTCCCCCTTCCACTCACACCTAGTTTTAAAAAAACCTCTCTGTTAAGTTTTAATCTCCCAAATTCTCTCGTATGTTACCTCTCTCTTTAGAACTTACATTCGTCCCACACTCTCATATTCACTCTCTCTAAATTCTATTTTTATTTCCGGAGTTGTTCTTTTCCGTTTTCTTTTTGAATTTGTAGGTCTGATGAATTGGATCGTATTTACGATTCCAATGGAATAAATTATGACCATGGAATATTAGTGTTTAAGCCTTTTTATTATATCCTTACTCTGTCCTGGACATTGCGTTCTACCTGGATTCTATCCTCTCGGAATTTTTTATTCAAAAAATATACATGTGTGTATATGCACCTGTGGATTTTGCATATATATGTATATTTACCACTAATATTATCTATCTATCTATCTATCTATCTATCTATATATATATCTATCTATATATATATATATATATATATATATATATATATATATAATTATTAATACCTTTCAATAGATGAGCAGAAATTCATTCAGGAGGTGAAATGTCACAAATGTTCGGTTTCATTGCCAGTTTGTACAGGAGAAATAAGCCGATTAAATCGTTCTTGTAAATGTATGAGCTTCATCGGCAATTGCGTGTTCCATTCTTGGGTCAAGTTCTCTGACATAAACGAACAAGTAACGCAAAGCTGAATAACGTATTTTACCTGAATGTAATTCATTTCTTTTATTTATTCTGATGTGAAAATATCTTGTCCCGATAACAACTAACCACATGTCAAAACATAACAGTTAGGAAGAACTTTTCATATCCCTTCTTATCAAAATATAGTTGCTATAACATATTCTACTCTGTGAGGCCTTCGAAACTACTAGTATATCACTTTCAGAAAATCTAATCGGTTCAGTCTGATTCAAGGTGACACGTGAGGCAGACCAGTAACATCCAGAGCCATGTTTTCGGACGCCCTGCGAGCTGCCGACTTATCAACGCATTCAGAACCAGTCGACAGGTGAGCGAAAATTCAGTATTATTGTGAAGAATCAGTTCCTGCCGGCGAAAGTCACGTGAAGCGGATATCCTCCACCGACAAACTGATGTATTCAGTGCTTGGACTTGAGGCGATTTCCTCATCTCTGGCCTTAAACAATGATATCTTTGTTCAGAAAAGTTCAGGGTAATATAGAATGCATATAGTTATTTTCCAAGCGTAGCTTAGATGTGGCACAAGGCCGAAAGTATAGGGCATCTAGTGAGGATCGAACTCACTTTTCAGTTGTAACTGATCTAGCTCGACAAGCTTGTTAACCATTACTCCACGCCGAGGTGCCCAATATATTATTCATATATTCTGTTCAGTCATTTTACACCAAGCTATAGCGACTGTGTAAACAGATGTACACAAAACCGAAAGAGAACATAAAAGAGATCAAAATATCAATATTAATTAACCTTAAATTAATTCCACACTACGAGAAATAGTGAGAATAAGGGCAGTACGATTTTGCTTTGACAATCTTCTAAATGGGGAGAGCTTTTTCGCTTTTAAAATCACAGTTTAATCAGCGCGGAAAGTTCAAATTCCTGCCTCGTATTTTGCGTTTAATTCCCGTGATATATTTATAAATCAGTGTCTTCTTTCTTCAGTTATAGGTTAAATAGTAGAATAGACTGGGATGACTAGCCTTGTGTCGTAAATATTATAAGTGACGGATGGCAAACTAGGGCAGGATATGGCTTGTAAATTTTTACGCCTCCAAAACAAAATTGCACTCATTTTACCCCCTAGAGAGACTTTTCCGTCTGTCATCAGGATGACAGACGCTAGATTCCTGAAGATCAACACATTGCACAATCTAGGCCTTACGTTTTCAACTGACTTGAAGTGGAGCGACTACATCGTATCAATAGCTGTATCTACTGCAAGGAAATTTGGGTCACAGTGTCGTGCTAGAATCTTTTGCTCTTCAGAGTCCATCTTGCACATTAACAAAGATACTATTCCTCTGTGCATTGAATAATTCTGCCATATCTGGTCTGGTGCCCCTGCTATTCATCTCGAGGTGTTTGACGAAATTCAAAGAAGGATCTTTAATGTAATTTATCCTGACCAGGTATCGCGGCTTTAGTCACTTTCTTGCCGACGTGACGTGGCTTCTCTCTGTGTTTTCTTCAAATATTTTCATGGCAACTTCTATGACGAGCTGTTTTTCCTGGTATCCCGACTACATGAATTTAAGCGTGCAACTAGATTGGCAGCTAGGTCTCACCCGCTTAATGTTGAAATAGCTAAATGCAACCGCAACAACAGTTTCTTTTGTCGCACTTCCCTCTTGCGGAACATCCGTCCGTTTACTTGCTTTCCTGATAACTATAATCTTTAAAAATTTGAAAGTCCATCGCCATCTCCTATATTCTTGATTCCCGTTCATCTTTTGTCCTTTCTTCAATCCTCCCTATTCTCTCGTTTCCACATTCTGCAACCCTCTGCTTACTATTCGCATTCTTCCCTTTCTTGGGGTGAAATGGTTAAACGAAAACAAAACTATAAATGAATTAATTCAAACTTTAGAAAATGTAACGATAATCCAATCCATTATATTTCCTTATCATGCATGATGATTCTCAGATTATAATTTTTTTTTATAAGATTCGCGAATATCAGCCACGTTGTGAAAGGACATGTCATTTAAAACATTCAAAAACTGATAAATGGGAAACTATCTTCTTTTTTTATACCAAATACAAATGCCATCTGGAAATGCCACGCTGGTGCGATTTATTCAGAATATAAAAAAAAAACATGGCAGCTCAAATAAATTTTCCGTCGAAGATTTTTATATCCTTGGCTTCTGCTATCATCTCTAAAGTGGATCCCCACAAAGAATGCGGACCTGATACTATATCTGCAACTGCCCTTAAGACATGTGTTCCTAAACTGGCTCCTGTTCTTTCTAAATTTTGCAATAATTACCTGACTACTTCCTGCTTTCCTCCTTGTTGGAAAGCGACATCTTTAGTTCGTGAACAGCCTGATCCTTCTAACTATCGATCTATTACCTTTCTACCTCTTTTGGGTAAAGTAATAGAGGTACTAATACATTATGAACTGGTTAATCACATCACAACGCAAGGTTTCATCCTGTTGTTTCGGACATCTCGAAGGCACTTGACAGGTTTTGGCATGCCAATCTTCTTCACTTCTGGGCGAAATTTTGAACCGATTCGATGAAAGATGTCCGGAATGGCCACTCTTCTAGATCTTTTTTCATTAATGCCAGTGTCCCATAGGTCTCTGTCCTTTGATCTTTGTTCCTATTTTCATCAATGAACACCTGGTGGCTTCATCTCTCAACTATATATATATATATATATATATATATATATATATATATATATATATATATATATATATATATGGTGATAACACAACTATTTACTCCTTTCTAATCTAATAGTAATTCTAATCGGTTCGGTCATGTCAAATCGGCAGCTATCTCCTAAGTGACGTGAAATCTGTTGTTAACTGGGGCAAGAAATGGCTTGTTAATTTTAACGCCTACAAAACAAAAATGCTTTCTGTTAATCATCTGAGAGAAGCTTTTCTGTTTTCTATCAGGATGGATGATACTAAATTCCAGGAGATTTACTTGTTGCGATTTCTCGAGCTAACTTTCTCTGCTGTCATGAAGTTCAAAGATTTTATTGCATCAATTGCCATGTTTGCTGCTAGGAAATTTGATTCAATGTGTTTTGATAGACATTTTTTTCTTTCCAGAATATATCTTACATATTTATAATTTATCCATATTTCGAATATTTCTGCCACATATTGTCCGGCGTCACTGGTGTATATTTAGATACTTGATAAAAACTAGAGAATACTACTCAATGTTATTGAGATTTCTTGGCATCCAGACTTCATTCACTATCCCACTACCTTAATGTAGCTTCACTGTGTTTTTTTTTTTTTTCTTTCATCGTAATATTCCGGAGCTGCTTTGCTCTATGGTACCTTTTCATTTTATGAATTTAAGCCCAGTACTTGATTGGCTTTTTGCTTTCAAGCCTACGTTGATCTTCAAAAATTTAAATGCAATATCAGTCCTAATCTACTGCCTACTTGATTCCTCTTCTTTTATTTTGCTCTCCCTTTAATAATGTTTGCTTTTTCTTATTCTTTTACACTCAGTAACTAGATGTGTCTAGTGGCTTTATTGTCTTGCTTGGGGTGAAAGTATTACAAAAAAACGTATAAAAATTTACAAAAAAATCGTGCCTCGGAGAAAATTATTTAAAATTTGATAAGCTACCAGTAGAAGAGAAACATTGTGTTGAGGGGGAAATTGAAGGAATTAATTTAATCCTGCCGCAACGAGTATTTGGTACACATGACTAAGATATAAAGTATGAAAATTCATTAGGCTTATGCAATAGATTCCAAAAATAATCTTGAGGACGTTCATAAAAAGACTAATTTTTATGATATCAGTGTAGTCGAAACAAATAATTATAATCGAAAGTTCTCCCGTAGCGAACAAGCATTGGAAACATACGAAAGTTTCAGACAAGTTGACGAGGCTACCGAGATGTTGTTCATCGAGTATAATGTTTTAAATACGATGACCGGTGTATGAAAGCATCGAAAACCTTTTAGAACAAAAAAAGACAGAAATTTAGAAGACGGCTGAGTAGTGGATAGCGATTCGGAGAGAGGAATCAGTCAACCGAGTTCGAATTCCAGACGTATCTACTACATTCACTTACGAGCTAATACCCTTAGGAAAGTTATGAATCCTCCTCTTCTCCAGCTGCTATGGATAAATAGCAAAAAGGACAGGTTTCTACAGCCTTGGATGAAAGAAAGAGATGTCAACCTACTGCGGGAAAAAAATCTGCCCCGTCAGTCATGTATCGAAAGATACATGATCGCATACACGTGAATTCCACATGGCACATAACCGACTGACTGATACTTAGAAGCAGAAAGGGACAGTTGCATTTTTAAGGCGCTTAAAAAGGAAAGAAAACTTAAAAATTTGACACTTGCAGGTCATGCTGAAAATAAGTGAGACAGATATATACCGACCTGATAATGTAGCGTAAACAGACAGCTGAACATGGAGTGGGTGAAATAGGAAAAAAAGGCAACAGTTATTAAGAGCTACAAAGGATGGGATGTTGAGGAGAGTCATGTTCACCTAAGTCCTGAAGTTAAACTTGAAATAGAATAAAACAAAAAGAGAGTTTCAAGAAACGGGGCTGTAAGTGTGGATCAAATTGCTTAAAATACACGGAGGAACGTGCTATTTCTTAAATTGCAAATACATTGACACAAAGCCTGCTGTATGAACAGTGCCTCCAACAAATACATCACATGGTGTTACAGCTCTTTTCCAGCATGTCTTCTATTGTGGAGTAAAAAAGACAGACCCGGTAACACAAATGTACTAGGCAAGACGCCTTAAATAAAGAACTGAGTCAAGAGAAGTTCGTTAGAAACAGTCGTGAAAAATTCTAATGTCGTCAGTGTGAGTAATCTAAGCACTAGGAGTGAGCTATAACATCTAATAATCACAGATTTATCATCTCTACATCCGACAAAAAGCCATCATGCCGCGCATATTGTAGCGAATAAAACTTATTTTCTTCGTATTCCATTGGTGAGATGAATTTACACAGGAAAGGTTTCTTCCCAGGAACCGCTATTTTGCAGAAGCAACTCTCAGTAGGATGATACTCTGATCACTACTATCTTAACCTGTTTAAGACTAAGGTTAACCGTTATCTATCCCACATATCCTCATAAAACGTGCCTCCTGACTCTGTAACTCTATAACTCCAGTCGCTGCTGAGCGTTGTACAGAGTAAACATTACTGCAAAAAGTAAAGAATTGTCCTGTTAAATAGATTTTAAATTCCTAGCGACAGTTTAAATGTTCATTAGCATTAGTCCGAGAAAAACTGAGATTTGTGCGACATTTAGAGTTATAGCACTAACATTAGTTCCACTTATTTTTAAGAGGGGGTTTCAAACGATTTTCTCCAACAGAACTCCTCACCGAAGACGATAGATAGAAATGACGTGTAGTTTGAAGTTTCTTCTTTTATGTAACGTATCCCTTCATAATGTGGACAATTGAGTCTCTCCGCAATTATCAAGCTCTTAGCAATGATATTTTTAAAACTACCTTTCCATGTGCTGTTATTCATTTACACATCTAAGCGTCCTCCGTAGTACCACACGATCATACTTAAGTTTTTTTTTGTTCTTCATCAGATGTTTCGAGTACCAAGTTTAAGTAATAGTTACTACCTCAATATCAAATCTTATCTCCTTTTATATCTACCGTAGATCAGTCAGATATATCACAGCTGAAGTGAGTATGATACTACATTATCAGACTACAACTGCATAAGCATTTATCGTAAAAGCAAAAATTTCTATTCATCGTCTCGATAAAGTAGAAAAAAGTACGATTCATAGTAGGCAGTCCAGAAAAAAAATTACTTGAAAAACTGTAAAATAGTATGAAAGCAATAATTTGTACGGTTAATAATAAATTAAACAGTGAAGGCGGACAATCAGAAAGTATGGCGAATGGACTCGACTTACTCTGTCTTTCAGCAGAATGTCTAACAAGAGAGATAATTTGGGTTCAAAGCCCAACAGACACGAAAACTGTTGCTGAGAACTTTGGTCCTTCTAAATCGCAAAGTACTTCATCACTGAATCGTAAAGGCACACATGCAGTATCCAAAACTAGTAGCAATTTCAATAACCAAGCACGTTCTAGCGAAATGCCATATATCTCACAATTATCTCGCAAGACGTGAGAGCGGTCCAGGCAGCAAGCTTGCATGTCTTATGTATAAACTTGCGCCGTCCACTTCGCCACATGCTATGTTTAGTCAGTTTGGCTAATGGTTCGACGTACAGACCCCCCACCCATCCACCAAAAAAAAATCAAAAGAAAAAAAAAAAAAAACTGCCACTGATGACTTCGTCTAAGATTACATTTCAGACCACATATTACCATAATCAATATTTACCCTTTTATGCTTTAGGTTAATTTTGGATTTAGCGTAGGATTAACACCTTACTGCTTAATCAGGTTAAACCCAGAAGTCTTCTTTTAAGAGAAGAGAAGAACGAGATAACCTTGTTATCTCGTTCTTCTCTCCTCTTTCGAAAAAAAAAAGAGGAGACATTTTGCTTTTGAAATTTAAGACTAATTATTTACTCACCAGTTATTTACCATCGCCTGAGGAGGCACAACTTAGTGCTGAAACATGAAAGCTATTGTGTACCGATTTTAAGGTATTCTTTTTAAATATCATATAATAAATAATATTAAGCTCTGCTCAGTATCGTGCCCTTTTTAAAAATTAATTGCTACGTACAGTGGAATTCTTAATTTGTTCTTATCCCATACCTGGATATATATATATATATATATATATATATATATATATATATATATATATATATATATGTATATGTGTGTGTGTGTATGTGTGTGTGTGTGTAGAGCTTGACATGTACCTATTTATCCTTTAAACAATGCATACTTCCTCGTTTTTATTCTCGAAAGCCCATCTGAACAGTTTAAACATTTGGTCAACATATTAGGTTGGTGCAAAAATAATGTCGTTTTCTCCCATATGTTACTATGTGAGAAAACGACATTATTTTTGCAACAACCTAATAATAAAGACGAACTGAGAGCGATTATGCGCTATTAGTGGCATTCTGGAAACCTCCATTCGAAACACAGTTAGCCTGTGCATGCACACACACACACACACACACACACACATATATATATATATATATATATATGAGTGTGATTCTTACGCCTTTATCGCATTTAATTCTTGAGCTGTTTGAGTGCCTTGGTCTTTTTTTAAATTAGTTTAAATTCTCTGGTTTTCTCAGTCTCTAAGAAATACAAACAATTCAACAATTTCAATTGGTATATACACTTTAAAGAAAAAAAAATGTTTCATTGTTATTGTTTCATTTCATTCGAATGGATTTTCAATTAACTGCTTTATTTCACTGACTCAAACGCTGTTTATTTTCCTTGACATTTTCTTCTTTTTTTGCATATTTTATTAATCTGAATATTTTGCCCACCCAGATGTTAGCCGTTTTGTAATTCACTTAATATGAATTCATGCTTTCTTAAACATTGCCACATGGTTATTTTCCTAGTGTTTTAGCTATTTGTCTATCTATTTGTCTATCTATCTTAACCTATTCATATCTATCATTTTTGCTAAGCTTGTTTATATCTATTTGTCTGTTTATCTATCTGTTTTTCTTAGATTCTATCTATCTATCTATCTATCTATCTATCTATCTATCTCAGTATATAATTACTTCTATCTATCTACGTGGACCTTATCAGTGTCTACACCATTTATTGGTGGGTACGATTGTTTAGCGTGTACCTGATTAATTCTTCCTTCGTGTTTGTGCAAGGGATCAAATTTGTAATCCTCTTTTCAAGGCAACAGTTTTCATTCAGAATTCAACTATTATGATTAGTATCTATCTATCTATCTATCTATCTATCTGTCTGTCTGTCTGTCTGTCTGTCTGTCATTAGCCTTATACATTTTATTATCTATGATGATTACAATGGTGCTAATACTTACACAACTAGCGTATATGCCGATATAAAATATTTGTTCTAAAAATTAAAGAGAAAATCATTGAACGCCTGATAAAGAAATTGCCCTGAAGTGGTAAATTAAAACCTCTAGGAATATAGACCTTCTTGGTAATTGTTTCCACGTTATTTATTAAATTGTAGATTGATACTAATTGCAAAAAAAAAAATCCGCTAAAATTTATTTCGGAAAGATTTTCAACAATCATCTGGTAAAATGACGCACAATGTCCTTTGGGATAAGAGAAACATTATTCGTCTAGATGCCCTGGAACTTGGAGAAAACATTAAATCTAATATTTATCGTTTGTCTGACTAAGAAAGAGGATCGTATTTCAGCATTCAGGTCTGTGAAGCAGGGAAAAATATTTTGGTTTGGAATACGATAGCACCACGTTTGACACCCACTTGAAAGCCATGAATACTACTTCCTCATCGACCATTAAATTTTTATTCTTCTCCTTTATGTACCTTGACTCCTCAGGATATAGGCGACCATGGCTCTTCAGAACTTCCTGTCTATTGTACCTCTTAATAAATATTGTTTTGCTCTTGTTTCTTTTAAACCCTGTTCCGCCATCCATTTACTCAATATGTTATGCGTTGTCTTTTTACGTCCGACTTGTTCTTTAATCTGTCGTGTCCGTATCAGATTTTTAAAACATTCCTTCCAAATTAGATGCCTCCAAATTCTTATCTGTCTCTTCCTTATCTTAAGGATAAGTTACTGTTTTGCTTCCATTTTCTCTAAAACTTCGTCGTTGCTCACAGGTTCGGTTTACGGTAGTTTTAGCATCCTTCAGTTGAACCATATTTCTAGTGCTTCAAATCTTTTCTTCTTTTCGCAGAAGATTGTCCAGCACATCTTCCCATACAAAAGTGCAGATATCACGTAACAGCTTAATACTAGTTTCCTTGTTTCTAGCAAAATCTTTTTATTTCTTAGTATTCTGCTTAGTTTTTGGAAGGCATCTTTGGCAATGCCCAATACACTATCGAATTTTAGTGTCAAACTTTCCGTCATCTGTTTAAAAAAAATCCCAGATATTTAAATTTTAGCACTTGCTTAATTACAGTAGCTCCGTTCTTAAATAAAATTAAACATTCATATGTATCACTTCAAACTCTTTCAGAAATATGTAAACACTACTCTGTGTACAACTGCTTTCTCAGATCAATGGTCTAAAATGGCTTTCAGTGAATAAAACCTGTAGATAGATAGATAGATAGATAGATAGATAGATAGATAGAAATGTGACTAAGATAGATTGACAGATTGGTACAGACTAAGATAGATAAATATGAACAAGCTAAGATAGATACAAACAGGCTAAGATACATACATGAACATTGATAGGCTAAAAGACAAAAAGAAAGGTAGGAAGAGTGATAAATATGGACATAGATAGATAGATAGATAGATAGATAGATAGATCTTAATTAATATATATATTATATAAAACACATATATAAAAGATATAAAACACACTGTAAGAAAAAACACAATACATAAGTCTAAACTTAGGTGTTCAAAAGTTTATGATCGCTTTGAAATAAAAAAGAAAATATATTTTCATGGAAACTTATTATCGACCATTTATTTTAGCACTCTTCCTCGTATGTTACGTAGTACAAATTCCTCATTATATGGATATAAGACGCCATACTTTGGAGGTGAACTCTCCATCATCATTACAAGTTTGCAACATTTCTTTCATTCTGTTCACGTTTTCCCAATGATATTCATGTCTAATCTCTCAACACGTCGATGCATTCATCGGCGAAAGCCAGTTGCGTTGCACGCAGATTGTAGCTCATGGCTACACCTTAAAAAAAAACTCGTTCTCATCTCTATCAGGTAAGACAGGCTCCTGCAACTTGTAAATATATTTGGCAAATTTTCAAGCTAATATTTATTTGAATCAACTTTTTTGGACTATATACTTTCAGATTCTTTTTGCATCAGATTCTTTTTACTCAAACTTTATTTTTTGTTAAAGGTATTTTCAGGTTAATTCTTTTCTCTTGTAAATTCATGAGAATGTCTCTCTTATTCAAATTCACTTCCATCCTAATTTCATCCTTAATTGAAATCCTACGCTGTTTCTGATCTTCATCAATGATCTTCCTGACGTCATCAATTCTCAAGTCGGCATCTAAGACGATACTACCATTTAATCATGTCTCAATAGTAAATTCAGCATTGCTGATAAAGTTAACCTGGCCTTGGGTCGCAAAAAGTGCCTCTAATGTAAGGTTGACGGAGGCAGGAAATGGCTTGTAAACTTTAATGTCTCCAAAACGAAACTGCTCTTATTTAAGCACCATAAAGAAACCTTCCTGCCTCCTATCAGCATGGCTGATGCTTTACTTCCTGAGAACATCTCACTTCGCCTTCTTAGTCTCAGGTTTTCCACTGACAACAACTACATGGAATCAATACTTTCATCTACCACAAGGAAAGTTGTTAATCTGTATCTCGTCAGGAGGTTTTTCTCGTCTGAGTCCATCCTTCGAATCTACAAATCTACCATTCTTTCTTGCATTGAATACTGTTGCCATATATGGTCTGGTGTTCCCGCTGTCCATCTCGATGTTCTCGACAAAATCCAAATGTGATAGGTCCTGACCTGGCATCTTGAATCCAGTCAATTTCTCACCGACGTAATGTGGCTTCCGTCTGTTTTTTCTACAAATATTTTCATGGTAACTGCTCTGACGAGTTATTTTCACTGGCACCCCCGCTCAATGAATTTAATCGTGCTGCTAAGTTGGAGTGTCGGTCCCAACCATTCACTGACGAAACAGTTAAACGTAACCGTCTCTTCTAGTCCAACAGTTGCTTCTCTCACACTTCTCGACAGTGGAACTCCCTTCCTCTTACTTGCTTCCCTGACAACTATAATCTTCAAATATCTAAATGTAATGTCAATTGACATCTTCTGATGCCTTGATCTTGATCTTTCTCTATATTCTTTCCTCAAACACCCAACTTTACTCTTACTTTCAGTCTTTGTAACCTCTTGCGTGCTAGTGAAACTTCTGCCTTGCTTGGTGAAATGCTTAAAAAATAATTTAACAATGTATAATATATGCCTGTTTAGAATTTCTTTAGTTAACGCTTTTTATATTATCAACGAGTGGAATATGACAACGAGGGAGTGCTTACAGAAAACGATTTAGATGTGTGATTATTTGATTATATTTTCTGAAATGACTAGTACTGGGAATTATTCTAAACAATGGTATGCACCATTTGAGTCGATGATTTTAGATGAATAATTTCCCATTATCTATCGATTTTAAACTTGATCAGTCAGACTTCCCTGCATTTGTCTTCTAGATTCTCTTTCAGTTGCGTTGTTGCAGTCATATTCTGTTTCTGAATAGCTTTGAGGTTCATTACTCAAAGATGATCACGTCACTTTTGCTTAGCAAAATGTCCGTAATTTTGAACCTTTTTAGAAGATCTCCAATCAAAGTATCCTTATATTACTCATCTTCTTATTTTTGTGCATTCACTGAAATCCTTCTTTGTCCACACGTAAGGTTTACAGTAATGTCACTACCCTAATACTATCGTAAGGTTTACAGTGATGTTACTACTCTAATACTATCGTAAGGTTTACAGTGATGTTACTACTCTAATACTATCGTAAGGTTTACAGTAATGTCACTACCCTAATACTATCGTAAGGTTTACAGTGATGTCACTACCCTAATACTATCGTAAGGTTTACAGTGATGTTACTACTCTAATACTATCCCGTATAAACCAAACTCTTCTAATATTTTAAGTAGATTTTCAATTACTAATCTATCCTACATAGATATAACTAATTCTATCATTGTAATGCTGGCTTTGATAGCATTCTGATAACAGATATAGCCAGATATAGTCCCACTGTGTTTGTCCTATTTTTGGTCAAAATGACCTACATGATGTTTATTAGAATCCTAGGTTTTAAAATATTTATGCAGATCATTTGGTTTATCCAATAAAGTTGGCAATCACATGCGCCTGCTTTTTTTGGAAGCTCTGTGAAGATAGATAAGCTGAGGTTTTCTGGTATTTCACCGACATCGTAGATTTAATTTATCAGTCACGAAACGTTACAAGTCTATCACAATTAACCAGTACAAAATATCTTAATAGTGACATCTTTCCAGGAAATGCAACTTGTACAACTATAAATCTACAAGATAAAAGTAAGAATCATAATTTGACATTGTATACGGATTCCATTAATTCAAACTTCAGCACAGCATTATGAAAAGTCATTTAAGTTTTCTTAAGTGAGAATGTCATATATAAGTATATAATATAATATATAATATATATATACTTTATAATATAGTATATATATAAGTATATGCAAACTGATATATGCGAAGTATGTTTCTTTATTAATATTATGTTACTCTTCTATAACGCTTTCTCTCACTCTCCCTGTACACGCACACACACACACACACACACACACACACACACATATATATATATATATATATATATATATATATATATATATATATAGTCATCCACAGACAGACTGTTTCACTGAATCACAGCTCCTGAGTGTGGCTAGACATCCGATTGATTCATTGATCGGAACCAAACTGATTTGACATCAGTCAGATATCTTACCCCTAGTTCATAGTCGCACGACAGAAAGGGAGAAAAGTTTTTCTCCATACGAAATACGCCAGCGCCTTGGAGATCTCAATTCATACTTAAAGAGTAATGCTTCATAGCAGTAGAAGTCGATGTTTTCAAAACCCCCATTCCCTAAAGAGCTCAACCTGATTTTCGGGAGCATATAAAACATTCAGCATAATGTGTTGTTTAAAATTAGACATGGACACCAGATTTCGCTACCAACTTCTCGAACCGCCCAGGAATCGCGTCAACTGATTTCACCAGGAGCTCTTGTCGTATGGAAGACATAACTTCTTGTATTTGCCCTTTAAGTTCTTCCAAAATCTTGTCCTGGTATAGTTGACTTGCTCCTTTAGCCAACCCCAAAGAAAAAGTCACAGCGTGTTAAGTCAGGATACCTGCATGATACCTCATACATTAAATAGGGGGTTACTTTTCAATCACCCTGTATATATATATATATATATATATATATATATATATATATAGATAGATAGATAGATAGATAGATAGATAGATAGATAGATATCCACACTTAGAAATTTATATGCACCATTAGCCTACAACAATACACAAACTCGTAAACGGGACAAAAATCACTTGAATAAGCAATGCATTTTTCCGTTTCTAACACGTAGAATGGAATGAAATAAAATAGAAAAAAATGTCAATCTTCCTATTTTCATATCTTTCTGCTTGGCTATACACACTCCTCGTGCACAAAAATGGCTACCTCTCATTGATGACATTCAAATGTGAATTGCCTTAGGAATAAAATCCCTTCTTTAAAGTGGAAATCTCTACTTTTCTCAAGTAGAAAACCGCCGCTTCACTCATGACACAGAGTCTCAACTTTAAAAGGAGGAGGAGAAATTTTTCCCGTTTGTAAAACCCTTAAAACTGATACGACTTAAGAAGAACTGGACCAGAAATAGTTTGCTGAACAGCATATTCAGTTTTCAATTCTTTGTCATTGATGTATTTTGACATTTTGTTTTTATTTTGCGTCTTTTCGTCACTTTTTAAAAAAAAACCTTTTCTCTTCGGTTTTTCTCTGAAGGGGAGTGGAACGTTACATTTTATATCACAACATATTTTCTTATTTTGTAAAAAACGACTTACAAAATATGAAAAAGATATTGAAAAAGTGAAGTATTTTCTGTTGATTTCTTTTCTTTCTGAATCTATTGAAGATTTTGATTTCTACGCTGGCTTCCGCGGGCACGAAATTGTATTTTTGTCTATATTTGCAGTTTTGTGTATTTGGAGTTATCGTCCTTTCTTTACTTTTTTGTTTTTCTTTCTTTCTTTCTTTCTTTCTTTCTTTCTTTCTTTCTTTCTTTCTTTCTTTCTTTCTTTCTTTCACATTCTTTTGCATCTTTTTCCAATATTATATTATTCTTTGTATTTATGACTCATTTATTTATGTTGCCTTTTCTCTTTCTTTCTTCTTTTATTTCTTTCTCATGTTGTCATTTTTTTTATTTTTCTTACCCATTGCAATTTAATTTTCTATTTTTAAATATCTAAATATTTAATTTGTAACATTTTTTCTTTGTTTCTGTTTTCTTTCATTCATTCACTCATTCTGCGTCTTTTGATCTTTATTTCTATTTCCTTTCATTCTTTCTTTCTTTCTTTCTAATTCCTTTCATTCTTTCTCTTTCTTTTTGTTTTCTTTCATTCTTTCTCTTACTTTCTTTCTTTCTTTCTATTTTCTTTCATTCTGTTTTGCTCTTTCTTTCTTTCTTTCTTTCTATTTTCTTTCATTCCTTTTTGCTCTTTCTTTATTTCTGTTTCCTTTCATCCTTTCTTTCTTTCTTTCTTTCTTACTTTCTTTCTTTCTTTCTATTTTCTTTCATTCCTTCCTGCTCTTACTTTCTTTATTTCTGTTTCCTTTCATTCTTTTTTTCTTTCTTTCTTTCTTTCTTTCTTTCTTTCTTTCTTTCTTTCTATTTTCTTTTATTCTTTTTTGCTCTTTCTTTCTTTCTTTTTTTCTTTCTTTCTTTCTTTCTATTTTCTTTTATTCTTTTTTGCTCTTTCTTTCTTTCTTTCTTTCTTTCTATTTTCTTTTATTCTTTTTTGCTCTTTCTTTCTTTCTTTCTTTCTTTCTATTTTCTTTTATTCTTTTTTGCTCTTTCTTTCTTTCTTTCTTTCTTTCTTTCTATTTTTTTTCATTACTTCTTTCTCTTTCTTTCTTTATTTCTGTCTCCTTTCATTCTTTCTTTCTTTCATTCTTTCTCTCTTTCCTTCTTTCTTTCTATTTTCTTTAATTTTTTTCTTTTTTCTTTTTGTTTTTCTTTATCTTTCTTTCTATTTCTTGCTTCCTACATCCACCCCCTGGGTAAGACGATAAACTACACCCAACAGCAAGGATTCTGAGCAGGAGGTCTTGAGAAGCATGGAACCAACTCCTAATTGCTTGTGTTCCCAGGTCCACTCTCACCGGGAGTGGTAGCACCAGTTAGAATCCCAACCATGGGTAAATAGTTAACACCCAAACTGGGGCCTAAACACTAAGAAAGTGTAAAAATAGGTTTTAATACAAGAAATACTTTGTAAAAAATTATTATCAGCAATAAATTCCTGAAGAAAAATTATTACCAGCAATACATTTTTGTAAAATATATATATATATATATATATATATATATATATATATATATATATATATATTATAATAATATTTTTGTTTAAAAATATGATTCCTTCGCTACATAAATGTTCTCATGTTTCAAAAACGAGAGCCGAAATGTCAACCAGTAATACATTTTTGAAAAAAAAAAATATTACCAGCTATAAATTAAAAAAAAAAAATTCATCGTCTAAATATTTAAAAAAAATATTACCAGCAATACATTTTTGAAAATAAAAAAAAAATATTACCAGCGATAAAAATTTTGGCAGCATTAAATAACCCATCGAGGCTGATATGCCGTAAAATAGAACAAGCCAAACCAAACCATTTCTTGCTTTCACGATTTCTTTTTCTTTTTCGCCCTTTGCCTTTTTTTTTCTTTTTCTTTGCTTATTTTTGTACAAGTTGAAGATCTCCCCATTTTCTTCCACTTTTAAATATTCAGCGTTTTTCTCGTCTATGTTTTGCCCCCACTTTCTTTCTTTTTTGATATTTCTCTTCGTTCTTTTTTCTTTCTTTCTTTCTTTCTTTCTCTATTTCGTTCTTTTTCTTTCTCTTTCTTTCTTTCACAATTTCTTTTTCACGTTCTTTTCTTTTGTCCCCTCTTTCTTTTTTGCTTTCTTTCTTTCTTTCTCATCGTTCTGTTTTATTTATTTATTTATTTATATTTCTTTTTCTTTGCTTATTTTTGTATAAGTTGAAGATCTCCCCATTTTCTTCCACTTTTAAATATTCAGCGTTTTTCTCGTCTATGTTTTGCCCCCACTTTCTTTCTTTTTTGATATTTCTCTTCGTTCTTTTTTTTTCTTTCTTTCTTTCTTTCTTTCTTTCTTTCTCTATTTCGTTCTTTTTCTTTCTATTTCTTTCTTTCACAATTTCTTTTTCACATTCTTTTCTTTTGTCCCCTCTTTCTTTTGTCCCCTCTTTCTTTTCTTTCTTTCTTTCTTTCTTTCTTTCTTTCTCATCGTTCTGTTTTATTTATTTATTTATTTATTTATTTATTTATATTTCTCATCGTTCTTTTTTCTTTCTTTCTTTCTTTCTTTCTTTCTTTCTCTATTTCGTTCTTTTTCTTTCTCTTTCTTTCTTTCACAATTTCTTTTTCACGTTCTTTTCTTTTGTCCCCTCTTTCTTTTTTGCTTTCTTTCTTTCTTTTCTTTCTTTCTCATCGTTCTGTTTTATTTATTTATTTATTTATATTTCTCATCGTTCTTTTTTCTTTCTTTCTTTCTTTCTTTCTTTCTTTCTCTATTTCGTTCTTTTTCTTTCTATTTCTTTCTTTCTCATTTTTTTTTACTTTCTTTTCTGTTGTCCCCTCTTTCTTTATTTGTTTTTTTCTTTTCTCATCTTCGTTAAATGTAGACACTCTTGTCCCCTCTTTTCTCTATATCAACATATCTTGCCTTTCTTACTTGGTTTCATACTAAATGTGTCTCAACCAAGTACGCGCTGGTCATCATCAGGTGTCCATAGATTGGCTAATATGGAATCCCAATTTATTATGGTGATAGTTCTTTCTTTTTGGACGGTGGCGTAGTGTATTGTGGAGTTGGTTATATATGTTTTACTGTCATCTAGTCGTCATGAGTTCAATCCCTGGATGGAGTAGTGAATCGCCAACTCAGGAGGAACGAACAATAACTGACATCACAGAGATAGAGTATCAAAATAATCAACTGATATCCGATATGAGACAAACAAAAGACACCTGAGGATTACCAGAGCGTACTTGATCGAAACGTTGTATTTATAGCAATCTCTATATCAACTAAGATGAGACCAACAGTTTGAATTAAAGTAAGAATATAAATATATCTGTAATTCTTTTCCGATTGATTGTATGTCATTACAATTACTTGGCAATGATTGCTATAAATATGTAGCAACTATCAATTGTTTTAACGCTTCTGGCTAAAAGTAATGTAGATTAAAATAGGCTGATATATATTGTGGATTAAGTAGCGTTGGTGAAAGGTTAATTAGGATAATATCTCAAATCCCTTTGATAGGAAAACTGTTACGATAACATTCAATGTTACTGATATATCACATGACTCTTGCCGTTAGATTAAATTGTTAAGGAAATGTATACTTAAAGTTGTATGCAGTTAATGCTTGTCTCACTCCCCTTTCTTATAAATAAAAAACAAAGCAAAATCGTCCGCCTTGGTATGAATTAATTATCTCTTAGTATCGTCGTTAAATATACTCTCAGAACATTAGCATTTCATTTTTACTTGCTCGTTCTATCCATCGGATTTTCAATATCCTTCTGTAGAACGACATTTCTACCACCTCTAGTTTTTTTATTTCCTCATACAGAGGAGATTGACATTCATTCACTGCCAAATAAGAGGATCGATATCACATAGAAATTCAGCGCTCTTTTCCTTAGTTTCTAAAGAAAATTTCCATTTCTCAACACTTTGCGTACCTTTTGGAATATTTCGTTCGCTAGTCTAATGCATTTATGGAACTCGATACTTCATTTCCATCCTCTGTTAAAACGCTTCCCAGATATCTAAACTTTTGCACCTGTTTCATGTTGAAGTCTCCGATCTGTAACTAGCATCTTGGTCGTTTTTTCTTGCTGATGATCATACTGTCTTCTTGCAGTTGATATTTAGTCCTTTTTTTTTCTTGCTTTCTTCTATTACAATGTCTATGAGGTATGTTAGTTTTCTTTCCAAGACAGCCATTAACACTGTCATCTGAGTACTTTATATTACAAAAGATAATAAATCTTGTTAGGGTCTCCAGTTCTCTTAGGATAGCGTCGCTGTGTAGGTTGAATAAATCTGCAGAGAAGACGCATGTTTGCCCCACACCACTTTCTATTTTTGTGTATCTACTCAATTTTCTATTCGTATGTAGGCTCTTTGTCGCCAGTATACGTTCTGGATTATTCTAAAATCTTTCCCAAAGAGCTCTAATTTTCATTAATTACATTATTCGGACTATTGTCCTCATATTTGTCGCCATATTTATTACAACGTTTCGGCCGTTGTACGCTCCGGCCTTCTTCAGTTCCTGTGCCATGAGTCCTTGAGGACACATGGTAGAGTGGATAAAGGTGTTGGTTAAGATCCAGTGACTTGCCCCAAAGAGTGTGAGTTCAATACCCGGTTAAGGCAGTGGAGAACTTTCAGAGGGAAATTAACAGGAGATAACTGATAACTGACATCCATTAAACATGGCACCTGAAACTAGAACAGTCTACCCCAGTGAGCGAAATAAAGGATTAAGTTCGACATTCCAAACACCTGAAGAAGGACGGAGCGTACAACAACCGAAATGTTGTAATAAATATGGCCACTAAAATGAGGACAATAGTCCGAATAATGTAATTGTACGTAATACCTTATCTCAGAAATATAGACAGCTCTAATTCTCCTAGAATTTTGTGCCATATATTTTCAAATGCCATATATTTTCAAATGCTTCTGCGTAATCTATAAAACATAATTGCGCATCCTTATGTATTTGCATTGGCCCTCTTTCTGATATTCTTCCAGAGTTCTTGTTCTATTTCCGGTCTAATTCCCCTTCGCTTTCTGTCCATCAGAATTTGCTTTATTATTTTGATTATATGGCTTATTAAATTACTTTTCCTATTGAGCTCGGATTTATTTGCATCTCGCCTCTTGGCTAATGTTAAGAAGATGGATTTATTGACGTCCTACGGTAGGTGGCCATCTTTTTACCTATGAGTTTTAAGGTGTTGTTGAAAGAAAGACACGAAACACGAAAGTAGGTTGAAAAGTATATTGAAGATATATACAAAATAATAGTGTTAGTAATAAGTAGATTATCACCACGTCTACTATTCCACAATATTTATTTGTATGAATATATACAAAATTTGGTACAAGGCCTAAAAGGGGGTGGGGAAGGAAGGTCTTCATCTGTCTTAATTCTAAACTTAACTAGTCGCAGGCACTGACCCAATCAAGCCAACAATATTCCAATCACCAAAACAGCACATTCACTCCTACCTTTCTTACTACGTCCACCATAATACCTCAAATTCTCGATGATGTCCTAACTAGACCCCTTATGTACAATTATTGTTCGTGGGGGGAGGGTAAAAAAATAACAACTTTTAAAAAATGATCCCCAAATGAATATTTACAATGTGCTTTAAATATTTACACTAAACTAAACAAAACTGTGTTAGTAAAAAAAAAAACCCACAAACCATGAATGGGCAGAAACATCAGTTCACCGGACGAAATCAATGCGGGACTATGAAGAAATGAAAAAAGCATTCATACCTCCAAGCATTCACGCACACACATTCATACACAACAACAAATACGAAAAATCACACACACGAAACGAAAGGCGTCCCGCATCCACCAGAGAACTGACATCACTGACCACCTAACGAGGGAGAGGATGGGGAACGTCTACTACTCCACTTCACTTCCGACGCCAGCAGTTTATATTTATGAAAGGAGGAAGAGTTCATTCTACTGTAGAAGGGTTTGATTGTTTGCTTTTTCTAAATGTCCTTATAGGTTTCTATTTTTGTATAGCTAAATATGAAATTGTTTCAAAACCTATTTGGATTACGTTATATGTAAATATTTCTCTCGATTTCCAAGCAACTATAATATGTATATATATTTTAACGGAATGTTACTTGACCTGTATTTTTGTATCTTTATAGTGTTATTTTTAAATTAATTTCACATATCAAAGCCCATGATCATGTTTGCAAAATATGCTGAACGAAGAACAACACATCCATCCTTTCGCTTCCGACCGTGTTGTTAATAAAAGATAATTTTTGCAGTGAGTTGAAGCGAGTTTAGATTAAAGCCAAATTATGAATTAGAATTTTTTCTTTTTTTTTTCTTTTTTTTTAATTTATTCAGTTTCTGACCAAACGGCCAAAATTATTCTAAACTTTAATAGGATTAAATTTTTTAAAATATTATTCTTGATTCTCTGCCAAAATCATTTTTGCAAAGAACAAAGAATCTTATTCATCTTGAGGTGAATAATTAGCTCTTGGTATTATATTCTAAATGATACAGATCATTACTGACGCACGATCAGACATATGTCAACTGTAGCGCACATGACTACAGGTCATCATCTTTGTTTTCCCTCTAGGCTGACATTGTGACAGTCGCTAGACAAAGTTATGCAATAAGTTAGTGAATCAATTTTCCTCATAAAGCATCTTGCAGGAACAATCATTTGTGCATTTCACATTTTTTATTCAATACAAAATTTGCAGAAGTTTTAAAATAAGCTGGCGGGATATTTATTGGACAGAAATAATTTCTGTTTTTGTTTATCAATTTCTTTTAAAAGAAGTAATGTATACTTACATTTTATTAGGTTCTTCGAAAAATAAAGCCCGATTTAACAATCAACTTTATTCGTGAATTAACGTCTTAAGATTGTGTTTAGATTAGTCAAAATAGGAACTCTGAACATCTATACATTTCTGCCGTCGAGTTACAAGGCTATATATGATTGAAAGCAATTTCTGCGTCTTCGTTGCAGCAGAATGTCTTTTGGCTTAAGAAATTGTAAGATGCTTGAAACTGTAATTCAGTTAGAGAGATATCAAGGAAATATGGTGGATGGTGCAAAGTCTCGCATCCCATGCCAAGGTGCTTCTGGGACATCATACTAGGAACACGTGGTCGAGCATTGTCGTGAAGCAGAATTGAACCTTGACGCTTAACTAGTGCCAGTCGTATTTTGTTTAACGGAGTGTGCATTCGATCCACTTGTTGGCAGTAAACTTTAGCAGGAATATTCTGTTTAAATTCCTGAAATTTGTAATAAGTAATGCCAATGGCAGACTAATAGACAGTCATCTTAATCTTCTATTGGTAGAGTTTCGATTTTGGAAATTGTTTGGGTCCTTCGTCATGATCAAGTCATTGAGTCGATGTTTTACGATTTTCATAAAGAATCAATTTCTCATCAAAAGTCACTATTCGATCAAGAAATGATCATTCGAATTTCGCTGATGCAGTATCGAAAACATTTCAAAACGTCGATTTTCAATGAGTTCATGTAGAACCCATTTATCAAGTGTCTTCGTCTTTTCTTGTGATGGTCCGATGTTGTTTACATCTTAAAAGCGATTATCTGCCACATTTCCCTGACATTTTGACGTGGGTATTGTCCAATTAGTGTTTTCGAACGTTGGTTATCATTTACATATATACGTCCTCTATCACTCTTTTCTTCAAAACTCGTATATCTACTGCGGAACTTCAGAAAACAGCGCCGCACTGTACAACCACAAGTGGATCCTTCATCACGTACTCTGTTAATAATGGCTGCAATATGTCATGCATTAAAATAAAGTGTGAACTCATATAAAAAGGAAACACATCTATTCTTTTTCTGCGTTCAAGATGAGGGATATGTAATTTTTTAATTTAAATTCTTAAAGAGATTGAAATAAAATTAACAAATAAGACGCATTATATAAATTACAATAATATTTTAATCATAAAGGGTTTATTCTAGAATAGGACATTATTTTACGAACAACCTTAATATCTTAGTTGAACGTTATATATATATATATATATATATATATATATATATATATATATATGAACACATCTGAATAGATATAGAGTTATTTATAATTATACAGGGTGAAACCGCAAAACTGTACAAAGCGTCATAATTATCCATCCTACAACATGTATTAATACTAAAATTTGTTTCTTTTTTCGATGTTTTCAGATAAGACGTTTCTAAATGAGCAATGGTGTGAGGAAAAGATCATTCTGGCCTTCATAAATGTTACCAACATTCATAATCTGGCTTCCATTTTCAAAGTCCATTCAAGAACCATCAAGAGTACGGTGACTAAGTTAAAAAATGGGAACAGTAGAGAGGAAAACTGGATCAGGAGGTCACAAAAAGGAAGAGAGTTCATCATTTCAACTTTGTGATCAATTTGAAAAGTTCCAAAACGTTTGCCACGTGAGGGAGGATTTTCAGCTCTGACAGTGAAAAAGACGTAAGCGAAAAGTAAGGCAGCTTATTACTCCCGGAGAGAAAGTTAGAGTGTTAGAGTGGACGAAGATCATCTTGAATAAGGTGAAAAATGATCCTGGAATAATATATATATATATATATATATATATATATATATATATATATATATATATTTGAACTTTATTTTAATCCTTCATGAGCTTCCGATCCTTAGCTATGATTAAGTCATGATGAACATATCATCAACATGTCATTTTTGTTTATGATCGATTTCATCATGATTCTTCTGTTAAGCTTGGAGAGTAGTTATATATGTTTATTGCTCAAAGTAGTGTCCAATAGTGTTATAAAACCTCAAAGAATTCCGGTAATCATTTCTAAGTTACAACCTTTCACAACTTAATCTAACAAATTGATCATTTTGTTTTACCTGATTTGGACAATTTTGCTGTTACACACGTTATATTTATTTTCCGAAGTTCTAATTATTTTTTCATTTACGCGACTGCCCCTCGGCAAATTAGGTGTAAAGTAAGGCTTCGAAGTAAAATTAGGTTTCCACGCATTCTTGAATCTGATTTTCAGTAGATCAATATTTCGCCATCATAGTGTTTTGCTGTGCAACATCAGACGAAAAGAGCATGTATAGTAGAACAGTCCAAAGGATTTTCAGCCTCTGTTTTTTGGTTTTTGCTCCATGCACAATAGCATTGTCATGGAGAAGAAAAATCATATTCCTAATTGACTACAACAGCATGGTTTCCTACCAAATCCTCACGGACAGGTTCCTGCTGCTGGACGTATAAATAAGCATTCAGTTTTTTTTTTTTTTTTATTGCGTTTGAAGAACTCTAAAGAAATGGTACGCCAATCATCCCACCATATCCACTTACCTGGCTTATGTCAGAGGGTATCCCCCAGACAAGGCTATGCCCGAAGTGCAAAGTCTCGTCTCGGGAAACTCCGTTTTCACGTGGTCTATAGGGAATTTTTGCCCGAGCCTAAGGGCTCGGATAACCCACATTAAACTCGGCCTTGTCCCACATCTTGCTGCGTGGGGCAGCGGGTAAATAATCATTCCACCATAACCACAACATTGACTCTCTTCCACGGAGCTCAGTTTTTTTTTGACAGTCAGTTGTGGAGATATATTGTTGGGAATCTATAGAAATGAACATTATAGTAGGTACCCTATAGTTTATAACTTCTTATAATGTCTAGAAATGGCGGTGTTTTAGGATGATATATTTTTCATTACAGTTTATTCATAAAAATAACATCCTGGGTATGACGATAAACTACATCCAAGAGCAAGGCCTCTAATCGGGAGGTTTTGAGGAGCGTGAAACCAACTGTTAACTGCTGTTCTTCCCAGGTCCACCCTGACACGGGTGGTAGTACACGTTAGCGTCCTTGCTATGTGCAAACAGTTAAAATCCAAACGGAGGTCAAAACACTATGAAAGTATATAGTAAAAATAACAGCAATACATTTTCATAGTAAAAAAAAAATTACCAGTGCATTTAATGGAAAAAATTCCCAGGAATACATTATTGTAAATGAAATCGCTAATGCTCCGAAGGAAATTAAATTTCGGTAGTCAATGACCTATAATGAGTTGATATGCCACTAAAAAAATAATTAAAAAGAAATCATTTATTAACTTAGTGTCCTTATACTCATTAAATCTTCTGGTTCTCTTTCACTCCCAATAACCTCTTTCGGCTTAGTGGCATTATCGCCATCATTGGGGTGAAATTATTTTTTTTGTAAAAATTACTGTAATAAAACCTGAAGAAAACTCGAACCCTGACTTCAATATTTATTATGCTTACCTAAATGTTAGTGGTGGAGAGATTGTGTTTGACAATATACCAAGTGGCGTGATTGTACTTGATGTTTACCAATGTTAACTTAGGACGGCAAAAAGGGTAAATGAAAGAAAGAGCTTAGAAAAATACGTTATACCAATTTTTAAATGAGAAGTGCCTCCTATTCTTGAAAGCATTTGACTCCTAATTCTTTTCCTGTACTTTACAACAGAGTGCCGGTTATTCCGAGGCGTGAGGAGGGATGCAGCAGTGCACGCCTCTGATATTTTATCTAATTTACAGTTGTCTCGGGCAGCACAAGCGGTGGACAATTCGGGAAGATCAATAAACCACGTTCCTCTTCCAAATGACCTCAAAACATTTATCGATTTAATTTCGTCGCCTGCATTAAATTCGGTCAATCGACAAAATATATACATAAATAGGATTACGTTTTCGTTTACTTTTTCTATGAATATTTTCGATTCATAATAAAAAAAAAAAAAAAAGTTTGATTTTCTTTAACGCATTACTATTTTCTGTTTGAATTTCTGGGATGAGAATTTGTCAACAAAAAAGATGAGGACAATAGTCCGAACGTAAATAGTGTAAATAATCATTACTATTTATTTGACAATCTCATCATTGAAAAGGTCTTTTTTGTAATAATGCAATATCACCTTGATAACGGAAAAGATAATTATGATGTGAAAGTTGTCGTTCTTTTGTTGTTATTCAATCTTTACACCAGGGCGAGTGATTAACTCAATTGAATATTGGTAGTTAGTGCTTATCTTTTGTATATATACATACTTGTCTGAACATAATTACGAGAAGTAATATGTATATGTGCGTTTTATGTGATAGTTTTGTTGAAGATATATTTTGGAATATAGTTTGATTTCGTTAAGAAATTATAGGATATTATATGGATTAATATAATGAAAGTGTTCTTATATGTTGATTTATGTATTGTTGGTAATCTTATTATAATTAGGTACTGCTGGTAATTTTGTTATATAAAAATGTGTTGCTGGTATTTTTATACTTCAATAGTGTTCACTATTTACCCATAGCTGGCCCTTTAACATGTACTATCACCCTGGGTCAGAGAGAATCTGAGAACAACAGCAATTAAGAGGTGGCTCTACACTCCTCAAAACCTCCGACCTCCAGATCAGAGCCCTTGCTGCCGGTTGTAGTTTATCGTCATACTCAGGACTTATTTTAAAAATATAAGTAGGTTATAATTACTAATTAAGAAAAAAGAAACCACGAGGGAACGTCCATATTAAAACTTTATTATTATTCCATTTCTAATTTTTACTGATTTATTCATAGTAAAAAAATAAAAAAATACACATCATAATAGAACCCATTTCTTTTATGCTAAGATAGTTATTAGAGTTTCCCTTATCGTTGTGAGCTTTTAAATCACATTTTTTATCAAACAAAATGTTTCATCTGTATAAATTAATGAACACTAAAGAAAGCAGTAACTAAAACTAGTGAAGAAGACTAAAACATCTGAATGGAATGTTTCAATAAAAAACAAAGCGATCTTTATAAAAAAAATAACGTTACGTAGTTTAAGTGATATTATTTACTATTCATATTGCCGTGTTTTGCATTCGACTCTTTCATTGAGATATTTCCTTTGCAGGCTTTAATCAATCGTTTTCACTGTGATCGCCAAAATATGTCAGAAATTGAGCTAAAACAATAAATAGACCTTTAAAAGTAATTACCTTCACAATGATCAAAGACAAAGCTATAGGTTAAATTTATTCTTGGCGGTCACTCTTAGGCAAAATGAGATTGAATAATTTTCTCTGGTACTAAGATTATATGAAGCACCCTTGACTTCAATTCAGGCTTGTCATCATTAACGCAGTAATAAAAACTATTAGCGCCTTTTTTTAATCAGTTGATCTTTCATGATAAGATTGTTACTTTTTTTAATACTTTGATAAAAATGTATTGCTTTGTTCTGCACCCATGAAACAGAACATTTGCTATTTTATTTTTCTGCGATCATTTGTCATTTATTAGGGATAAAAGAAAACTGTAGAGAAAAAAAAAACGAAAGTTTAACAAAATAAATTAATTATCTCATCACACTCTTGCATTACGCAGCATTGTTGACATGCTTATTGGATGTATAGTGTAAAAGCTTTCTTCTGTAAGAAGGAATGGGTTATAAACAGCTTACCTTAAGGTTTTAGGAGCAATATTAATTAGTTTGTTAAGATGTTGAAGAGAACATAAAGAAAATATTTATGTAGAGGCATAATGAGTTGCATTATGAACGTCTTAACAAAATTTGGTAGAAAAATTGAAACGAATATGTATACACACACACACACACACACACATATATATATATATATATATATATATATATATATGTGTGTGTGTGTGTGTGTGTATGTGTGTGTGTGTCAGTTACGTGTCATGCGTGATACACGCTTAGGCGAGCATGTATTGATACATGACTGACGAGGAAGACTTTTCCCCGCAGTAGGTTGACATTTCTTTCTGCGATAGACCATCAAAGGCTACAGAGCATGGTCAGTCCTGCTATTTACCTATAGATGGAGGGAGAAGAAAATGATTCATACCATTGCCAAGGGTATTACCAGCTATCCATTACTCCACCGTGCCTCCTCTTGTATATATATATATATATATATATATATATATATATATATATATATATATATATATATATATATATGCATACAGATATATATATAAATATATATATATACATATATATATATATATATATATATATATATATATATATATATACAGGTGCTCCATAAATTCGTGTGCACTTTAAAAAAATTATAACTTTATTTGTATTTGCGATAGAAATAATCTGTAAAACATGTTATAATACAGTATTTCAACAAAATGGAGCACCTTGTCACTTTGCTCTGCGTGTTAGAGAGTTTCTAAATCAGGAATTTCCTAAAGGATGGATCGGAAGGGGTGGACCAATTTATTGGCCTCCACGTTCGCCAAATTTGACTCCATTAGATTTTTTATGGCAGACATGTGAAAACAATTGTGTATACAACGAAACCTAGTTCATTAAAAGATTTGGAAGCTAAAATAACTATTGATTTCAGGCATTACTGTAAATCAGCTGGCAAATGTTTTACGGAAACTGCAAAATCGTATTACCCTTTGTATTGCTAATGATCGAGGACATGTGGAAACTTAAATAAAATTTCAATAGAAACTTAAAAAACATAGATTTACTTATTTCTAATCCTTTTAACAAATTATTTCTATCGCAAATATAAATAAAGTTATAATTTTTTTAAATTGCATACAAACTCTATGGACACCCTGTACACACACACACACACACACACACACACACATATATATATATATATATATATATATATATATATATATATATATATATATATATATATATATATACTTGGATGGCAACTGGTCCCAAAATAAGGGCAACTGTGAATTCAAAACCTGCGAAATATCTTTTGGGGACCTTGTGACTCGTAGTGCACCAGGTCTCTGTATTCGGCCCTTGTAAAAAGTGTGGCTGGTTTTGCACAAAGCTTTCATCACTATAATCGAACCCTTTGTTCTGTTATCTAGGTTGTCGGTTTCTAGGAACTGAGATGCGTGAACCTCATACGTTGAATACAACGGGAGAGTCTACCGTAAACTTATATATATATATATATATATATATATATATATATATATATATATATATATATATATATATATATATATATATCATTTCACCCCAATCAAGGCGATCAAGTCACTAATAAACAATGGGTTACTGTGTGCGAAAGAATAAGAAAAAGTAAATCAATAAAAGAACCTAGAAGCCAATAGATAAGGATTAGCCCCTCAGTTAATTTTTTTATATTAAAGTTGGCTGAAAAGTAAGAAGCCGAAAGCAAAGAACTTACGGTTACATTTCGCCAAATCATCTGTAAAACGATGAGACTTTGCCGCCAATCGAGTACTGCCTTTAAATTCTTAAAGTCCAGATACCATGGAAGAAAGTTCATCAAAACTATTACATGGCAAGTATATAAAAGGCACAGTGAAGCTAGGTTATGAGAGGAGAGTGATTGAAGACGTGCTGCCAAGTCAGGATCAACAAAATAAATTCTTCTTTATATTTTATAAAGAATCTCTAAATATATAGCAGGAGCACGAGACCACATGTAGCATCAGTATTTTTAACAAGGAGAAATGGTAGTCTTATTAATATGTTTATAGATATTCTGGAGAGAAAAATATTTAATAATCCTAAAAGCAATTATGATGCTACACCAACAAAGAAAGATTGTGTAATAGTTGTAAGTGAAATGAATGCTGTGATATTTTAGTTTAAATAATATATATATATATATATATATATATATATATATATATATATATATATATATATATATATATATATTATGTATGTTTCAATCCTGGCTTGAGGCAATTGGATGTCAAGGTACACTGATGAGCTGTGATACAGCGAAACAGTCTGTCTGTGGATAACAATACATACTCCCCCGAAAAAATAAAATTGGGTCGAGCACTTTACACAGAAAAAGTGAATATGGAAACAGTGACTGCTACTGATGATAAACCAAAGGTCTTCTCTGAATCGAGCACCCCGAATCACTGGCGTGTTTATTCATAATTGAATACGTAAAAATTCACCTCCCTCTCTGCCGGGAGCTGATTGTATAGGAGAAAAATCCCCGATTGTCGGGTTTTGGTCCTGGCTTGAGGTGGCAATCGGACGTCTAGACACACTGATTAGCGAAACAGACTGCCACTGTTATATATATATATATATATATATATATATATATATATATATATATATATATATATATATATATATATATATATAATATGTGTGTGTTTGTGTGTAGGCAGCATTCAAGCATGTTTAGGTCAAATCATTTAGACGTATTATGCCTATTTATTTTAGTTTTGATACTTTCTAGTCCACAAGTTAATTAATTGAAATCTTTTTTTGAAAAAAAAAATCACAACCCCTGAATTTGGTCTTAGATGAGATGGAAAGTACTTAGAAAAATAAAAACTATTTGAAAGAACGTTTTGGAATTTTTCTTAATTTCCTACAGCTACCAAGAAAGTAATTTGTGGACTTGAAAGGATTAAACTATAATACATCCGAGTTATTTAGCAAACATGCTTGAACATAAGAAGATGGTAATTTTAAAAGCTGTGGTTGCTACTGCTATTAACACTTTGCTCTTCAGCTCTGAATTGAGCTCTCCTGGCTACTGGCGTATTTCGTATCTTCCTCTCTAACATGCGCCGATAGCTTAGGGGTAGGATCTCTGACTGATACTGATTCCAAATCGGTCGAATTTCGATCCCGGTTTAAATAAATCGGAGGTCTAGCCACACTGAAGTGATGTGATACAACGAATCAGTGTGTCTATCGATTTGTCAAAAATGAAAATAACTTTGGCAACTCATTTTAGTAGATATATTTAATAGATATAATTATACAAAATAACTTCAAGTACTAAAGGGAAAATTTAAAAAAAAAAATTCTCATCGCATTCAAACACGGCATCCAGACGACTTCTCCTGCATCTTTTGTGAACGTTCTTCTTGTTTAAGTTGGTGAATGCTGCCATAATCCTTGCTTTCAGTTCATCTTTGGCAATACAATGTGTTTTGTTGGTCACTTGCTCAACTAGGCTCCGCACATAATAATCAATTAGGTTGCAATCTGGAGAGTAAGTGGACCGGATGTAAGGGGTGATATGGTCGCAGAAATTATATGACAGCCATGACTGAGTTCTCCTAATTGTGTGGCATGATGCAGAGTCCTGTTGCTAGACATAGGGTCTTCCAGTCGCAACCCTTTTGACCCAGGGCGGCACTCCGTCCTGAAGGCACTTGATGTCGGCCTCCGAGTTGAGTCTGATGCCATGTGGGAAGATAAATAAAGGTACAACGTCACCATCACTGGTGATTGCACCAGTCACCTTCGTAATCACCATTAGACTAATCCAACTCTTTCCGAATCCCCTGCACTTGCCTCAGATTGACACCAGACACTTTGAAATGTTTGTACTGGAGCTTCCGGCACGAATGCTAAGAAGTACAGTCTTCCGATTTCAAATTTCTCGCTAAGTGATTTGCGTCATGTTGCTCTCCTTCAGGCAAATGGTGCCCAAGTGACCCTACTAAAATAAAAACAAACAAACAAAAGAGCAATAATAAAAGAACAAGAAAAATAAACAAGAAAAAATCCAAAACAAATCAGTCGAAATCAAACAACGCGCGAGCGAAATTAAAAATATAAATTTGCGACAATTTACCCATCGCACCCTCTGTGTTTAGACCCCACTGTCTGTGTTCAAACTAAATAGAAGAAAGTTACTCTTGACTTAAAAACTATAGTGCGTTCCAAAATTTCTGGTGACTATATGAAATATCGTTAAATAACAACTTGAACTTGACAGCGATTTCAGTCTTACAACGTGTTATGATTAATCAAGGGTGGTCTCCCCTTGTTTTGTTACTCTCCTCTTTGAGAGAGCTATTTCTCTTTACTGGGACACTATACGCGAACCATGTATTCTCATTTGAATAAAGTTTTCTTAAAGCCTGCAAATACGTACTTTTGTCATGACAATTTATTCAACTGAGAATCTTTCAACCATTGAACAATTAATGCAGTTAGGTTGACCTTCAACTGTAGTGGAAGAGTCTCGATATCTAGGCCCCTCTTTGCAAGCTATCTAAGGTTTATTGACATCTCCTGCGGGTGCGAGGTCTTTCAGGGAAACAGCAGACTACGGACGTAATATTTTAATGTCAATCAACTTCCGATTATATTGATATCAATAACCCTCCATTTGTAACATATCTAATTCATAGATGAATAGTTGTACAGCACACTGGAACAAAGAATATTAAATATAATTAACAAATTCGAAAATAAGCACAATATTCTTTACATTATTTTGTTTGTATTCCGCAAATATGTATCTTTTTTTAATTTATTTTTCACTATATTCGTTCATTGTATTTATTTGGCTTCACTTTGAAGAAAGAGATCACAATCATCATCGTAGAATTTTAGTCCAACGCACAATACAATGCTTGGATTATATTTTGTTTTATTTTTGAGAATTTACAGCTGGTCGTTAGTCCGAGTATTGTTAAACAGGTAAGTCGTTAAGTGAGGATTTGCTATACAAATGCAAAAGCATGCATACAGTAATGAAAACAAAAAAAAAAACTTGCGCACAAAACGTATTGTATTAATTATATTAATATATCAATAATAACATCAATAAAAAATATATCAATCCCTCAAATATTTAGCCTGCTCACACCCACCATTGACATCCCTATTTACCTGAAAAACATTATTATTATTATTATTATTATTATTATTATTATTGTTATTATTATTATTATTATTTTTATTTTCTTTGCTTTCTGGCGTTTACACATTTCTTTCCGGGTCCCACCCAGGGACCTAAGGTTAGAAATGGCATCATGACACTTTTCACTGACAAAAAAAAAAAAAATTACATAGATAGAGCCCTTCGTAAAGTGTGGGCTGTACTTGTCAGAACAATTTTTTGTATCTCCTTGAGGCATGGGCTTCCAGTGATCCCTGCAATTAGTCTACTGCAATCTTTTCCAACCAGTCCTAGGGCTCCAACTACAACAGGGATTGTTGATGTTCCCATATGCCACATTTTCGAGACCTCTATTTCAAGGTCCTTGTATTTTGACAGCTTTTTGAATATCTTCAAAGATACATTGCAGTCAGCAGGGACTGCCATATCAATAAGGAGGCACCGTTTTTGTTTGTGGTCTTTAATAACAATATCTGGGCGGTTGGCCTTGATTGTTCTGTCAGTGTGAATTGTGTAGTCCCATAGAATTGTAACAGGTCCTATCTCCGTAACCGGGTCTGGGTGGTGTTGGTACCAGTTTCTTTCAGTTTCCTTCCCGTAGACGTTGCAGATTTTCCAGTGCAGATATTGGCCCACTCTGTCATGTCGGGTTTTATATTCAGTGGGTGCCAACATCGTGCAACCTGATACAAGATGATCAATCGTTTCTGGATTTTTATCACAGAATCTGCATTTTGGGCTGACACAATATTTTAGTATATGTGCTTGATAATTCCTAGTTAGCAAGCATTGGTCCTGCGCAGCAAGGATAAAACCTTCAGTTTCCGCTTTCAACCCTGCACTGCGTATCCACTGATGGGTACGGGTTTTGTCTACATCAGCTTGTTTGATACGGGCAGGGTATTGGCCATGAAGCGGTCTATCTTGTCATCGCTTCTGTATCTGGTCGGTTGCATTCGTCTTTGCTGTCTTTTTCAAGTATTTTGCAGTTTCAGCCGGTGTATTGTGCTGTAGTTGCATCTCTACGCCCATTTGAAGCTCCAGTTTGAATTTGTTGGCTTCTTTCATTACGGAGTAAAGACGCTTACTACTTTCATGTTCCTTCACGCATACCATCATCCAGTCTTCTGTAGTTTCCAAGTATCTTTGGAGGCCAATTGTTGTAGTTTTATAGGACAGTTCTAGTTGAACTAATCCTCTGCCTCCTTCGGATCTGGGCACATACAGATTATTATTATTATTATTATTATTATTATTATTATTATTATTATTATTATTATTATTATTTTCTTTGATTTCTTGCGTTTACACATTTTTTCCGAGCCCCGCACAGGGACCTAAGGTTAGAAATGGCATCATGACATTTTACACTGACAAAAAATAAAAAATAAAAATAAAAATAAAAAAAAATTACATAGATAAAGCCGTTCGTAAAGTGTGGGCTGTACTTGCCAGAATCATTTTTTTATCTCCTTGATGCATGGACTTCCAGGAATCCCTTCAATTAGTCTACTGCATTCTTTTCCAACCAGTCCTAGGGCTCCAACTACAACAGGGATTGTTGATGTCCCCATATGCCACATTTTCGAGATTTATTATTATTATTATTATTATTATTATTATTATTATTATTATTATTATTATTATTATTTTATTTCCGTTGATTTCTAGTGTGTACACATTTTCCCCACAACTGCCCAGAGACCTAAGATCAGAAAATGGCATTATGGCATTTTACAGTGACTAATTAAAAAAAAAAACAAAAAAAAAACAAAAAAAAAAACAAAAACAAAAAGACACACACACATTTTACATAGAAAAAGCTCTTCGCAAGGTGTGGGCTGTACTCGTGAGAACAATTCTTTGTATTTCTTTAAGGCTTTAATGAGTCTACTGGAATATTTTCCAACCAATCTGAGGGCTCCAACTACAACAGTGTTGTTGATATCATTATTATTATTATTATTATTATTATAATTATTAAAAAATAAAATTATTATAATAAAAGATGAAAAAATAAAATATTAATAATGCTTTTAGTGAATTAATAAAATTCTAGTATTCAATCAATGCTAGTACCACTATTATATTACTGGTTATTTTATACATCAGTGGCAAGTCACTCGTATTTGTGGATAGTAGTTTACTAGGACGGCTAGCTAATTCCTTTTCCAAACGCTTGCTCGAACGCATTTTGTGTTTTTTCATTTGCTTTACACTGCAACTATGCTGAGTAGACCTTAGTTACAGTTTCTGGGTCACTAGCGTGCTATCTAGAATCTGAACCAGGCCCACGCTCAAACCGTCGGTCACGAAGACTTGTGACTTCGTGCAAGCACCCAATGAGCTCCGTCTACTCAATTTCGCTCAATGCTATGGTGCCACACGCTGGGATCGCCTCATGCAGACCGATAATTTTAAGAAGTTACCTTCATGACAAATCCGACATTTTTAGATTCGAACCCGGGTCTCATGGTCAGAAATCTAACGTTCTAACCACTTGGCGACGTGCCCATAATATAATCCCTACTTTTGGAGACACCTGTATAATAAATATGCGTCGTTTAATTTATTTTCTATCTTTTACAATAAGAGATTTCTCCGGATAGAGGATAGAGGAAGAAAGACAGAAAATTGAGAACGAATAAAATTAAAACCCTTTATTACTTTTTGGCCAACAAATTCCCAAATACAGTAGTCAATCTTTCTTTTATTGGCACTAAGGTGATCTGTAACTGGTTCTAATATAACTCATCGTGTAAGCGAATAAAGATTAATAGAATACTGAAATATTTTCCTGTCATGTACACTCTGAAATTGCCTGTGGCATACGGTACCAAAACATGTTTCTAATCGAGCAGTTTTTTCTTGTTTTTAAGCTTTATATGGTAAATGTTAATCAGGAATATAAGACAAAGGTGGGCAGAGAACACCATTGTACAATTCCGAACGATTAAATAACGAAACAAATGGAGGCAAAACAGCTCGAGAAAGTATTGCATGCTAGCGGAAGGATAAAATCAGGCCAGTGAAAAATAATTCCGACAAATGGGTTTCACGTTATATAAATCAGTTATTCACAAGAGAGTATTTTTTTCTGCGGGCAGCCATATAAATCATGATGAAAAGCAAAGAAATCACTTTCACTTAACATTTATGACAATTGCAACAACGCAAAAAATTAACGTTGCAAAGAGCTGTTAATACGCCTGCTTGCTACTAATGTTAACTGATGTGCTTTCAAAGTAAAACTTTGCAAAATAATGGGCAAACTTGGGTTGTGTCTGTGCTACAATGCGTGAATAATGAATAGGAAAAGCTGTATTTATGAAAAAAATAGTCGTTAATCTTCATGGCTTTTATCGACAATTTAATTTTTTTAAATTTGTTTTTTTGTAATTGTTATTTATATTCTATTTGTAGCCGAATCTTCCCAAGTTCAGTGGGCTTAAAATTTCAACACTTATTAAGTTATTTACATTTTTTTTACTGATTCCACAACTGTGGAGAAGGAAACAGAAACACAGTCTTTATCAGCGTTTCATGTTAATTCAGAGTTGATGCTGAAAATGAGAATATCGGCAGCCATGATTGCATAAGTTCTGAAATGACATCGAATTGAAATGTTTCAACATAAAATATGAATGATGAAAGTAGTAAAGATGTTATAATCTTTAAAACTTCTTTCTCTTCTTCCTCGTTTCTTCTTCTTCGTTTTCTTCAACGTCTTTTTCTACTTCGTCTCCTTTTTTCTTTTACTTCTTTATCTTTCATATACTATGATAAAATATTTTATATACGATGATAAAAAAATATTTTAATTAAAGAAGAAGAATATTAACTGAAAAACAAAAAGAAGAAGCGTTAAAAATCTTTAAAAATTATTCTTCGTCTTCCTTTTCGTCTTCTTCTTCATCTATTTTTCTTCGTCTGTTTCTTCTTCTTCGTCTTCGTTTTTATCTTTTCATTATAGAAGAATTTTAATTGAAGAAGAAGAAATTTAACGGTTTTTCTTTTTATCTCCTTGTTCTTGATCTTTTCTTCTTCGCCTTCTCCTTCTTCTTCTTCTTGGTCTTCTTCTCTTTCCTCATCATTTATATATTATGATAAAACATTTTAATTAAGAAGAAGAATAAGAATAAGAATAAGAGGAAAACAAAGAAATATTAAAGACGTTAAAAACTTTAAAATTTCTTCTTCTCTGTGATGTGTTTCTTGAATACGAGGGCGACATGGATCTCCACAATTTCTTACTTTTGTAGCTCTTATGAATGCTTGTCTTCCATCCATCTATTCAAGCTCGTCAGATAGCTTGCTCTCTTTCTCGATTGCCTTCCGTATGTCTTGCGAGTATTACTCACATACTTCTTTCCACAAAATGGCCTAAAGATTACAACTCTTTTCCATGTTAAGTATAAGCTTCTTAGAACTTCCTACTTATTTACATACTTCGTTCATAGTGTTCCCAGAATCCTTCTGTAAAGCCACATATCTTTTGCTGTGTCATTTTTTCTTGTTTCTAATGACATTTTCCTGTTTATTAACATTTCTTATGCTGGCAATGAAAACCTATGGATAATCTTCTTAACAATATTGAACTCATAACACGCCAGGCAAATCTCTGTGTGCAACACTGAATGTGTTTGGTGTAGCGACTTGATAAAAAGAATGTATAAGTTCATGGGCGAGGGTATATGCATCTTATACAGATCGTCTCTTTTAACCTTGACCCAAATATTATTAATTAAACTCGTAGACACACATGCAAATTATGGGAATGCGGTTGAATGTTACTTTATATTTTTCTTTGCTTGTTTTCTGGTCTTCTGATAATTTATTTTCTTTTGGTTGTTGTGTTCTTGAAATGTTTCTGTATATTTCATTTGTATGACTTTTTTTATCTTTCCATACTCACTCTAACTACATACATATAGACTTGTGTTTGTATTTTTGTATTACAGCCTTCCATCAATAGGCTCTTGTTTGGCTTCCGAAATGAAACTCATTAAAAATACATCAGGGGATTTAGATGGGGAATCCACTTACCGTCCCCAGAGCAATCGTTTGTGTCATATATCACAACTCTGCACTTTGCCACCGAGACAATTTAAAACCTCTCTAAGAATTGGCCCAGAAAAATGCTTTTTGCGAATCTTGACTCAACCCCAGCCTCAATCCGTTGTTTTTTTTTTTTTTTTCTTTCTTGCTTTCTTTCTCTTCGAAGATTTTACTTTTTCAAGAATGGGCTGTGAGATTTTTTTAAATTTTATCAATTGCGACATATTTGTTCTTTGTGTAATTTTGATGCTTTTCATTTGCTAAGTTGGAAATATTTGTTCCTTCTTTTTGAATTTTCCTTCTTTTTTTTACTTTATATTAATTTCTTAATGTCTTTAATACTTGTAGACTTTTATTCTTCACTGCAATTCTCATTCATGATTAAATTTTATCTTTCTGTTTCTTTTATGCAAGTTTCATTAATTCTTTAATTCATCATTTTCTCTTTTATTAACTTTTCTCTTTCATTACCATTCTTTTTTAATTGTCTTCATTTATTCAACTGTTTTTCTTTTTTCTTTCTTTAGAATTATTTTTTATTCATCTTTTTATTTCTTTATTTTTGATTTTTGATTTGGATTCCGGGTTGAAATCCGTTACCAATAAATAACAAACGCCAGGAATGAAGACATGAAATTAATGTATTAACGTAATAATACAAACTGTTAAAATAGGTTAGTAGTTCCAGTAATACGGGTTCGTAGCAAAATATATATACAGTCTTTGGTATTGAAGTATCGCTGTATGTTATCTTGCTGAGTCTACGTGCTCGCTCACTGTGACTCCTACAACGCTGTTACCTTACCCTCACTCTCCCGGTTACCTACAACCTTTTACTCTTGTCACTTTGGACTCGACTCTTCGGTCTTGCTGTATTTATCGATCCTCCCACGAGAACTGAATGTGGCACAAGGCCGGTTTAATGTGGGTATCTCAGAGCCCGTAGGCTCGGCCAAAAATATAGCCTTTGAACCGGCCTAGACGGGTTCAGGCCCGGTTTACCTCCCCAGACGAAACCTTGCCCTTCGGCAAAGCTTCGTCCGGGTTCCTCTCTGCTAACGCAGAGAGTTCTACAGACGTCGCTTACAGTCAAAGACTGTATCACGACTCAGCTAGACTCGGAGGTCTTGCTCTCTCTCTTCACGTAGCCGTAGTATATGTATATACTGGGTGAGTCCATTTGTGTAAAAAGGGGTGGACCCCCTCAACAATTTTTTTTTATTTATCTGTATTTCTTTCTTTTTCTCTATCTTTCTCTGTATTTATTTTTCGTTTATCTTTTTTCTTTCTTTCTCTTTATTTTCTATTATTATTCATTTATGAATCTGTTTTTTTTTTCTTTCTTTCTGTATCTTCATTTATTTTCCTTTTGTCATCTTTTTTTAATTTATCATTATATTTCTTTCTTTCTTTCGTTTTTTTTTTTCTTTTAAAAAAATTCTCCCTTTTCTGCCAATGTCCTGGGTATGGCGGTAAACTACATCCGCGTCATGGGTAAGACGATAAACTTCGTTCAACAGCAAGGCCTCTGATCTGGTTTTGAGAAGCGTGGAACTACCTCTTAATTGCTGCTGTTCCCAGGTTCACCCTGACCCGGAGTGGTAAAACCTATTAGAGTCCTAACTATGGGTAAATATTTAACACTCAAACTGGAGTCAAAACATTATGAAAGTGAAAAATAGGTTTTGATACTAGAAATACTTTGTAAAAAAAAAAATATACCAGAAAATTTTTTTGAAGAAACATTATGACTAGCAATATAATTTGGAGAAAGAAATACAAGAAATAAAAATCTTGTTGGCTCTAAATAACCCATTGAGGTTGATATGCCGTAAAACAAAACAAAACAAACTAAACTTTTTCTCCCAATCCATTCCGAAGATAATGGATCGGTAATTCCATCACCTGACTCGGATTTAACTGAATATTGATCTAACGTTATTCTGTGTATTGTTCGATGTACGTGATTATTATTCATTAATGAATTAAGTGCATTAACAGTGAAGGAAAGTATTTTGAAAAATATTCGCTGTGTAAGATAAATGCATTCTTTAACAATAACGTTGCTGACTTATTCGTGTACCTACGGATATATTTATTCCCTTACACTATTTCGTGCAAATTAAATGAAAAATAAATGAAAAAGAAAAAGAAAACTTTGCAAAGCAGAATATTCCTTGTACTATCGAAGAGAAAATTAGAAATCCAACCATTTTAAAATGTCAGCAACAAAAGCATTGCAATAACGGGAGCTGCAGCAATCGAATAACAATAGAATGGCAATCCAATTCTTTCCTCCTTTTCATGATCTCGAGGAGTGCCATTATGACGTCATTATTGTCAAGCGTTCAATTTCAACCACTCTACGACTCCGGTAAACGATTGAATCACGGGGAAAAGGGAACAGAAATACGCTCAAGATTAGAAGGAGGCACAGTTTGGAAATGTTATAACGTCACTTTATTGTATATAGAAGGAAATAACTACTTTTTTTTTCAAGTATCTGTCTTCTATAGCAGCGAATGACGGACAACCTCTTCAAAGATGAAGAGACTTGAAGCAACAGAAATATGGTTCTACAGAAATATGCTGAGGATAACATGGGCCAAACATGTGAGCAACAACGAGGTTTTGGAGAGAATGCAAACAAAAAGGAAACTTATACTTAACATCTTGAGGAAGCTGTTGAAATTTCTGGGGAGTGTAATAAGGAAGGAGCGCTCGGAAAATCTGATACACACGGGATAGATTGAGGAAAAGAGGGACAGACGAAAGCAGCGCGTAATGGGCTTGAGCAAATGAATGGAAGAACATGGTTTGAAAGAGATAACAAAAATACAAAATTTATTAAGCGCTACAAGAGATAAGAAGTTGTGAGGGTCATGAAAACCTACTCCCTGAAGCGGGATGGTACATAAA
This sequence comes from Acanthosepion lycidas, assembly GCA_963932145.1. Taxonomy (NCBI): domain Eukaryota; kingdom Metazoa; phylum Mollusca; class Cephalopoda; order Sepiida; family Sepiidae; genus Acanthosepion; species Acanthosepion lycidas. Next base: position 38,972,974 of record OZ010577.1, on the reverse strand, counting down.
AGAAGTTTATTTTCTGAATCAGACTATGTTGTTTGTATTTCTTCTGTGGGTGACAATGCGTCAAGTAGAGAATCGTCGCTACAAAAAAACGAAATATAGTATAGAGATGAGAGTGATAATTGTAGATATAAACATGAAAAATGGTTCATGCTCCTCATACGATTATATTTTACATAACAAAAATAAATATGAGTTATGACAAACGCTATTTTCTGTACAGCATACGTATAATACGGTATCAACATAAAACTGGAAATGTAAAAAATTCTCATATTCTGCCCAATTTCGGATTTTTGTTTATTAGGAGTAGATAGGCTCTCCTGTCGCCCAGTCCATACTCCTTCTTTTCTTGAACAGGTCTAGAGGCTTATCCAATGTCTCCTGTTTAGTAAAATGTTCCCGGTCCCTTTTCTTTTCTCAGACCTTAGTACTGGCTTAAACAATCTTTCACTGACCTCGCAAGAATCCAAACCCTTAACTTCACAATCATTGAATCTCTCACGCAAGTGGTTCGCCTCCCAACGCGTTTGCCCAGTAAACATGACGGACATACTTCACTTTTTTGCTTCTATCACTGATTCTTGTCGTAATAAGTAGCTCTGTCCTCTTGGCAACTCTGATCATGCGGTAGAGACTGTAAAAATCTCCTTCCTCTCCGTCACCAACCGAAAACGCCCTACCAACAGAATATCCTCCTGTTATCAATAAGCAGATTCAGATTAGGGATAAATAAATACTTTTAATTTTATAATAATTTTATTAAATATATTAACAATTATATAATGTGTATAACATATCTCCTTTCGTAAAAATAATATTCCTAATACATTGTGTGATAGTTAAAAAGAAAACGATAAAAGTAAAAAAAAAAACAATATAAAAGCGAAAAAAATGAAAAATGAGACAGATAAAGTAAACATCTAGATGTAAGGGACTTGAGATCTTTAAAGATTGATGAACACTGCATCTGTAACGTTTCTATATAACGTTTCCACCTTTAACATTTCCATTTTGATTATGCTATTGTGGAATCAGTGCAAGAGCCACTCAAGGCAGAATCTTATTGATCGAGATTTTATGAACATAAGACTTGTAGATTTTGATTATACAGAGGGTACTTACGATAGATAACGGTTGAGAGTGGACTTGAATACGTTAATCCAGTAATGTATGGGGAAGCGTCTCCTCAAGAGTCTCTTGCAAAACAGGAAAGCTATATATAAAACAGATTACATTAATGAAACCACTGTCTGAAGAAGTTCCTTCTTCACATTCACTAACCCCGATTATATATATATATATATATATATATATATATATATATATATATATATATTAAATTTACTAATTTAAAAATATGGTTCCATCCCTACACAGGAATTACCATGTTTCAAAAACAGAAATTAAACTTCAAATTTAATTATAGAATGAAATTAAAAACCCTACCCTAGTACTGCTTCATTTTCACGCGAATTTTTCTAACTAATCGTTTGAAAATGAAACAGTACTAGGGATTTTAATTTAATTCTATAATTAAATTTGAGTGTTTAGTTTCTATTTTGAAACATGTGTTGCGATGGAACCATATTTTTGAATTTGTAAATTTACAATATTTATGCTCTGCAGAATTGTATTGAGCACGGTTTTTTTATATAATAATAATTAATAAGAACACCGGATTATAACTTTTACTGTTCTTTTTCTTTATTTTAATATATATATATATATATATATATATATATATATATATATATATATATATATATATATATATATGGGTAAAAATAGCACAACGGGCTGTGTATCTTGCGTTGCAATCGGTCTAGACGTAGGTAACACTAAATTCAGAATTGTTATGTAGCTCTAGTGTAGCTCATACTATACACCTAAAGAAAGATTGTTCACATTGGTTCCATGATCCCGACTACGGTCAAATGAAGATGACATTTTTATTCTCCTCCATCAATAGGAGTAGAGAGGCTCGACTGCAGTCCGTGTCACGATCATTACCGGTCTTTTGAACAGGAGTAGAGATTTTACTCTTATTTTCAGTTTAAGATTAGGATGCGAGGTCTTTCTAAAGCCTAGTTCAGCTCTCTTCTCCTAACTCTTGTCCTTTCCTAAGCTAACATAACCACACGGTAATCGCCTACCTTGAGTGGTCCTTGAACTTTCTATTAGGTGAATATACATACATACATATATATATATATATATATATATATATATATATATATATATATATATATATAATTATTTATTTAAAAATATGATTCCAACGCTACATAAGAGTTCTCATGTTTCAAAACAAGAGGTGTTTGTATTATATATATATATATATATGTGTGTGTGTGTGTGTGTGTGTGTGTGTGTCTGTGTGTGTCTTCTGTGTGTGTGTGTGTGTGCAAAGAACACGCGGTCCTAGAATTACCTGAGTGTGTGTCCAGGCGCGCAAGTGATAGGGTTGTGTTGTGATGGCCTCTGTTATGGTAGCCGTCTAGGCAAAGACAACTCTGATGTAACACCCGCCTAAGTTTTATTCCAGATATTATGTAACTGCTTACTTTTGCTCATCTTACCATTGTAGTTGTGAGTCATTGCAATGATGTGCAAGTCGTACACAGCTATAATCTCAGCGGGGCCATTGATGACATCTTAATATCTAATATTAAATATACATTATATACAATCACTCTAGCCACACGAACACATGCGTGCGCGCACTCGTGCATGTATGCATGTATTGTCACTGTGTGGGTGGTGTAATGGAAGTTCTTTATGTCGTGTCCTTTTAGCTCTACACAATTTCCTGTCCATTGTAGCTCTTAAGAAATTCTATCTTTTTGTTATCTGTCCTAAACTGTGTTCTGTCTTCCATTTACTCAAGTTTGATAGGTAGGTTAAACGTTATTTTCCTCCGTCCCTCTTGCCTTCAATCCGCCCTGCAAGTATCAAATATTCCAAGTCCTCTTTTCTCATTATGTACCCTATGAAATTTCATCTATCTCTTTCTGATATTAAGTATAAGTGTTCATTTTAGTTCCATTTTCTTAAAAACTTTGTCGGTGCCCACACGTTCAGTCTATGGTATTCTCAGCATCATTCTGTAGCACTTCATTTCTTTGGCTTCAAGTCTATGCGGATATTCTTCAGCATTCTATGAGAAATAAAAAGAGCCGTTCACTTAAGCGCAAATACTCTTGGAAATGGTAGGAATCAATCCCATTTACCATAATCTATGAGCTAAATAGCAACCCTTTTTGGGATCTCTCGCCACTGTTTTGCTACCAAACTAGAAAAAGGAAAAATTTGATTTCAAAAGCGTAAACACATATTTAGGATGCAAGGAATGGCGATATTCGTCATACGAGTCCCCAAGCCATAAGGTATAAAAAGTGAGATACAGAGAAATAGAGAGAAAGATATTTCGATGTATACAAATTGAGAAACAGATGTGATATAATTCAGGGTAACTTTAATTTCCTCCATCCAATGCTAATGGGATTTTAAAATTTTAATAGACTGTTTATAGAATTTTCTAGGAATACGAAAACATACCTTACTTTCCGGATTCGGAAACACTTGAATATTTTACATCGACCATCTTTAGTTTTTCACCGAAAATGAATTTTTGTGTTTTCATTTAACAAGCGCAACAAAATTATAAGTTTCAAGTTATATCAGGTACTTTAACTGAAATGAAATAAATGAATCTTGCTCTGCTGGGTATTAATAGTTAAGTAGTTGATAAAAAAGGAACTTAAGCAACAAGATGAATGTTTATAATAAATGAAAGAAATAAAAAAGAAGCAAATTCCGAACTAAAGATAATAAAAGAAGGAAAAATAAATAATGAAAAATCAGCTGAAACTTCATGATGAATGACAATGAGTATAAGAGATGAGAAAGAGACGATAAAGGAAAGAACAAAAAAAAAGGAGAAAGCGGAGAGACAAAGAAGAAAAAGAAAAGAAAATGAGAATAGAAAGAAAAGGCTAGAGTTAAAAGGAGATTTTGGAAAACGTCACATAAAATAAAATAAAAAAGAAATCCCTTATACAAGAAGGCCTAAAACATTTAAAGATTTAACTGTAGAGAACAAAAAAAAAGAAGATTAGAAAAGGATAAGAAAGAAGGCTAGAAAGAAAGAAAAGACTAATATGCAGAGGGTGGCATGAAATAAGAGGGAGAAAGATGCAACGAAAAGAATGAACAGAAGTAAAAAAAAAAAACAAAAAAAAACACACACACACAAAGAAGAAAAGAAAATTAAGAAAGTAAGACAGAATGATACATAGGAAGATAAAAAGAAGAAAAAAAAACAGAGGAAAGTTCAAGGTAAGGAAAGATGGGGCGAAAAATAAAGAAAGAAAAAAGAGAAGAAAAAAAAGGAAACGATAAGAAAGTATTGAAAGGAGAAGGATCGGAAATGAATTAAAATAAAGAAACAAAGAACATTAAAGGAAAGAAACGAAGATGAAATAAAAAGAAGGAAGAAAAAAAGAAAAATAAAGACAGGAAATAAAGAAATATAACAAAAAAAGAAATGAAGAAGAGAAGAAAGAAATAACAAAAATAAATAAGCCCACAATTTGTGAGCTTTCTGGGATACCGGTTATTTATTAAGCTATATAAGAGAAATCGATGTAGCGTTATCTGTACATTAGGGTAAAGGAAAAAGACTGAAATATAGAAAGAAAAGCATAAACAAAGAAGAAAATTTTATTGAACAATTGGTAAACATACTGCGTGATGAGGATGGGAAACGCCAGAAAAAAAAAAGAGAAAATCGGAGAGAAAGATATCAGTAAAAAAGATACTATAAAAATGAGCTCAGTAGAAAGAAAAAAGAAAGAAAGAGGGAACTGTGTAAAAAATAAAGTAAATTAAAAAAGAGAAAAATATAAACGAAATAAAAGAGAAAAGGAGAGAAAAAGAAAAAAAAAACGAAAAAACACGACAGGCAAAAATCTTTACAAAGTAACAAAAATATATTGGCAAATGTAAGAGGTAAAAAAAAAAATGAGTAAAAACAATATGGCGCAGTTTTTAACTTTTCCTATAATTTTTCCAATTTTGAAAATGTCAACCATTTTATATTTGATTATATTTACGCCAAACGGAGATCCACTCCTCTATATCTGCCTTCTGACAGTGCTCGTGCTAGTGTTGGGGTTATTAGATTAGCAAGACAGATTTAGCAAAATGTGATAGCGGCAATTTTCACAGCGTTTATGGCGTAAACAAATCCGGCAAAATTGCACTTGCCAATAAACAAATCAGAAACTCGGTGCATTCGACCAAAACTAAAATTCTCATGTTTAAAAAATAATTTTAAAACACACCACACACGCACGCACGCCCGCATATGCATACATACAGACAATATGAAGTCTATAGGCATAGGAAGTACTGGTGGGTATTAATAAAGCTTACGCAAGAGAAATCGATGTGGCTTTTTCTATACACCAGTAAGTTCGTAGCATTAAAGAAAGCATGTATTTTACGAAAGGAATATTTATTTTATATCATAACCGCGTTTCTTTTCAAGAAGCTGCATGTTAAATATTTATTAAATATCGAAAATACATAGAACATATTAGATCAAAATAAAGTTATTGACTACATGTCATTGTTGTATGTCCAGGGTCGACCTGGAACCTTTGTAATATAATGTTCCATGTTGATTCTAAGAAGAAGTGAGAAAACTTGAAGCTTTATTCAACTTAGAATGAAGTGTGCCCTACTGGGCATGCTTAAATACAGAATACGCATAAGGGGAGATAATGCACACCACAGTCTACTAATTTATTGATGTACTGTCGTTTAAGATTTTATATATGATTGATTAAAGGCGATAATGGCTTTCCAGTTTCTTTTCCTTCATTATTTGTGAAATGACGTTGACATTGGGAAAAATAACATAGCGGCTTTCCGTTTCGTTCTCCAGTTTTGAAACCAGAGCAATCCTACTGGCTGACAGCCAAGGCTAGAAGAGATGTTGACCTTTTTGCTTTCTTAAGGGCATTTTAACAAAATGATCTCAGCTCCTCTATTAAACTTTAAGCGCTGATAATCTTTGTTACCCAAACATCCTATGATAAAGTTAATCCTTCTATAAAACAACACATGGAGATTTATGCTGTTAGTTATTTCATAAGCTAAAGCCACATTTAAACCTGTTTGTAATTCCGTGTTTTAATCTTCTTTCCTTGTTTGTTTGAACGTTCCTACGATTTCTTCTCTTTATTTGATCATTTTTAATGTGATGTGGGATACGCAAACACATCACCACACAAGAAACAATGCTCGCGCCCTCGATGTTTTTGTAATTTCAAAATCAGTTTCACTTCAGTACATGTCTTTTGTATAGACAGAACATGATCCGAAGAAAGAAAGGAAGAATTAAAGATCAGTTGAATCGTTATATTTTAGTGGTGAAAACAAAGCGAGTCGGTAATGAAAAATTCCATAGATGCACACGCTTTCAACAAGAATCCTTTTCAACTAACGGCAACTTCAAACTATTAGCTTGGTGCAAAAATAATTTCGTTTTCTCACTTATGTTAATATGTCAAAAAATGACATTATTTTTGCACCCGCCTAATATCTTCGGTTATCTAACCCCAGCGACGACGAAATCCGAAGACGTATTGGGATGGACAAAGATGCAGTCCTAAAGCTATGCAGAGTATTACGAGACAGGAGGCTTTGGTAACAAAGAAAAGAATACTGAACTGCTACGTGATGTCTGTCCTCCTTTACGGCGGTCTCCTCAAAGATGAAGATGAGACTCGAGGCAACTGAGGTATGGTTCTACAGAAGGATGATAAGGAGACCTTGGACCAAACATGTGCGCAACGATCATCTTTTAGAGAAGATGAAAACAAGGAGGAAGCCTATACTTAACATCAGGAAGAGGCAGCTTAAATGTCTTGGACTGGTAATGAGAAAGCAGGGCTTGCAGAATTTGATACTCACAGAGCGGATAGAGGGAACGAGAGACATGAGAAAGTAACGAGTGACATACTTGGCGGGCTTAAGCAGGTGGATGCCAGAAAAGGTTTGGGCGAAGTAGCAAAAGAACAAAACTTATTGAGAACTACAAGGGATAGGGGAAATGTGGAGAGCCATGATCGCCAACACCCTGAAGGGTACATAAAAGAAGAACCCCTTTTAACAAAAAAGTTATTCCAACAGCCACTTCTAAAAGTTCAACGGACTCTCTCTCTCTCTCTCTGTATGTTTGTTTAACGGCATATCAACACCTTATGGGTCATTTAATGCCATTTGAAAAAAAAAATTCTGTGTGCTTTGGTAACTTGTTTTGAAAATATATTGTTGGTATTTTTTTTTATTTCGATAATGTATTTCTGGTAATTTTTTGCAATATATTTTTATATTTTCATGTTTGACTTCAGGCCTTGCTGCCGGATGTAGTTTATCGTCATACCCAGGAATCCTCTGTGGATGTAAATCTTTCCCTGCATATACATATAGACTTTTATTTATAATCAAACATCTGCAAAAGTCATTCATTCCACACAATTTAAGGATTAACCCAAGACTTGAAGAAGTTAAGATTTTTGCGATCGCATAAGTATCCTCTTCAGAGGCGGTTCAAAAACGTTCGGTCCGTTGGAAGAATATCTGAGTGAAACTTCATTCTTACGAATGAAATAAGAAGGGAATGATTTTTCCCACTGTAGGTGTCATGGTAGGTCTTAGCTTTGAAATTCATAACTAGAAGAACAGTGGACCATCGAACATTTGTCATGGAAATAGCGATAGATTAGAGAGAGGCGTTCGACGTTTCGTCCATGAGAAAGTGTAAGTAAAGTGGAAAATAATTCAACAGCCACAAGGTCACTTAGATGCTTTGAACTCAGTAACGAACGGAAAATGAGGACTCAGCAGCTACAGACTATATATAGTAAGAATATTCCATTTTGGGACTTACCTGGCTTTCGTAAAATATAGAGCATTGCAGGAGTAGTAATTTAATACCTAAAGTGGTAGAAGGGACGGACTATTTTCCCGTCATCTTTAGCGATCATTGTATATGTGCGTTCCGCTTGAAGTTGTGGGTTAACATGAATCCCAGTAAGCGTTCAAGCCTATTGGGATTAAAATCTCCGCAAAACCTAATTGAGAAAACAATTATTAGAAGAATCATTATTATAAGTGAAAATTTAGTGTCTTTTCAGGGACGATGGAATGTTTCCAGTTTGGATTTGGTGATACCGAGTGTTTCAAGCTAGTAATTCAGCCTAATCAGCTGCTAAAGGTACGTGAAAATAGAGATCAGCCGCCATACCCTGATCAGCAATAGATTTTTTTTCCTGCGCCCGTACACACTTGTATCATATTTAGTGGAGATTTGTGTTTTTGACAGATTGTTAACGTAAGGTTGAAAGAAGGTAACAGATGGAAAAGTGCCTTGGGGAGTGATTGCATTGATCTCATGGGTTTCAGAAGACTGGCCATTAGCAAAAATCTTCATGTACATTCCAGTTAAAGAAGGACTTGAGATTGCACATCTTGACAAAGGCCTTTGATATATATATATATATATATATATATATATATATATATATATATATATATATATATATATGTATGTATATACAAGCAGGAGAGCCCAGCGTTGCCCGGGGATGTAACAGTAAGAGATAGATCAAGTATCGACCATCATAAAGACTGAAAAATAAAATTGTCAAAGCTTATTGTTTAAGGTTAACGGACAGGCATGTCTTAATTAGTTTTTTTTTTTTTACGAATTGGTCAAACCCAAACTCAAACAAAAACATTGTTTTCAATCGTTATGAGTCTATCGATTGAATAGAATTTTATTATAAACAACTGTCTTGTAAATGGAATTTTTAAAGCATTCTGAATGTAAAAAAAAAGTTTGTAAGACAATAAGAAACACTACCTGCCAAAAAAAAAAGTGAAATTTTGTTGAAATCGGTTGAAAAATGTAGGAAATCCGATCCCATATATAAACGACTACACACACACACACACACACACACACAAACAATTTGGTTTTTATAATAAGTATAACTCGATATGAGTTGTCCCCCTTTCATTCTAGCGACAGAATCGTATTTTATCGTGTTTTCAAATTGATTTCCTGCAAAAACAATTGTGTTTTTCCAATTTTTGGCGCTGTCAGATACAAACCGCAAGGTAATTTTATGCAGTCCTGTGAAGTTTTGTTGAAATCGGTTGAAAAATGTTGGAAATCCGATCCAATATATAAACGTACAGACACACACACACAATCTGCGTTTTATAAGATAAGTAAGACGATCGCCCGCGTAATTAATCTATTGTTTAGTGCTTCAATAATTCTGAGTGTAGTAGCAATGAATCTAGAATAGCGAAATGGATATTTTTGTCGCCCATATGGCTGTTTCTTTCAGTGGATATAAGAATCACACTTTGGACATCGTACCAAAAAACACAAATTTTGCCAAAAGTCATTCTGCCTGCCCTCTCTTCTGGTGGGAGTTTTATTATATCAAGCTGCCACTGATTCGCCAAAGAACCAGCTAATCAGCGTAGGGGCGGGGGCTATTTTAAAAACAAGGCTCTTTAACCTTTTTTCATTATTTTCTCATCACATACCCGCTGTCTGCAACTTCGAGATCTTTGGTCTTGGCTGTTGCAAAAAATGCATGCAATCCTGGGCGTCTTTGCCCTCTGTGGTAGTTCAATAGAGGGGATCAAAAACTTCTTATCAGCGACTTAAAGTGTTTGCTGATGACATTATGTAAGCTGATAAATCGATACTCCGATGAGGATGAGCAGTCCTCATTATTGCAGGCACAGCTGAAACGTTTATAGAATTGGGGACATTTCTCCTTCAGGCATCGTTTTAAAAATTGCCATGATTGGATATAATTTTCGGTTAATGTTCTTAACAACCACTAGTAGTTTATCCGGACCGATAGTCTTTTTAGCGTCAAGGCTTTTGATAAGTGTGAAAACTTACTCTGCTTTGATAGAGATATCACTAATTGTGTGCCCCGTGAGATGGGAGAAGTCAGGTGTGAGATGACCCTTCTCGTTTAACGTGGGATTAGAGGCAAAGATCATTGCAAAGTGTCTTGACTTATCTGACGAAGATGATATAACTTCTGGGTTATTTATGATAATAAGCGCTAACGGTTTGTCTTTACTGAAAATTTTGTCTGAGATTTTCCAGAACTCAAGGGAATCAAGCATTTTGTTTTCAATTCAAGGGAATCAAGCATTTTGTTTTCACCTTAAGGGAATCAAGCATTTTGTTTTCAACTCAAGGGAATCAAGCATTTTGTTTTCAACCTTGGATTGGATTGACTGTATATGACTGCTCTTTGGATTTTCCTGACTGTATTATGAAGCGGCATTTATAAAATAGATTTAATTTAGTAAATAAATATTACAAGTGAAAAGTCTTCATTTAGAAATGTCAAAAATAACTCTTGCCTGTAGCTGAATAATATGGCGTAACGTATTGGAGAGGGTAGAGGATTAAAATTACTACTGATCTTTATTTTGCATAACAATCTCTAGATTGACCGACCAATATAGATGTTTTAATGCAATCATTTAATTTTCTTTGAAAGAAAAACAAAAACTAGATATTTATTTCATAAAAGCTTCTGCCATATAGCCTGAGAATAGAAATTGCATAAATTGCTTCGCGCTTATAAATATCGCAGAAATTGAATTTGAATTTGAGTTACGTCAAAATTGGAAAGTTTTAGAAATGAGTTGTGTCTGGGAAGTTTAACTATCGCTGCTCGGGTCACAGAAGTGTTTGAGACAACAATTGGCTGAATTTTGGATCGATGTGTGCAGGATGCGAGTTCAAGTCTCATCTGAAATTAATTCTATACCATTCCGACTTCACGCTGTTTTCTTCAGTAGTCGAAGAGTTAATTAATCTGGTCTTGTGATGGGGAATAGCAATATTATTAGGATAAAGGTAATACAATAACAGTCAAAGCGCTTAATGTTAAAAAGTTAAAATTTTCCAGCTTTGGTTCCATGTTGTTGGTAGGAAGATCTTCGCTTGCACTTTTTCTCTCACTTTATTTCTCTGTCGGACTCTCTCTCTCTCTCTCTCTCTCTCTCATTCATTCATTCATATATATATATATATATATATATATATATATATATATATATATATATATATATATATATATATATATATAATCCTAGTGTGCCAGAGCCTACATAACTAGGTTCAAGCTAAATGGATCTCCCGGGAAGCATGCTTCCCGGAAGATCCATTTAGGTGAAACCTAAGTAGGTAGTTCCTGCCTCACTAGGATATTTTTTATACTCTACTCAGCGTATTGCGTATTTTACGTTTTTTCTTATTTATTCGATTTGAGTTTTTCCTTTGGACTAGAAATTACGGTACTGGACGATTTTTTCGGTCTACTCAGATGTTTTTAGTTCTTTTTTTTCTCCAAATTTTTCCCAAATACCTATTTTTTATATATTTTTTATTTGCAAACTGTGTTATCCGTGTTTTTTCAGACCAACCAAGTATAATTATTAGGTTGGTGCAAAAATAATGACGTAATAATGTCGTTTTTTGACGTTAAAAAATACGTCAAAAACGACATTATTACGTCATTATTTTTGCACCAACCTAATATTAGCATAATATATATATATATATATATATATATATATATATATAGTAGTCATTGAGGTCAACAACCAGCGGCAACTATCTGTTTCATGCTTAAAAGCAGCGAAAACAATATACACATGGCCTGAATATTGCGTCTAAGCATGAAAGATTCTTTCCACTGGCCGTTGCCCTCAATGTCCACATACGCTCTATCCATGATATGAACATCTTAGCCCGTATTTATAGCATACCTTAAAACTATATATATATATATATATATATATATATATATATATATATATATATATATATATATATATATATATGAATTTACTCACAGTTATTGAAGGAAATGTTTTCTCTTTCAGTTTTGCTTTCTGTCTCTAGCTGGGATAAAATAACAGGACAGACAGGAACCTATAGCCTTGAGTAGCAACCAATCTAGGAGAAGGAAACTCTGTATTCAAGCAACCTGCTGCATCTTTACGCAAAAAAGCAAATCTGTCATTAAGATGAGGGACGGAATAACATCAACATTCATGGAGCGAAAGGAACCGGCAATCCATTGAACTATTCTGCCTTGAACCACAATTGTGAGATTGAGTAGAGTAAATTACTACAGCTGTGCAAAAAATGCCCTAACTGAATAAAATGAATGAAAGATTTGAATCTAATTATTATTCCATCAAACTCCTGACACCAATGTCTATCATAAAAGTACAACCTGAAAAACACAAATTCTTAAAACAACACTCAACAGAGAAAGTAATTGTAAAATAGTCGACATGCTAAGAATTACATCAATGCATGTTCGGATTTCAGTTTCATATTTGTTATTGTTTGGTAAAATACCTCAGATATTTAAACTTTACATGTTTGATGGTAATATCTTCAATTCTTAGTTCACGTCTTGGTTTTTCTTTTGATGAGAAACATATATTGTTTCTATATTGGATGGAAATCTTTTCTTTTCACTTTTCTTTAATACGATTGCTGCCAGGTGTTATAGTTTTCATCCTGCCTGCAATTAACACATTGTTATCATCATATCTTATATTAAAAAATTCGTCTACCGATGATAAATCAGGGCTTAAAATTGGCATAACTCTACGAGACAGCTGTTTAGAATGTTTAAAACATTTCCTGATATGGAAAACTGATCGGAGAGACCAAGATCGGAACTTTCTTTTATCGAACCTGTATCAGAGATAACTAGTGACATCAGCTATTTTACTGTCCGCGGCTACCTAGTAATCCAATTACCGGTGTTATTTCACGGCATTAATCATTTGTCTATATCCACCAGCATTTCGAGAATTTTATAGTTTCATTCGCTCAAAGACCATTTTAAACCATTGATCTGAAAAGTTAGTTGTATATAGTTGACAGTTTAGAGTCTGGTGCTATACATGACATCCATATCAAAGTCTGAATCTTACTATTTAAGAGCATTGGTTACAGCATGATTTAACCTCTACAAGGTAAAGCCACTCGAGGTAGAGGGTTACATTAGGAGGCAATTTGTGCGGATAGGACTAAATGGTAATAGTTAACTATAGGCTTGAATAAGTTATGATTGTAGCGATCTGGGAAACATACTATTGGGAGTCGGTTCCACAGGACAGTGGTTCGCGGAAAGAAGCTATCCGATGTAATACGGAGGATATATGCGGGGATTTGCTACTATGCAAGTGCCATGGCGTATCCTTGCCGTAAAGTTTTGAATTGGCGAGACAAGCGAATGTAGCTCGTCCGTACACTTGAGTTTTCAGGTTAATATCTTTAGATTTTAAGAATGTTTTTGAAATGATAATGGTACAAGACTTGCTAATTAACCCATAGGTGGGGACAGAAGATGTGTATCTATATATTCCCCAGGGTATTTGCACGTATATAACAAAACCAATGGGAAATGAAACTCGGTTCTCCGATCAAATCCCGGGCCATTATCCATTACACAACACTGACATCTAAGCTTACACTATCTGCTATTCTCAAGCTATCGCCCATCTTGTTACTTACGAAGGTCGATGTTGCTTAACGGAAACCAGTCCTTCAACGTGTGGCCATAAGCCGTAGCAATTTAATGTGTTGTTTGAAACTACCTCTAGCAGAGTCTATTCTTTCTTCAATTCCCTTAACTCTTATACTATATTTATTATAGTCAGTTATGTGAAATGCATGATACCCGCTTAATCGATCACTGACGAGGCAGATTTTTTTCCGGCAGTAGGGGGCCATTTCTTTCTGCGGTAGACCAGTTGCTATCCAAGGCTATAAAACCAAGTCTATATTGCTATTTATCCATAGCTAGGTGAAAGAAGATGATTCATACCTTTTCCAAGGGTATTAGCACATGTGAATGCAATTGATTCGACTGGAATTCGAACTCGGCTCTCTGATTCCTCAACCCGAGCCACTATCAATTACTCCACTGTAAACCTAATTATTTGAATTATTTTGCATTTACTAAATCCACATCCTGAAATTTTGATGATTATACAGAGTCTGTGCCATCACTGAGTTAATTCCAGCTGCAGATCATATTTTCTTTTTTGGTTAGGTTTATCTTGTGTTCTATTTCTTGAAACACTTGGGAGAAGGCGTTGATTTTTTCGTCAAGATTATCCTTATCCCAGCTCTGAATAGCTATGTCATCAGCATACCCTCACCTCATCATCAGTACATTGGCCACAAGAGAGAAAGCAGGATCACTGTCTTCCATGTGTAGATTTCTTTTGGATGTGGTTTTGAATGCTTAAATAAGCAGTACCGATCTTTTCAAATTTGTTTTTGTAGGACCCGGTCTAAGAAAAGATTAAATAGACCGTGGTTCTCATTTCTTCCTTGTCGTACTCCTGATCAGGATTGAATATTTGCATACTGAGGTCCTAGACTGATATACATGTTTACATAAATCAATGCATTCAGTTGAAATCTAATGAATGAGAAGAAACAGTCTCTACTGCTGTGATCACGTGCTGCAATGAGGCCAACATAGCAGATATTCAATTTTCTAATGGAGTGGTATTCAATCCTCTGGAGTTGTTAAAGTCCTATGCTATTATTACAGACCTTACCAGAATGGGGGAAAAAAAGCTCAGTTGTGAGGAGTTTACATTCATTAAAATAGGGTCCACCAAAAGAAATGATACCTAAGTGTGAAATGCCTTTAAAAAATGGACGATAATTCTATAGGCTTTTAGTTTTACTTCCAACTTAATATATTAAACTTAATATTCACAACAAGCAAAAAAAACGTTCGTGTAACTCTCCTTATGAGTAAAATCTATAAATTATTCCAAATTGTGTCAACACAACATAATTCTCTTTAAAAAAAATTTTCAAAAATAAAATACTCTTCTGAATTCTTTTTATTTTTTTAAATAATTAAATGATTTGAACATTAATTAATCTGTATTAAAATAAATATTACTTTTATTTTACATATCGCAACAATGAATCTTTCTTAAAACGGCGGCTGTTTTTTGTCTTGTTGAGTGATCTACTGGGGGAGCCTGATGCTTAAGAAATGTAAATAAATCGATATAATGGAAAAATATATAAAGAATAAGACGTGAACGCCTTTTTATATATATTTTAACTCCTAAGCAGTCATTATATTTTAGAGAAATATTAGGTACCTTTATAACTTCCTCACGAATTCCTTTTTTTTAAATATAAGTTAGAAAATTACCAAATCTTTAGAAATTTACTTTAGGTACCCTTTAATTTTCAGGTTATATAGGTACCTTTATTCATATTTACCTTTTCTTTTCTGATAATGTTGTGCATGCCTGTCCACATTTATAAAAATCGCAACGTTCATTCACACATAAAAAAAATTCAAATTCCTTTTTGTAAATATTGTGGATCTTTGAATTGTAGTAAGCTCTTCCATCTACGATTAATAAGTACAGGTTAAATTTAATAACAATCTCATCTAATCGTTACAAATTAATACACAATTTAAAAAGATTTAAAATTTAATAAATTATTCTAATTAAAATTGAAAGAAAATGGAAACAATTTCTGTGTATACATTATTCATCGAAAATAAACCTTTAAGACATAAGTGTCCATAATATATTTTATTCTTAAAAGCAATAAAAAGCTCTTCAGTTTAAATAATATCTCAATTTCATGGTATTTTATTGCATATTTTTATTGTACGTTTCAGAACATATTTTCTGTAACTGGGGCTCTCTTTCACTAATAAAATTTGATAATTTAATTTCTACGAGGTTTGTTCTTTAGCAAAATTAAACATGATGTGATAGGAAAATAATTTCTCAAAATTTAATAAAAAGTTGTGGCTAATAAATGTATAAGAAATATTTTGTAAAAAAAAACAAAACCTTTCACAGATAATTGCATTCATTTCTAGATAATTTCTGAATGTTTCATTAAAATCAGCCAATTATCATTGTGTTTTCACCGCAAGATGTTCAAATTACACGAACAAATCTAAGGATCTATGTTGACGGCAGAAAAATAAGATTTTATCAAAATTCTAAAGGTTCTGACTAGTATAAAAAATATTACATTAAAAAGTCGTCCTATATTTCCTTTTAGTAATAAAACATAAATTTTAACAATAATTTTTTGGGGGGGGGGATTTCATTCATCATGGCGGATTTTTCGAAGTAATTGCATAGAACAATGTGTGCCTTGTTAATGGACTGTTTATATATATATATATATATATATATA
Source organism: Acanthosepion lycidas (assembly GCA_963932145.1). Lineage (NCBI taxonomy): Eukaryota > Metazoa > Mollusca > Cephalopoda > Sepiida > Sepiidae > Acanthosepion > Acanthosepion lycidas. Next base: position 38,956,620 of record OZ010577.1, on the reverse strand, counting down.
TATATATATATATATATATATATATATATATATATATGTATATATATATATATATATATCTGTAGTTACCTTATGTGTGTGTATGTATATATTAAGTTAGTGCAAAAATAATGACGTAATAATGTCGTTTTTTGATGTTAAAAATACGTCAAAAAACGACATTATTACGTCATTATTTTTGCACCAACCTAATATATATATGTGTGTGCGCGTGCGCGTTTATCTGTCGTTTTGCACGATCGTTTATTTTTTTGGCATACGCCTCTGTGTTTAATATTTGACAAAAGAATTTCAGGTGAACATGTATATTCTATAAAAGAAAGAGAATATTTAAAAGTAGACTCATTGACATCTCAGATCGAAGTTTGGAAAAAAATATTGAATTTAATTGGCCGTGTTCCAAGAAGACATTTGAGCGCAGTAATACTCTGGAGTAAATACAAAGCGAAGAAACACAAATATTTTTGAAAATCACTTAAGTGCAGTATTTATTAACCCATCCATCGACGTCTGAGGTCATGGAAGCTTTCTTGTCTTCATCTCGCTTAGCTATTTCAACTTCGCATCAGAATCGTAACCACAAAATAGACTCTTTCGTCTTACGTCCCTAATAAAAAAAAAAATGTAAAGAAATAAACGAACCTTTTATGGGCTGAGTTCACTTGTGTTCAGTGGCTTGAGCGTCAGCACGATATGATGCCTCATAAATCATCTATGACATTTTCCCCCGGTGTCCTCTTAGACGGAATGGCCATATCGGAGCTCCGGTTTAGATGCCGAGGATTTTAATGATTGAATCAACCGGGCAAGATTTCGTTGGCGATTTTTTTTTCGTTTGTTTTATTTTTGTAAATCAATCGCGTTATTATTGCCAAGGGGCAGCTACAATTGAAAATCGTTCTAGTTTCTTTCTTTATCATCACTAAATGATCAGAAGACCTCCAGAGGCATTTATTTAGAAATTATTTTCGACGAAACTGTATACTTAAAAAAAATTATACTTTCGGTATAGTTTATCTTCTTCTTTTTTTTAAATTTCAAAACTTTCTCAACCCAGTGGTTTTTTTACCTTCCGGTTCACACACATACGAATTTTTTTTAGCAAGAGTAGAGGTATATCCCTTATTTACAGTTTAGTATTGGGTTTCTGGTTACTTCTAAAGTCAGCTTCAGCTCTGTACTTCTACTTCACCTATCATTCGGTTCCGAATAGAAGTAGATACGCTCGACTGTATTCCGTGTCACACTTCTCTCCGGTCTTTTAAACAGGGCTAGAAGTTTTACCCTTGTTTCCAAATCTATAGTCCTAGTCCCTTCCTAAGCTAATATAGACACAGAGTAATCATCTACCTTGAGTGGCTCTTGGACATTTTATTAGTAAAACAAAGTAATTAGATTTTAAAGATATATTTACTAGATGATGACATCTGTTTGTTTAATTTATACGGAAGATGAACGTCGTCTAGATTTTCGCCGATGCCAAGGTATTATCTTTTATGTTCTGTGTGGCTTAAGGACGTTAACGCCCTTAGCTTTCCACAATTTCCCGCTATTTGTAG
>OZ010577.1:38947561-38952561 GCA_963932145.1 Acanthosepion lycidas | reverse complement strand
GGCTTTTGACGTTAAAAAATACGTCAAAAACCGTCATTATTTTTGCACCAACCTAATATTAATATTCCCTACGTTACTATCATCAGCAAAATAAAGAGTGGAAAAGTGAAAATGTTTAATAATTCCTCTCCTGACAGCAAGTTTTTAAATCGTTTACCTTAAAACAATAACCGATTTTGTTTAAAGCGTGACCTTTTTTTATTACAATTTTCCAACAATAATATTTTAAGACATTTATTTTGACATGATATATGGCTTACGGACATCACATTCAAAAACCATTTCTTGTACAATCACCAAAGTTATGCCTCGTCGAGCCTGGTCAGCCTCCAGGTGGATTACCATTTGGGAATACCTGGTTCTCCATGGGTCAATATGCAGGTGGCGTAATGGATAACGGTTGAAAAAAAAACGTAGCGTCTTTTCAAATTCGAGCAACCATTAAAAATAGCGTTTTAAGTATTAAAAATATATCGAGTCAAACAATAAAATCCATTACTTCTTTAGAAATTACTTTGTTTACCTTTCGGATACAAAATTAAGCAGATATGGTTTCCGAGAAAATCTAAAGAATAAGTGAAAGTGTTTTGAGGCAAATAAGACATTGATTGACTCCGACGATCTTTTTTTGTCGAGCGCTCGCTTCGAATAAAACGGTGGTTTCTTCTGCAAAGTGTGACACTGGTTCGAATCCTACTGGAGAGCACACCTTTATCAAGTTGTTTTTTTCTTTCTGGTGTTAGAGCCGTTAGGAAATCGCATGGGGAATATCTGAAGATAGCTTTCAAAATATCGAAAAATAACTAGCAAAGTAAGAAGTAGGCTTGAAACTACTTCTTAGAAAACAGCTCCGGACGAGTGGGATGTAACAACAAATTTAAAACAAAAAAAAATTATTTAATCCCTGGAGGCAACCTGCTTTCAACAGAAATTAATTTAAAAATGTCGTTAAGGTAAAGCAGACAGTTAATAGTGCGTTCCAAGATTGATTCTTTCAGTAGAAATTTGTTGCCGCCCTAAAAAAAATACTCTTTTAACTAGGCTCTGAATTGTGGTTCAGATCTTGAAAAACATGGCGGCCACGCAAAAAATTTTTTTGTTTTTAAACCTTTTTTCGCCTAAGTATTCCTTAGTTGTAATAGTATATTAACTCAGAGCGTTGTCGTCCAGGAAAATACCCTTTTGCTTGAGTGTCTGATCTCTGGCCTTTAGAATAGTTTACAACGGAATATAACTAGTTTAATACATCAATGTCTCCCTCAGTTTAGGAAGATAAATCTTATAGATGAAGATACTGACTTGCACTATATCATTTAAATCTTAAACTAAAAGTAGCTATTTTTTTAGATGTAGTTTTATTACATGAAAACACTAGAATCTACGTTAAGCAGTTATTTGTTCGAAGGGTTAAATTATCTGCGAGAGGTAAAAAAAGTCCCAAGTAAAATAACTAAAGATAGTTAGCCAAATGGTAAATATGTTGGCCAATAAAATAAAGGAATAAAATAAAGCGAAATATGTAGAATAACTATTGTTTTACTTAAGCTAGTGTTAATATTTCGCGGGGTTTGAAAAACCTACTTTATAACTGCAAGTCTTTCTTGTTTTAGTCACAGTATTTGTTTGAATAAAAATCAGTTGTATTTGTTTAAATAACATAAACTGAATCCTATTGTTGCATATTTAACGTTTTGAAATTTCCACTTTCAATTTTAAATATAGGTTTTTATTCGATTCTTTCAAAACAAAACATTTAAAAAGAGAGACATAGGAAAACAACGCATAACATAATATGTTTGGATGGATGGATTGTTTAACGAAATCTTACTTGCTCTTCCATGGAAGAAGTAGAAAAGAAGATTTGAAATTCTCTGGACTGGAGATTAACAATTTCAAATATCTATAAAGGAAGCGGTTTTACGACAAGCATTCGACTACGTATACTTCTTTTAGAATTCGATTAGGGAAGAAATCTATAGAAAAAAGAAAATCTCCCTCAAACACCAGTTTCTCATTTACTCTGTATATCAGAAACAAATGGAAGGAAAGGAACGATAGTATCAGGTTGTTGCAAAAATAATGTCGTTTTCTCACATAGTAACATATGTGAGAAAACGACATTATTTTTGCACCAACCTAATAATAACGAGTAGGCTTGTATATTGTCATCGGAGATTCTGGATAATATACACCAGAATAATTGGACTCGTCTTATTTGTTGTCCTCTTATTTTTGGCTGCGATATATAGACGACTGGGATTAGATTCTTATTTTTTATTTTTTATTTTTTTGGGGGGGGGTTATTTTTCATATTCTTGTTTCTTTTCTTCAAGACAGTTATTTGCATGTTTCCTAACATGAACAGGCAACTCAATCAATATTGATTTTAGAGGGAAAGCGTAGAGGCTAAATAAGTCAGAACATGATACTGAAAGCACAGGGACTTATCTAGAAACTACAAGAAAGCTGTGTAAGGTTTGCATATCGTGATGCAAACATCAAGGAACACTTATAGAAAAAATGAAAAGAAAAGAAGGTTTATACTATAAGTGCATACATGCAACTGCTCATATATATGCATTCCCTTATATTAACTGCTACATCGTCTAACGTAATTTAAAATATCCTTAGATATAATACCTTTGTATTTTGTTCCCCCAGTGGTTTACCAAAATTACAGCTAACGAAAGCGAGATACTAAGGGACTTAGTATATCCGGTTATCTTGCGTGATCAAGATTTTTCGAATCTGGCGGCAACACTTCGGATAGAGATATTTGCTTAAAAGCTACATTGCTGCAGTGTTATAGTATTGGTCCCCGGCTGCGATAAACAATTTGAGGATAGAAAATTTCCATTTACCTGAAATAAAAGAGCCCATTAATTTGGTTCTGCTATGTGATACATTATAATATAGGCTAAACGTCACACCTAAAAAAAAACAATACACACACATATATATATATATATATATATATATATATATATATATATATATATATATATATATATATATATATATATATATATATATATATATATGTAGTTTGTGTTACTTTATGTATGCGCTAGTTAGATTATAACACAAAATATTCCCTGGTCTCATGAAAACTTACATATACGTCTACAGCAGCGTCGTAAGTTTGGTAAAGGAGTAGAATGGCGTCTCCAGCAGCAGGAAAGAAAGCGAAAGATGAAAATTTATAAAAGATGTTCGAAATCGTCACACACACAATAATTTACCATTTCGCTCGCGAGCCATAACCTTTTTGGACATGATTCGCCACAGCTTCCTGACTTTTGTTGAACAGGGTAACACTTGTCCCTCTAATACTCTTCGGTTTTGGTGATCCTTATTCTACCAATTTACTTAACCTCGATAACTAGGCATCCTGATGTTTTCAATATGCCTTGTGGGTTATAAAGTCTCTTTCTTCCTCCTTGTGTACTGCTTTATCGTTCTTCACAAATTCTCTTCATGATTTTCTCAGCATTCGTATCTAGAAGCAAGCTCTGTCGTTTAAATTCTCTACTTTATCTGTAAAAAGGGCTCATCATTTCATATGATATATAAAACCGGACATTATTCTGCCGTTCACCAGTCCTTGATTATGCATCTAACAACATCTTCCTATCTCCTAATGGATTGCTTAGATCTTACGCCATTGTTATGGGTCCTTGCATTTCTATTTCACGTTCTTATCGTCTGATATTGCATTACACAACCCGTTTGATATCTGCACCTGATTGATTTTTGCGTTCTCGATACGCACCCCAAATCTTGTTATATCTCTTATGCTGACGTCATGTATTCTATCGTCTTATGATTAATGATACTTTTTGTTTTCTTTCTGCGTTTGCCACCAACTAAATGTCATCTACTTCTCATGTACTTTGTTAAAAATTAATCTACGGAAGATATATGTTTTACTAATAAGCTTAATCTTAAGGTGGTTTCACTGTAATGTACTGAACACTTCTTCTCGAAAGAATATATCTTGCACATTTATAAATCGGTCAAACATCGGTTCACTGAATATTGTTATCACATATTGTCTGGTTCATTAGCTATTCTTCAAGAGATTCTTCACAGAATCCAAAGACGAATCTACAATGTTATCGGTCCAGACATGGCATCTCCGCTTCAGCTACGTACAACTCGCTTTAAAAAAATTCACGGTGCTTTTTCTATAAATATTTCCATGGCGATTTTTCTGATGAGCTTTCTAGTACCTGGACTTCATAAATTTAAGCGTATAACTAGATTGGCTGATAGGTCTCATTATTTTATTGTTGCAATTACTAGATGTAAACGTAACTTATAATTTAATATTTCTCTCGAGCATCTTGCCCTTGAAACTCTATGTAGGCTTCATGCTTTCTTGATAACTACGATTTTCCAAGGATATAAATGCAACACCAATCGTCATCTGTCTTTTTTTTATACTTGTTCTTCTATTGTTCTTTCTACCCAATAACATTTTCTCAGTTTCCTTCATTCTTAGTAACTCGTTGCACCGGAGTTTTAACACCTTTCTTGGGAATGAAAGCAATGTTTGCAACAATAGTTTCTTAACTATTGCTCTTGGGTAATTTTTAACTAATTTATAAAAGTCTGCTTAAGCTGTAACGAGGCTGCAAATGTTTGCCCTTACATAAATGGTGACACTCGCTATTCCAGCTAAAACTTGCTATAAGATCTTGCCACATATTCATATATAACTGTTTTACTCTATTTACATTTGGACTATTATCCCCATCTTTGTTGCTGTTATCACAAAATTTCGGCTGTTGTACTTTCCGGCCTTCATCCGGTGTATATCGATGTGAGTAACCTACAGGGAATTCTGAACTTGTAGGGTAGTTGTTCTCGTTCCACTGCCCATGTTTAGGGATATCTCGTCTATTTATTATTTTTAGTACGGGTAAGTTATTGCTCACTATGTTTTCACTGAGTAAACACTACCCGGTCCAGGGATTGAACTCATAATTATTGAATTC
>OZ010577.1:38885061-38942561 GCA_963932145.1 Acanthosepion lycidas | reverse complement strand
CAACGCCCTCACTTCATACGACACTGTTGATGAAATGAGTACGCAAATGGTAAATACATTCAGTCAGCCTCCTTAGCTCTCACCCTCTCTTCAGCGTCCTAATATTAGGCATTTTCTAACGATTGATCTACGGTCAAAAGCGGCTACTTCCGAAAAACGAGACATATTCCATTAACGCGTCTTGTCGTGCACACGTAATGTAAATAGACACGTGCAGGCCGAATGATAACGTGGAACGTGAGAGCTCGTCCAGACGGGGAGAAGCAAAGATTGTTTGGGGCAGGGAAGGCCAAGGTTGAACCAATTCAAGAACAACAAAGAAGTCAATGAAGAACCCCTGTTAGAACGAACTTACAGTCAGAGAATACAGCCATATAACTCAAAGAATAATCGATCGTTCCTATCGATTATTCTGTCTATCATATGGATATATTGAACACATCTAATAATTTTCCATTTGCTCCTGAAAATACCGAATAACACGCCTGAACAAACTGAAAGAACGAATGCTTACAGGTAAAAAGGAAAGATCGATGCTTTTTGACCTAATGTTTTACGCTGGGTGGAGGGTGGTCAGCTGGCAAGTCAACCGCATTGAATCTGATATGATTGCTTTGTGATTAAGAGATTGGAGTACGCAGGTCAGAAGTCTATTTTTTGTTTAGCGCTGATAGAGTGGATGGCATGATCTTACTGAGATTTCTACATCAATCATTGAATATACAAGAAGTCACGTGCGTTACCTTCGCATGTCTTTACATGGGCAACATAAATAAATGTCTGGTTGATGAAAAATGTGGCAATTCGAAGTGGTGGCAATAAAACAATAAGAGGAAAAGATAAAATCAGACCCAGAGAGAGTGAGAATTTTAAACAAGAAACAAGGCGTATAAAAGAAAATTAAACTTGTTTCAATTATCTGGTAAAATAAAAGGGAATTTAGTCAATCTGGTAACATAGAGATGAATTTCGTTGATCTGGTAAAATACAAATGAATTTCGTTGATCTTTTAAAATACAAATGAATTTCGTTGATCTGGTAAAATAGAAGTGAATTTCGCTGATATGGTAAAATAGAAATGAATTTCGCTGATCTGGTAAAATATAGGTGAATTTCGCTGATCTGGTAAAATATAGGTGAATTTCGCTGATCTGGTAAAATATAGGTGAATTTCGCTGATCTGGTAAAATATAGGTGAATTTCACTGATCTGGTAAAATATAGGTGAATTTCGCTGATCTGGTAAAATATAGGTGAATTTCGCTGATCTGGTAAAATATAGGTGAATTTCACTGATCTGGTAAAATATAGGTGACTTTCGCTGATCTGGTAAAATATAGGTGAATTTCACTGATCTGGTAAAATATAGGTGTATTTCGCTGATCTGGTAAAATATAGGTGAATTTCACTGATCTGGTAAAATATAGGTGAATTTCGCTGATCTGGTAAAATATAGGTGAATTTCACTGATCTGGTAAAATATAGGTGAATTTCACTGATCTGGTAAAATATAGGTGAATTTCGCTGATCTGGTAAAATATAGGTGAATTTCGTTGATAGCGATGAATTTCGTTCATCTGGTAAAATAGAAATGTATTTCATTGATCTGACAAAATTGAAATGAATTTCGTTGATCTTTTGAAACAGAAATCAATTTCGCTGATCTGGTAAGATAGAACTGAATTTCGCTCATCTGGTAAAATAAAAATGAATTTGACTGATCTAGTAAAATAGAAATGAATTTCGTTGATCTGGTAAAATAGAGATGAGTTTTGCTGATCTGGTAAAATAGAGATGAATTTCGTTGATCTGGTAAAATAGAGATGAGTTTTGCTGATCTGGTAAAATAGAGATGAATTTCGTTGATCTGGTAAAATAGAGATGAGTTTTGCTGATCTGGTAAAATAGAGATGAATTTCGTTGATCTGGTAAAATAGAGATGAGTTTTGCTGATCTGGTAAAATAGAGATGAATTTCGTTGATCTGGTAAAATAGAGATGAGTTTTGCTGATCTGGTAAAATGGAAATGAATTTCGTTGATCTGGTAAAATAGAGATGAGTTTTGCTGATCTGGTAAAATAGAGATGAATTTCGTTGATCTGGTAAAATAGAGATGAGTTTTGCTGATCTGGTAAAATAGAGATGAATTTCGTTGATCTGGTAAAATAGAGATGAGTTTTGCTGATCTGGTAAAATAGAGATGAATTTCGTTGATCTGGTAAAATAGAGATGAGTTTTGCTGATCTGGTAAAATGGAAATGAATTTCGTTGATCTGGTAAAATAGAGATGAGTTTTGCTGATCTGGTAAAATAGAGATGAATTTCGTTGATCTGGTAAAATAGAGATGAGTTTTGCTGATCTGGTAAAATAGAGATGAATTTCGTTGATCTGGTAAAATAGAGATGAGTTTTGCTGATCTGGTAAAATAGAGATGAATTTCGTTGATCTGGTAAAATAGAGATGAGTTTTGCTGATCTGGTAAAATGGAAATGAATTTCGTTGATCTGGTAAAATAGAGATGAGTTTTGCTGATCTGGTAAAATAGAGATGAATTTCGTTGATCTGGTAAAATAGAGATGAGTTTTGCTGATCTGGTAAAATAGAGATGAATTTCGTTGATCTGGTAAAATAGAGATGAGTTTTGCTGATCTGGTAAAATAGAGATGAATTTCGTTGATCTGGTAAAATAGAGATGAGTTTTGCTGATCTGGTAAAATGGAAATGAATTTCGTTGATCTGGTAAAATAGAGATGAGTTTTGCTGATCTGGTAAAATAGAGATGAGTTTTGCTGATCTGGTAAAATAGAGATGAATTTCGTTATCATAAAATGATTTGGAACAACTTTGAAAATCAGCATTTGAAATCTAGAGTATTAATAATACTTTCGATAAGAGATGCAAAATTACTCAAGGACAAATCTAGTTTTGATTTACGTGAAATCAATAGAAAAGCTTGGACATCACCAATTGAAGCGGCATAGTTGAGAACAAGTTGTAGGGAAATCTCTTTTTAATCTGGTCCTAAATGTGTCCGTCGATATTTTATCGAGTGTCAACACATATGTCGTGTCTCCAAAGTAGCATTCAATAAATTGTTCGCTCTGATTAAGTTGCTACAGCCATTTTTCCCATGAAAAAACACCAAACCTGTTCTTCCTTTACTGTTAGCTTTCTTCATTTGATTTTTAACTAGTGTTAGTTGTTCTGGCTTTGTAACTTTCCATAGAATTAATATGATTTGTATTCTTACACAAAAATGTAAATTATTCTACGCCGATCAATATTATTAATTTTTATTCGTATTCGGATCCACCAGGAATTTCTCCGTCCATTCGTCAGGAGTATCAGAAATTGACTTATACATATCGTTTTTCTTTTTTATATGCACCTTTCTTTGGTGTAAGTTTTTTTGTCATAGCCTATGTGTGCCTATGTGCGTTCGTGTGCGAGTAAAACAATTTGCGCGTATGTGCATATGTGTAGAATGTGATTATTTGTCGTTTTCGTCGTTTTTTTCACTATATACACACCCTTTAACCATTTCTCTCGTTTTCGATGTTTCCTCTTTTCTTTCAATTGCTGCCATTCGATTTCCGGTTTTCTAGACACGTCGTTGTTAATTTTTGACCGTCCTCAACTTTTCTTCAGTTCGGAAAATTGTATTTGATTTTTCTACACACACACACACACACACACACGCATATATATATATATATATATATATATATATATATATATATATATATATGTGTGTGTGTGTGTGTGTGTGTGTGTGTAGTGATAGTGATATTAGTTGTTTTCCTACAATGAAACATTTAGCATTCATTGATATATATATATATATATATATATATATATATATATATATATATATATATAGTGGACTTTCTCGTATTCGATGTATGAGAGTCACACAACTCAGTTCCTAAGAACCGACAGCCAGACACCCATATGATTTGATTAAAGTGGTGAATGGTCTTGTCCAGAATCAACCACACTTTTTGAAGGGCCGAATACAGAGACCTGACGCACTACGTACTACATGGTCCCCAAACAACCTTCAATATATATATATATATATATATATATATATATATATATATATATATAATGTTGATATGACTGACAGACATCGTGAAAAAATGTACTAAAACCTTAGACAAAAGGAAGCAATATACATGAAGCTGTGGAGGGCCATTGTTTATCACATCATATATATATATATATATATATATATATATATATATATAATGTTGATATGACTGACAGACATCGTGAAAAAATGTACTAAAACCTTAGACAAAAGGAAGCAATAAACATGAAGCTGTGGAGGGCAATTGTTTCTCACATCATAAAAGGAGTTAGCACATACTGAGTTGGTTACAAGAATGTATTGTGTCTGATGCTTGTGAATCTTTAGCTACGCTCTGGCAAGACTGTCGTTATTCCACATAGGTCAAAGCTTAATTGTAGGAAGGAAACTCCCTCTAGTTCAAGAAAGAGCAATAGACATGATTGGCCTTAAGAATTCTATTTCTTTCAAAAAATGTTTTGAGATAAAGACTTTATAAATTTCAACTAAGTGTAACGCTGATTGGACAATGAATGGTATCTAATCTCGCAATAACCATTACCATAATCAACTTCACGCGGGATTAGGACATTTTGTAATTGTTTTACGCATCGATATTAGTTCAGCTTCGTTTCGAATGGAATGAATCCTTCTTCATGATTTATTTAACCCTTTGCAGCTTATTTAAGGTATAATATATTTTTAGAGTATAATAATTTTTTTGGAGAGGGGAGTTGATAAAACTTTAGTGAGGCTAAGCTTTCTGCTTAACCCGTAACTGGGGGAGTAGTGTTGGATCCATTCATTCACGATGGTATTTTTTCATTCACGGGCGTATTTTCGCGTGTGAATATAACTAACACAACGGAAATCGAAACTGGCTCACCGATTAATTCTTTTACTGCACCAGCACATCCAAGCTTACAGCACCTGGTATTCCAAAGTGGTCACCCATCTAAGTACTAACTAGGTTCGACGTTGCTTAACTTAGATAATCGTAAGGGAATTTGTGTTTCCGTAGAGAACTTTTTAATTTAATTTTAAAACTCAACATTCTAACACTTATGCAGTACCTGGAATAGTAACACTTTACTAGGTGTATCTTAGTTTTGAATTAGTCATAGATATATAAAAAGCACTGTGGATGAAACTCAGTACTCAGCAGTAGCGTTGAGCTTGAAGAGCTTGTTAACCATTAACTTACGTGAAAACACCTAATTGTGTTAATGACGTTAAAAATACGTCAAAAAACGACATTATTACGTCATTATTTTTGCACCAATCTAATATTTCGCTAAATTATTTAAATTTTCATGATATTAACGAATACAAATGAAATGGATGTTTAGCCAATTCGCGTTTCTTCTTCTTTACTTTTAAAACATTTCTTTTTCGAATTTTCGGGGAAAAGTTGCTAACTAGATATACTCCGTAATGAATTTTAAGATATTAATTAATCTATCATACTTTTTGTTTGATAAAACTTTATTATATTTATATATTCATAAATTATGAAAATAAACAAATATTGTCTTTCAGAAAGATTGAAGAGAGAAAAACTTTAGACAAAACCTGAAAATTTAAGTATCAACAAACTTTATCTTGTGAGCAAAACTGAGACAAAATTACGCTGCTTCCCAAAGAACTAATATTGCCGACGTATTAAATATTTTTTGTAGATAACTTTTATCAACACCTGCCTAGTATGTTTTTTTATTATTTATTGTGCTAACTGAGCGAATTTGCAATCTTGCTGTTTCAAATAAGAGATTTTTAAGTTGAGTAAGCATTTCTGAAAACGTGTTCTTGCTTGTGAAACGACCGCCCTTTTTACCTTTAATTTTTGTTCAGCATTTCTCGTATTACAGTGAGAAAATACGGTATGGATGTATGTCGTATGTGATGCAAGACAAACGAAGCGTAGCGAGATTTTTATAACTCGGCTTTTTTGTTTGTGGAGTGCCAGGCTTTAGTGCTCGATCGAATTCAATCTGGTCATAAACAAGCAACGTCACTCAATACATATCGAATAAACCATGGAGCAGCGAGCGGTTCATTGCTTATTTATTGTCTAATGAGTGTGCGATTGGTGTTTGTGTGGATAAAAATCAAGATATGATGTTCATTTTTAATACATTCTAAAAGCGGGCAGAAGCCGAGCGTGTAAAGCAACCGAAAACGATGTCCCTGTTCTTCGCGGCCAAACAAAATACTCAGAATAAATTTATCGATCCTCTTCACATCTTTCTTTTTGTCTCTTGTGCTGCAGTGTGACTTTTTCTTTTTATCAATCGCTTAATGGCTGTGCATGAGCGAACAGGACTAGCGGTCGGGGAGAGAGAGAGAAAAAAAATCTATAGATTACGAGAAGGCGAATATCGATAAGTCGATGAATTGTTTCAATGTAATATCAACAAAAGAGAATGGTAAAAGAAAATGAAATAGGAAAGAAGTCTCTCAGGAAATATTAGAAAATAACAGAACTAACAAAAACAAAATGATGCTGGTATTCCTAACAATAATAATAATAGTAATAATAATAGTGATAACAACAACAATAATAATAATAATAATAATAATAATAATAATAATAATAATAATGGGAATTTTTACATCTTTCGATTTATTTTCAATCCAGTTCAGTGGTAATGATGAAGGAATAAAGGCCGAGATGACTTACGTTAGATCTCTACTGTCAGGTTGATTCCATTCAATATCACAAGTATGCTAACAAAAACATCTGAGTTGATAAGAATGAAGAAAAAAATAGCAGAAAAAGAACAAAAAAAAACAAAAAAAAAACGAAAAATGAACTGGAAAATACTGAAGGGGAAGGACTTGAACATCGAGGTGTACTCTTAATGGATGGAAAGAAACCAAACAGTAAAAGTGGATGGAAAAATAAGATAAAATAATGAAAATTGCATAGCTAAGCTACTTTGTTGACATTAGTTACGAGCCGTTTTTAAAGAAACAAAAACTGGAAAATATAATTAAAATCTGCGGGCAAGTAAGTGATTTCATACATATATATATATATATATATATATATATATATATATACACACACACACACACACACACACATATATATATATATATGTGTGTGTGTGTGTGTGTGTGTGTATATATATATATATATATATATATATGTAGTAGGTACACGTTTTTGAGTAGACGCCCAGTTTATATATTAAACATTATATTTATTAATTTTCTTCCACCGGACTTAATGCTTTTCTAATAAGATTTCTCGAATATTCAGGCCGGTAGACGAAAATAAATAAATATATAGTTTAATAAATAAACGGAGCGTCTACTCAAATATGAGTATCCAATGAATTATCGATTATGTAATAAAAATCTGCTGGAAACATAAATAAAAATCCATTTCTTTCTTAGGAAATATATATATATATATATATATATATATATATATATATATATATATATAGATAGATAGATAGATAGATAGATAGATAGATAGATAGATAGATAGATATGTGTGTCTGTGTTTGTGCGTGCACGTTTGAAGCATCGTTCATGTGTATAATTCATGTGTATAATTAATCCATACATACATGAATTATACGCATGAATTATACACATATCCAGCAGACATATTTATCCAGTTTTCTTGGTTGTCCGTATGTTGAATTGGGGACGTTTTGTGTGAGGTGGAGATATTTTAAACTACACCGGTTGTTGTAGGTAGCCATATCGTAGATTCTTTACGTATGGATTTTATAAAAGTTAGGGGTATAATAAACTGTTTGACGTATATTGATAGATGTTTAGATATTTATGAGGAACTCCCTCCAAGTATTTCCTTCGTAAAGAATTATGGAAGTAGAATAGATCCAACACGACGTCACATGCCGGAATTTATGACATATAAGGCGATAATTTAGTTACACTGGCGAAACACGGAATCTGAAAACCTGCATCTACAAAAATTGGTGAGACCTAAGTTAGGAGAACACATTAATATCGCTCGTAACACAGAGAAATAAAACAGGGGTGTAATTTTGATTTTATAAACGATACGTGAATTAGAAAATAACGGCCCCAAATCAACATGCAATCACCAAACATAGATAAAAATAGCTACCAGACGGGGGACGCGCGCACACACACACACACACACACACACATACACAAACACACACACACACAAACACACACAAACACACACACACACACACACACAAAAACACACACAGAAACACACACACACAAACACGCACACAAACACGCACACAAACACACAAACACACACACACACACAAACGAATAAACATAATTACACATAGGCAAATTAGAATTATGATAGACATAAACTTGTGAATTATACAGACGATGACAGTTTGACAAGACAGATGCACATGTGGTCTACTAACCAATGAAAAACAAACACAAAAATTAAAAATATCACGATTTTCTTTTTCTCCTCCATATTTCATTATGTAAAGCTTTAATAAAAGCGAACATGTTAGACTTACAAACATTTCCTATTTGTTCCTAATCCTCGTATTCTGTCGGAATGCTATCGATATTTGAAACATTTGATGCCAATACATTTGTCTGTTTATCTATCTATCTATCTATCTATCTATCTATATATATATATATATATATATATATATATATATATATATATATATATATATAGTTTTAAGATATGGTATATTTATGGGTTAAAGTTTGCACTATCAGGGACACGGCGTTTATAAATATAAAATGTGGACAACCAGCTTCGACAGCCTATTTCTTGCTGAAACGGAATTATCAGGCCATGTGCACTTCGCCATAAAAAAAGACTGGCACCGTCTGGGATTGAATTCATTGTTCACAATTATATATATATATATATATATATATATATATATATATATATTGTCATTTAGGCAGGAATCCTTCTTTCATGCGAGTCTCGTGAAATATGATAGACAAGGTGCTTTGATTGAGTTTTTTTTATATAATTTCACATATGATCTTATAATTTTTTCTTTTCAGTAGATAAATTATACAAAAACTGTACAAATGTTTTATTTTTCCGCACACACACACACACACACACACACGCACACATACACACACACAATTAGACTGTCGGTGAGATCTCATCAATGTACAGTTAAGCTAGCTCGATGTAGCCGTAACTTCTATGATAGAAGTTTCTTATCCCACACTTCTCGCTTGTGGAACTCCCTCCCAGCTCCATGTTTCCAACCAACTTTAGTCTGCAAAAATTTAAATGAAATGTCAATCGCTATCTACAGTCCACCTTATTGCTCTTTTATTTTCTCCTCATTACTAATGTTTCTTTTCCTTATTCCTCTACATCCTGTAACCCCCTACCCGCTACTGGATCTACTATCTTGCTTGCGTTAATACCGATTTAAAGAAAACGCTATATTGTATGTTGGTGTAAAATTGCTCATTATCTGTAACAGAAGAGTTGTAAATGTAAGATTGAACACTGTGTCAAATCGAGCTGAGCTTCAGGCCTAAACACAGACACCAGATGATGAGAATTAAGTATATCATCGAAACAGCCGGTCAATATTATCTATCTATCTATCTATCTATCTATCTATCTATATATATATATATATATATATATATATATATATATATATATATATATATGTATGCATTTATGTATGTATGTATATAGATAGATAGATAGATAGATAGATAGATAGATAGATAGATAGATAGATAGATAGGAAATATATACACACCCGAAAAAGTTAAATTCTGTTGTGCACTCTTAGGAGTTAAGTGCGAATTTGTAAACAATGATTAATATTACTAATATTACAAGTTCTTCCATGAATTGAACACTGTCAGTCATTGACGTGTTTATTTACAGAATAAGTACATAAAAATTCCCCTTTCTTTCAACTGTGCGCCATTGGCTTAAGAGGGAAATCACCGACTTTTGCCGAATCATTCGTGTTTTGCCTGGCTTGAAGTAATCGGATGTCTAGCCCCACTGATGAGCTGAGATACTGCGAAACAGTATCTCTTTGGATGTCTATATATATATATATATATAATTTATTTGATAAGCATTATTTTTAAATGGAGACGCATATTTGAGTAGAATCTTGTTTTCTATCTATTTATTTATCTCTGTTTCTATTTATTTATTCGTTAATTAAACACTATATTTATTTACATCTACCGGCCTGAATGTTCGATATACTCTTTATATATCATTTATTTTTCCATAATATGCTAAATAATGGTAATTATAGCAGAAAACAAATTCAAGATAAACCATAATTGCAAACGGAGAACTCATTATCAAGCAATAATAATTATCAATACTTAAAATACGTATTCATTATAATAGTATTAATAGTATAGTATATTATTATTATTTACATATATAATTATATATCAATTGAATATTATATTATTTAATGATTATATGAGTGCATATAATTATGATTAATTAAAGTAAAATCGTTCAGTTTCTTTTCCCAACATGTACTCCGAGTATCCCACACGTTTGTCTAGTCATCAGGAAATTGTATTTAAAATAGTAATGATAAAATCTCAGGAGGATTGGTTGAATCTTCCATAAAATTCGGAGTACAGGTAGAGATAATGAACAATTTCATTTTACTAATCAATAAGTATATATATATATATATATATATATATATATATATATATATATATATATATATATATGTATGTATATATTACGTGCTAATAAACCTGAAAAAGGTATTAATCCTATTCTTCTCCCTCCAGCTATGGGTAAATATCAGGAGAGACAGGGTTTTGGGCTCTATAGCCTTGCATGGCAAGTTGTCTAGGAGAAGGACAAAACCTGCGCAGGTACGTTTGGGAACCTGGTAGCACGTGATGCACCAGGTCTCTGCATTCGGCCCTTCAAAAAGTTTGGTTAGTTCTACACAAAGCTTTCATCACTATAATCAAATCTTATATGTTGGTGTCGGGATCTCGGTTCCTAGAAACTGAGCTGCTTGACATCCCACAAGTCGAATACGACGGCAGAGTACACACACACTCTGTGTGTGTGCTTGTGTGTGTATATATATATATATATATATATATATATATATATATATATATATATATATATATTTATATATAAAGTGAACATAGAAGTCAACACTTATAGGCGACAGTCTGTTTCATGCTGGATGCAATCGTCAGGCCACGAGTGCTCTGACGATTGTATCCAGCATGAAACAGACTGTCGCCTCTAAGTGTTGACTTCTACATTCACTTTTATATTTACACATGCTCTATCTCTGATATTGAGCACTTTATCCCATAAATATAGCATATCTTAAGACTTTATTTCTTCATATATATATATATATATATATATATATATTAATAAAATTGGTTGATTTACATCAATGTGAAAGCAGAATTTCATGCATTTTTTTATATTCTATTCCTGGCATATTTTCAAATTTTTAACACAATCCAGCAGGTATTTGTAAAGAAATGATAATGTCTCGTGGATATTTTAGCAGCTGTCGAAAATGGTTTCAGATTGCCAATGCCCTAGGTAAAAGTATGAATCATACTTCTCCCAGCTATGAGATGATTAACTGGGCAAACAAGGTTCCACATATCTTGAGGTGCTAAGCAGTTTTCAAAAACGAAAACTCTGAAGTAAAAAAAAAAACATCCTGAAAACGGACGGGTTCCGCCAGGGTATCTTGCCCAACATATATCACCGCTTTTATGACTCCATCATGTGCAGTGCCACGACAAATTTCTTAGTTTTTGAGAATCGTGATAGGATGAAAAATTAATAAAAGTCATCGTTTTGCTATTTTATTATATTAGGTTGGTGCAAAAATAATATCGTTTTTTTCACATCGTGACATATGTTATAAAACGACATTATTTTTGCACCAACCTAATAGAATTTCGCATTCATTCAGTCCGTTACGTAACACAAACTTGGTCGATCAAGTATCTTTCGAAACATGACTGACGAGGTAGAAGATTTTTCCTGCAGTAGATTACCATTCCTTTCTGCAATAGACTGGTTGCCAACCAAGGCTAAAAACACCGTATGTCCTGATTTCCATACCGGGGGTGGGGATAAGAGATGGATTCATAACTTTCCTAAGGGTATTTGTTTGTAAGTGAATATAACGAACTCGGCTGGGATTTGAACTCGTCTCTCCCATTACACAACAACGCACATTTCACATTAGAAAACGTAAATGGAAGGAAAAATTCTATTGGTTAGAGTGTTGCTATTTTCAGTGCTGTAACATGGATTTTGAAAATTGTTAAATTTCTTTGTTATATTCTATAATATTAGGTTGGTGCAAAAATAATGACGTACTAATGTCGTTTTTTGACCTATTTTTAACGTAAAAAAACGACATTATTACGTCATTATTTTGCACCAACCTAATACATGTATAAATGAAAGACTTCTACCAAAAATTCATCATATATATATATATATATATATATATATATATATATGAACAAACGCGCACACAAATTTCTGATGTCTAAATTTGGAGAGATAAAAGACGAATATTTATGTGTCAATAAAGAAAAAAGTCTTCGTCTTGCGGAAGATTGGAAGAGCTCTTAATTAAAAAAAGAGAGTTGAGTAAAAGAAAGAGAAAAAGTAATTAAGTGAGTGTTATCGATGTAGAGATTAATAGGCAGATGAATAAATACAATAAAAGAAGGCAGATGCCAAGGAATACAACAAAAAAATAACACGAGTAAATGTAATGGAACCAGACAGACAAATAATCACACGGACTAAGAGCCTTTTACAGAAAGTGGAACTTCAGGAAAGACAGCGACGGAAGTAAAAGGAAATACTGAACGAAGGAGGCAGGCAAATATGAAGCAGAATCAGCAACCAAGGGGAGATAAGCATCGTTGATAGACGTAGCAAGTGACGAGCTCACTGTAGCCTTCCCTATCGGGAAAGATTAATGACTTGAGCCGGTTAAAGTGATAACGTTTCCTAAGATAGCTTCACTGACATTGACAGGAGAAATTTCAAGGATCAATAACATGATAGCATGGAGTCAAATGGCAAAGCGAAGGAAATACGAATCGGGATGATAATGTGAAGAGAAGACAAATAAAAATGGCGGGCGGGAATGTAGGATGCATTGTAGATACGGTAGAATAAAGCTGTACCCCACCACACCGCAAAAAAAGCTAGCAAAGAAATATTAATGCGATGATTTAAATAAATATCGACAGTGCCATGTATATACACACATACATACATACATATATATATATATATATATATATATATATATATATATATATATATATATATATATATATATACATATATATATATATATATATATATATATATATGTGTGTGTGTGTGTGTGTGTCTGTGTATATATATATATATGTATATGTGTATATATATATATGTATGTATATATATATGTGTGTGTGTATATATATATATATATATATAAATGTATGTATGCATGTATGTATGCATGTGTGTATGTATATAAATTAAATTCCTCTCTGCATAGACAGTATTTTTTGTGAAGTACAGAATCCAAGAACAAAGTAAAGTGAGAAAAAGGCACGAAAATGCTGAGGGAAGTAAACATTAAAGACTGTGAAAGAATCAGTAGCAGGAAAATGATGATAGTGGTACCGCTGCTGATGATGATGATGCGGCATAAAAAAATAAAATTAAAAATAACGTTAATGCTATGTTATCGACATGATCAAAACATCTGATAAAAAAAAAAAAAAAAAACGGAAAAAAAAAAAAAATTACTGGATGATGTTCATAAACTCCCCAAATATATGAATGTTGAAATAGAAATTACAAGAATGTGGTATAGTGTAACCCGGATATAAGAGACCCGGATATAAGAGAAACCCGGATATAAGGAAGATTTTCTCTAGTCCCAAATTAGAGTCATACCTAAACAAAATGGACCAAACCCGAATATAAGAGAAACCCGGATATAAGTGACTTATTATCCGGTCCCGACAACTCTCTTATATCCGGGTTGCACTGTATTTTTAATACAGCTATTCCTCCAGTTATAGTAGCAAGGAACGGAAGGAAAGAGCAAAAGATAGAAAACATCAGGGAATCTGTCTTACATGATTTTTTATTGAAAAGAAGAAACATGTTAATGAGTACTGCCAATCTATTTAGATAAAATATCCTAGGTAATAAATATATATGTGTGTGCGCGCGTATGCATATATATATATATATATATATATATATATATATATATATATATATATATATATTAGGTTGGTGCAAAAATAATGTCGTTTTCTCACATAGTAACATATGTGAGAAAATATATTTATAAGAAAGAATTGTTAGATTGATGATCCTATAGGTACCTCCATGAGATTGCTAAAAAAATAGCATAGCATGATGAAAAACACGCCAAATTTGACGAAAACAAAATTGTATCGTCTAAATGTTTATATTATTATTAAGAAGAAAGATCAAACTGTATTTAAATTATTTTTTAAAATTTTCCTTCTTTTTAGAACATTCTAAATTTTGATTAAAAAACCTTGTTTCTCTTTGTATCACCGGAACTTGTAAAATAACATACAATTTTTAGCACGTTTTTTTTTGTATGACACACATTAATTTGGAAAATATTGCAAAAATAAAAATAATTGTGTGATGTTAATGAAACTTTCAGAAACTATTCACAGATGATTGAAATTATTATAAATATGTTTTTTTTATTAATTCATGGCAGAAATATTTTTTTAATTTTTTTAAATATTTATTACCCCCCCACAACTAATTTTTTGAAAACGCTAGAAATTCGATCGCGTCAGGTTTAGTGATTACAATAGTTAAAAGCACAAGGCTTTGAGGAATGCAAATCATTTTATTTGTTTTTAATTCGACCCTGCTACCTGAAAATAAGCTCTGAATTGTAACATACAAAACTCAATAAAATAAAGATATTATTTAATTTCAAATGCTTTTATTTCGTTTCAGTTGTTTTTTCTGAAAGGCAAAAAATTTTCGATGGAAAATGAATTTTTAATACAATTATTTGTTATTTTTTAATTATAATAGATTTTTACATTTAAGATGTTAAAATATTATAAAATTAGTTAAAAGCTTCATCGGGTTTCCTAAGTGTCCTTATGAGATAGATCTTTTTTTTAGTGCGTTGTAAATTGTATCGTTTTGAGTAATCAGAAATCCCGCAGTAATTAAGAAATGTAATTTTGTGTTTTTAATCGGGTTGTAATTATCAAGTACGGAAGACCAACCAGAATACAATTAAGTTGCGTTATTTGAATTAAGCATTGTTCTCCGCTGATAAGGAACACGTGTTAAGAAGTTAATTTGATTTTTCAATTTCAACTGAGAAGGGTACCTACAAGTATCAGTATCATCTTATGAAATTTATATGATCTTATTTTTATATTAATCTCAGTTATGACATTTTTCTATGAATGAAATAACAAGATTAATAATAAAATGAATGGAAATACAAATAACATTAAAATTAATAAATGTACATAAAATTATAATATTCTATGTACACTTCTGATAAAATTTCATAAGAAAAGTACCTATAAATTAATTAGATACCTTTCTTATGAAATTTAATCTCACTCTTAACAGTCTTATTTTAATTTCTCTATAATATATTTTCCATAAAGCATCGTAAACGTAAAGGTAAAATCTAAGTACAAGAAACAACAACAAAAAAAACAGAACACTGATAGTTTTCGTTAAAAATAACGAGGTTGTTCACTTAAATGTAAATAATTTCAATTTTCTCCTTCCGTAGAACAAATTATCCTCATGGAATCCGTCAATATGTCATTCATCACCTGTCAAGTGACGTAAAAGTTTTGTTTTATTTTCAAATTACATCTTTTCGGCGCAGAAGCTAAGTTAAGCTTGGTTCAAAATATTAGGTTGGTGCAAAAATAATGACGGTTTTTAGCCGTCGTTATTTTTTCACCAACCTAATATTTCAAATAAACATTATAATTTCTGATTTTCTTAAAATAAGTTTTAAAAAAATGGTAATTGATATTTAAAACAATTTCAAAGGGAGATTTTCATTTTTTTTTATAAAATGGAAAAAAATAGTCAATTTTGCTGACTCAAAAAAAAAAAAACAAGATTTTTAACGAAAATTTCGGACGTGCTAGGAACGATTAAAAAATGTAAAAAAATATCCTCAAAATACTTTGATCTTTCCTCTTAATAATAATATAAACATTTCGACAATAAAATTTTGTTTTCGTCAAGTTTGGCGTCTTTTTCTTCATGCTATGCTCTTTTTTTAGTGGAAGTACCTATATATATATATATATATATCAACATTTTCATACAAATTTTGTATGATAATGTTTATCTGTATCAGCTGCTGTCCATGTAATTCGACTGCTGAGT
Organism: Acanthosepion lycidas; assembly: GCA_963932145.1. Lineage (NCBI taxonomy): Eukaryota > Metazoa > Mollusca > Cephalopoda > Sepiida > Sepiidae > Acanthosepion > Acanthosepion lycidas. Next base: position 38,926,050 of record OZ010577.1, on the reverse strand, counting down.
TTGTCTTTTAATTAACTTCCAAGTACTACTGACACAGAAACAGTTTTTCACTATTGTCGGAGTCTTTTCAATGAAAAAAAAATGATTATTGATCTTTTAATATCTTCGTGATGTTTTTACATTTTTTCTCTCTCTCAAAAAATTTCCCATTATTTCTCCTGTACAAAGTTAACAGCAGGGCATATTATTATTTGCTAATTAGAAATAATCTTGATTAACAATCTGTTGTCTCGGATGAATATTATTGCTTCTTTTATTTTGAATTAAATTTTGGAGATCAGAATTTTATCTTTAGATATTTCCCTATTGTATCAGTTATATTGTTGGGATAAATTGCTGGTCTGTTTTGTCGTTAGTGCCAAACACATTTAAAAATGAATCAAACTAAATTCATTAAATCGTAGCAAGGATAAACACTAAATGAAATTGCGATAAAAAAATAGAAATATAATGAAATGATGTATACTGCTGTGAAAGCGATCTATAGCATTACTTCGATTCATTAATGTCTTTAAAAATTTCAATGTGCTGATTCCATCAAAAGTTTTGTCCTATTCAGATAATTATAGTGCAAACATGAATTAATGATGTATTAAATGGATTTCAGTTTCACCATATTCATTGATATTACCACATAATGACATTTCTCTGCCTGATAAGTCTCAGAATATGACCGCAGCATCGACTGTAGATGAGTAATTTCCTTATAGGGTCCTTAAAGGGCCCACTTTTCTTGCAAATGCGTGTATAAATAGCTATTTTTTACGCTTTCTTGTATTTCACAACTATACATACCGCTTTCAATTGAAAAGCAAACTCATCTTTACGTTTTTTTTTTACTTCTGGTAAAATCTTACATTTACTTTAGAGCAAATATTCTCTCGACATGTTATTAACTTGTCACGTATTCGTTATCAGATTTTATCTCCTTTCTTAGTCCTGTGTATGGCAATAAATTATATCTGGCAAGAAGGCCTCTGATCCAGAGATTGGAGGTTTTGAGGAGCGTGGTATAACCACTTAATTGCTGTTATTACTACTAGTTATGATGGAATCTGTTAGGGTCCCAGATGTGGGTAAATATTGAACCCCAAACAAAAATCAAAACACCAGAAAAGTATAAAAATACATTTTGTAGTAAAAATACCAATAATACATTTTTATAAAAAAATTACCAACAATAAACTTTAGTGAAATTATCAGCAATACATTTTTATTAAAAAAAAATCTTACCAACAACATACTTTATCTTAAAAGGACCAACAATATATTTTATATTAAAACGACTGACAAAACATTTTTAGAGTAAAATAAAAATCTATATAATTTTATAGTAAAAGAGTTAACCTGGCATCTATTGTAAAAAATAATAATAAATAAATTTATAAAAAAAACAAATTGTTATGATTTATCTCATTTCATGTAAGGGGAAATAAGGTTTTACTCCTCTTTTGATTTTATAAGAATTGTTGCTTAAAAAAAGTGTTTAATATCTATTTTGTCGATGGAGAGAAGAAACCAACACGTTAAAGGGCTAATATATATTTATCTGAACGTCATATTTAGTGATAGGTTACTTTGTCAGTTTAGTAATACTAATGCTAATATTAAATGTTTTCTTATAAGGAAATATTCAGAAGTTGTTGAACGAGCACCTATTGCCAATGTCGTTCGAAATTTATAATATTTTTTGTAAAACGATTCTTCAAGAAAATACGTTTTTCAAGTCACTTCATTACTATTCCACTTTTAATATTGACGGAGTCTTTCTTCCTAACCTTTTTTCTTGAAATAGTGTGGATCGTCAACAACTTGATTATGAAATTATTTTCTCTCTGACTTACAAGTGGTATCCATGTTATATGTTGCTTCTATAAAAAGTTCCAAATTTATGCAATTTCTCTTATTTGGGACAGTATATTATTTGCGATAGTGTGGCACCAGTTCACAATTATCAAAGAAGTGTTAACTGTGCAAATATCTGATACTCACTCAAAGAAAGCGGTATTTGTATGTAGAGACTATTGGATTGAGCTTTCCACCAAGAGATTTTTTCAGGAATTGATTGATTCGAACAAAGTTTCCTCCTGGGTGAAAGCTTCTATTGATGCCTTCGTTCAAGCTAGAAAAAAATCAAGTTAAACCGCTTTAATCTCCTTGGTTCTCTCCTGCTTGATCGGCAGCTATAACCCACAAGAATCGATTCTTCCGCCTGTGCCAGGGTGACAGGTCCAACTGCAAGAGATATCTCTTTATTTCTGCTCGGATTGAGTGCAAGTGTGTCCTCAATGAAGCCAAATTACTGTTTGCCGACAGAAGGAATACTAGTTGTCCTAAAGATGTGCTCCTGAGCTGGAACCAATTCTCTCCAAACTATATCATTATTTCCACGATGCTTCCTGCATTCCAGCTTGTTGGAAGTCCTCATCTGTAGCCCCTCTTTTTAATAAATCTGGTGAACCTTATCACTCCACTAACTACCGCTCTATCAGCCTCCTACCGCTTTTCGTTAAATTGTTCTAGGCTTTAATCAATGGTGAAGAGGTTAAGTGTCTTACCTTTCCAGACCCTACTCTTTGACACACAATATGGATTCCGCTTTGCCTGGTCTACCGCTGATGTGCTCACGGCTATAACAATATATATATATATATATATATATATATATATATATATATATATATATATATCATTGTCTTGATAAGAACGGCGAAGCTGGATCTCTATATATCTCGAAAGCGTTCGACAGAATTTGGTATGCTGGTCTTCTGCGTAAGCTTCAGGGCTACCATATTACAGGACTTCTATTTGATTTAATCTAATCATTCCTTTCGAATCGTGAAATGAAGGTCGTCTGAACGGGCACGCGTCTAGATCCTTTCTTTATGCACGTCAAGTCTCTATTCTGGGTCCTACACCGTTTCTGATCTTCATCAATGATCTTGCTTAAGTCATCAGCTCCCAAGTAGGCATCTATCCAGATGACGTTATCATTTACTCCTGTCTCAATAGTAAACCCGGCAGCGCTGAGCAAGTCAACCTGGCCACTGCTCTCGAAACGGACCTTCAATCAGTGGTTAACTGAGGTAGGAAACGGTTTGTAAATTTGAAAGCCTCAAAAACAAAACTGCGCCCATTTAGCCACCACAGAGATAATTCCTCGTTTGCCATTAGCATGGTTGATGCTAAATTCCAGACGAGTGTCGCTCTGCGCCTTCTTGACCTTACACTTTCGAATGACTTGAAGTGGAACAGTTACAAATAATCAATAGCTGCATCTGGTGCAAGGAACTTTGGATCACTGAGTCGGTTTTTCTCGTAGAGTCCATTCAACATATATACAAATCTACCATTCGTCCGTGCATTGAATACTGTTGCCGTATCAGGTCTGGTGCCCCAGCTGTCAATCTCGAGGTCCTTGAAAAAACCCGAAGAAGAATCTGCAATGTAATCGATCATGACTTGGCATTTCAACTCCAGTCACGTTCTCACAGACGTGATATGGCTTCCCTCTGTTTTTTCGACAAATATTTCCATGGCTACTGTCCTGTCGTGCTTGTTTCCCTGATGACCCGATTACATAAAATTAAGCGTGTTACTCGAGTGGCATCATGTTCCCACCCTTTTACTGGTTAAATATTTAAATTTATCTGCCATTTCTACTCCAAAATCTTCATTTCTCGCATTCCCGCCTGTGTAATTCCCTTATTTTTACTTGCTTCTCTGATAGCTACAATCTTCAAATATTTAAATGCAACATGAATTGGCATTTTATGATGTCTTGAACCCAGTTCATTTTTCATCCTTTCCTCATTCCCCCTATATACAGTGTTTTTTTTTCCCTCGCTTTCTCTCTATGTAACCCCCTGTAAACCAGGGCTTGTGGCGAAATGCTTCAAAATATATTATCTTCCAATGAGGTTAACAGGAGGGGACATTAATATACGAAAAGCAGCTAGGAATTAGTTAAAAGATAAAGCGTAATACTAAACTAAGTTAATGGTATATGGTTTCTGTCTGAATACTTAAGAAATATAGAAAGGCAATGGCAGCAAGTTTTCAACCACGGCAATTGTGACAAAAAGAAGTCTTAATGAGTGCAGACAAGTATGACAAGCAGGATCCACCAGCAGACAGGTTGTATTTTCTCCATGCAGAATTGTCCCACTGGACAATAGCCTTGCTTATTTGGTGACATGGTAATTCGGAGTTAAATTCCTGGGCCAGGCAATGCATTTGGATTCAGTGGTAACCGGGTCGGGTAAATATCTGAGCAGTACTAAAACATAAGAACTAGACAAAACATACATAGACAGAAACAGTGGAACGAGAACAATCAACCCCCGTATATTAATTAAAGCTGACATTCAGTGGCACTCAGGCCCTTTCGAAAGAAGAACGGAGGCATGACGTCCCCCCCCCCACCTCTGGGGAGATGACGCCAAGAACCATGACGGAGGAGGGAAACTTCGTATGCTTCACGACGGGAACCTCCTCGATGTCTTTCTTTGTAGATCAACCTGTCGTCCTGTTCGTCTTGTCCTGGATGAAATTCTTTTCATCAGAGAAGAACCTCAACATCGAAATTGATGAAGGACGGAGAGGAAAAGTACCAAACCGTGGTGCGAAAAATTACACCGATGAAGACAATAGTCTGTATATAGATAGTACCAATAATCTATATTGTTTTTTTCTTTGGTGACCCAGCGAAAACTGTCCTAGTTCAACTTGGAAATTTTAAACCCCTAGCCGTTTTCGCGAAATATAACACCTCTAGATTATCAATTATTCTCTTTCTGGCAGGAATATTTATAATAATCTATATTTATTTTTTTTTTACATTCCGTGAAATTATTTACTCCATTTTAAAAAAAAAATATTTTTTTAAATTTCAAACTTTAGTATTTTAATTTAATACTTTATACTGAAATTAACGTAACACTTAAATTTAAAATTAAAATTACATTTTAAAATTATAATTAATATTAAATTTAAATTAAGACTTACATTTTATACTTAAATTCACCACTAAGAATCCTAACGTTTAATGAAAAATTTGCATTAAGGAAATTATTTACTATTAAATTATTTACTTTCAATAAAATTATTTAAATGTATCCTATATTTGATAGTATTTTCGTTAGGCAGCATTTCAGTTGCATGTAAGACTTATTGTATAGCGTTCATTTAATTGCCGAAGGAAAAAAATGGTATATCAAAATAATAAAGATTGCTGACATTTTGTAGAGGAATCTTCAAGAAGATGGTAAATATGTTGTTAATAAAATAAAAAAAATAACATTTTTTTTTTATTTCATGAGCTGAAATAAGTTTTAATTCATTAATTCTTCTTCAATGTACCGTTCCTTTTCAGCACGTGGGTGATCGAATTTCTCAATTATTTGCACTTAGTAGGTATTTATGCTATGACCTTTTAGTCTTTATTTTTCAAACCATATACACAAGATCATTAGGTAGTTAGCTCATTGTTTCCCTCTACTGTTTTATCTTCAAGACCTCCTTTGAGTGTCAAATTTTTCAAACACTTTCTTAGAAATTTCAATTCTCTCTTTCTGATTCTACGTAGAATTGTCCTCCCCGCCATTTTCTTTAAATGTTCGTCCTTACTCACATGTACAGTCTATGTTATTCTCAGCATCCTTCTGTAGAGCCACATTTATGTTAGTTAAGTCACTTATTCATCCACGTGGAGATTGTTCAGCATTCTTTGCCATATAGGTGGAACGTTATTACATTAGAGTTCAGCAATGTTCTTTGTTTCTAACAAAAATTCCTTGATTCCTCATGTTTTGCTTAGCTTTTGGAAGGCTTTTTTCATTATGCAGTTGCACATTTCGTTTTTCGTGTCACATTTGTCTGTTCTTTGTTGAAACACGTCCTAACAAAAGAAGACTGTGAGATTCGTTGCAGCAACGAAGGCGATCATGGCTCTACAGGATGTTGCAACAAAATCCGACACTTGACAAAATAAAACGAAATAGGCAATAAAAACAAAAGTTGTATATGCAGAGACCCGACAGTTTATTTAGCAACAGTTTGAGTTACACACTATGTTATTTTTCAATGTTACCGCCGGAAGCGGCGACCATCTCAAGGCGGGCGCGAAATGAGTCACACGCTTTGGCGACCATGTCCTTGTCCATAGCGACGAACGCCTCCACGATGGCAGCCTTTAGAGAGTCGACCATGTTGCGTGCGTGCTTGTTGGTCTAGGCCTCGATCACGCCCCAGAAGAAATAGTCAAGGGGATTACAGTCGGTTGAGGAGGGTGGCCACAAGTCTGGCGACCAGTGGTGAAGAACATTGTTTAGCAGCCACGCCTGGGTCAGTCTTGTGTGCAGGAGCGGAGTCCTGCTGGAAGACGTAGGGGTGTCCGGCAGCGATCTTGTACATTCAGGGCTTCACCACGCTCCTGGTAGATGTCAGCGTTGACTCTCATGCCCTTTCGAAAGAAGAACGGAGGCATGACGTCCCCCTCCGTGGAGATGAAACCAAGGAGCATAACGGAGGAGGGAAACCTCCTATGCTTCATGACGGGAACCTCCTCGATGTCTTTGCAGATCCACCTGTCGTACTGCCTGTTGCTCGTCTGGTCTTGGATGAAATTCTTTTCATCAGAGAAGAACCTCAACATCCCGGCGGACCCGTGATTGAGCTCGTTCAGCAAAGCCGCCGCCTTGACCTTCCTCGACACCTTGGAGGCATTCGTGATGAGTCTGCGATGAGACTTGCGGTAGGAAGAGTAACCAATATCTTTCTTGATCGTTCGGCAGGATCGTCGACTTGTGACAGCCCATGTCAGCGGCGATTTTGTCGTAGCTCTGGCTTCCATCATTGTACACTGTCTCCTTGACGGCGGCAACGAACTCGTCGGTCCTAACGGCCGAAGAACGAATGTTGTGGGCCTTTCGTTTGGCAGTAAACTCATCCTTGTTCTCACACGCCTTCCAATTCCTCCAAATGTGAATGATCATTGTCCTCTTGAATACATACTAGGCTATCCCTTCCGCAGGCTTCTTTCGGACGAGAAAACAAGATACTACCACAGCTCAGCGCTCATATTCCATCCTGGAAAGGGCAGAGAAAAACGTTAGTTAGTTGTCAAACTGTCGGGTATCTGCATATGCAACTTTTGTTTTTATTGCCTAGTTCGTTTTCTTTTTGTCAAGTGTCGGATTTTGCTCCAACACCCTGTAAAATTTCTTCTCCTTTGTAGCTCTTAATAAATACTGACTTATTTTCAGTTCTCTTAAACCGTGTAGCTATCACTCGAATGTAAATAAAACGTATTTTCACTTTAGATGCTTAACCTGTAAATGGAAGGCATTATTTTCTTCTGTATATGAATATTTAAAAAAACAAACGAATCTTTACGATCTTTTCATTACTGTCGTGTCAACTATTCACTATACTTATTTCATTCTTAAAGAATTTGGCAAGTCTGTGTTCTTGCAGCCTCTCCATTATTCAGTTTCGAGACAATCGCTTCCAGAGTATGAAAGATAAAAAATTCGGATTTATTTCTTCCGTCTGTAAAATGCATATCTAGATTGTGCCAACGACAGCAGAGATGTCTGCCATTAGTTAATGATGTTAAATTTATGAGCATCTGCACAGGTACTTTAGAAAGCAGAAAAATATATGTAGATCTGATAAAAGAACAAATACAGATTAAATATACATTAGAAAAGATGTCGGTAAACATCCTTTATTTGTTTTTGTTTTTCAAATAAAAATGTTGAATTGAGCCAGAACGCATTATAAAGTTGTTCTTGAAATGTGTCGCGAGACTCGAATTATTTGTAAGTAAATGACTTCATTCCTACAACGTCATCGCACATGTATACATACGTATATATCTATCTATCTATCTATCTATCTATCTATCTATCTATATATATATATATATATATATATATATATACATATATATATATATACATATATATATACATATATATATATATATATATATATATATATATATATATATATATATATGTGTGTGTGTGTGTGTGTGTGTGTGTATAATTCTCCTAGCAGTTGAATGTATCAGGAGGCATATAAAGATTCAAACATAGTGCATTGCATTTAAAATTATTAGAGAATGTCTTAAATTTATTATATTTTCGTGTGTGAATAATATATATATATATATATATATATATATATATATATATATATATATATATATATATATATACGTGTGTGTGGGGGTGCGTGTGTGTGTATGTGTGCGTGTATGTGTGTGTATGCGTGTGTACATAAGCATATAAGCATACATATGTATAAATATAAACTAAACAAAAATATTAACAACTGTATAAGCGTGTGATTGCGTGCATGCGCACATAATCCAATAAATATTTATTTAATTTAATTTATGGTGCAAACAAGCAGGACTCAGTGTAATTAAACAAAGCTATGAAATATATATTATTAATTACACATATACCAATGTTTGTAGTGAAATTACTGTGAATAACACACACGTGTGTGTGTATGTGTGTCTGTGTATAAACATATAAGCATAAATAAGTATAAATAGAAACTAAATAAAAATATTAACAACTGTATGAGCGTGGGATTGTGTGCATTTATTTTATGGTGCAAACAAGCAGTGCTCAGTGTAATTAAAGAAAGCTATGGAATATATATTAATAGTTGCACATATACACTGGTTTGTAGTGAAATTTAAAGTTTCGCAGTTCCCAAGTCGTTAGGCTCAAAAGCCATTTGTTTTTTAAATACTTTAAAAAATTATTTTAGTATATATAAAAAAGCAGCTGTGATAAGTGACACACACACACACACACACACACACACACACACACACACACACACACACACATATATATATATATATATATATATATATATATATATATATATATATATATATATGTAAGCAAATATATGGATATAGATCCGACAGTATGAAGAAAAATATACAGAAAAAAACAAACAAAAATCTTCATATGCAATTATGCTGTTTTAATGTTAATATAATGTCAACGTCGGACGTTTCGGTCTAATAAACCATCTTCAGGACATATTCATAAAATTAACATTATAATTTGTCATGTTGAATTGATAATGTTAATTATATTTTATGAATATGTCCTGAAGATGGTTTATTTGACCGAAACGTCCGACGTTGACATTATATTAACATTAAAACAGCATAATTGCATATAAGGATTTTTGTTTGTTTTTTTCCGTATATTTTTCTTCATATATATATATATATATATATATATATATATATATATATATATATATATATATATATATATATATTTTATGTTTATACGTTCTTTTTATAGATAATAAAATGTCGGATTTGCCCATTTCATAATGTATGACGTCATTTTTTTACATTTAGATATTTAAGCAGATATGAATGAATGAAAGAAAATTATGAAAAATTGTGTTTAAAAACAGTAAAATCGACGTTGCTAACTGGACGTTCCTCTGTGGTCTAATCGGTTAAGGAATGTCAGGCTATATGACGGTTCTGTTATAAAATAAATTAAGACATACCTCGGCTGATTTACAGACAAATATTCAAGAGCGAGAGCCGGATGTGAACGGAACAAAGCCCCGTCACAAAATGAACATTATCTTCGTTTACAAATGTTCCCGACACACGAGTTCCGGTCGAAAAATAAAATAATATTTAAAGTGTTCTATTTTTCGTCCTATAAATATGCTTCCCTCCTAATTATAGTCGCTTCGTTTTTCGAGCCTGTTAAGCCATAAAAAAACGCTATAAAAGGGGTCACACGGAAGTTCAACAGGCAGTCCACAGGTGGCCAGGGAACAGACCTGTCACTTTCAGGCCGAGCGGCCAGCAGCTGTCAGCAGGAGAGCATCAACCAGCGTCAACATGTGTGAACTACCATGAGAGATCGACCCAGATTCGAAACCGGCTTATGAAATTCACCACAAGGTAGCTGTCCCAAACCCTCACGTTCCTGTTGAAATAAATCACGTAAATCTATTTCTGCTGTTGTCGTATTTCTTTCTTGCAACCATACGCTTGTCTATAACAGTTCCGTATAGGATACCGGTTCGATTCCTGTTGGAGGACGCATATTTTCTATGAAAATTTCTCGGACATTCAGGCCGGTAAATGTTATTAATAATACTGTTTATTACAAACAGAGCATTTACTTAAATATTTGTATCTATAAAACGTACGTATAAACATAAAAAAGTCTTATATATATATGATAATATATATATATATATATATATATATATATATATATATATATATATATATATATATATATATATATATATATAAAATATAAAAGTGTACTAAATCAGAGAAATGAATTAGCTATTTTTTGCTGTCATTATCATAAATTTTACTTAAATAATATTTAAATATAAATTTTTTAAAAAAATCGACCTGGTAATATACATACTTATATTTGATATGAAAAAATAATTTTACATACTGTTAAGTAATTCTAATACAATTACTTCTTTTAAAAAGAAATATAGTCTATTAAAAATTAAAAGTGAAAATATTTTAAAATTGTGGTTTAATAAAACACATTCTAACCTAAACATCCCTAAAAAATCTTTAAGTATACAAACAGAAAAAAACGATGTAAGAATTTTTGCCGTTAACAATAAAACTTAAAAAAAAATCCAGACGGCATCCATTTAACGGATATCAGAATTCGTTGAAAAATACATCCCAACCCCTACCGGCAGGTAGCCCCTTTTTCAAACGTAGCTAATAACTGATACAACAAAAGTTAATGAATATGAACACGCAACCACCCCTTGTCTGGATGAATGTATTTGTCTGTATCCTTGGAAACTGTAAATTATGATTCTTTGCCGTGCCTTTAAATCCAAGTATATTTAAAAAATAAGTTACTCCAAAATTCGCTTGAGGATGAAATGGAACTAATGTCTTTAATTTAATTTCAAAATTAAATTCAAAGCCTTTAGCTTCGATTTTTGAAACTGTGTAGCGAAAAAAAAAAAAAACAACATATTTTACATCAGTTAATTTATAATATATATATATATATATAAAATATATATATATATATATATATATATATATATATATATATATATATATATATATATATATATATAGGCGTGTGCATGTGTTTGTGCTTATGTACTTGTGAGTGTGTGTAAAGTATCGCTTTACTACAGTTCTACTCAAAAATAATAATAATATTAAAGCATAAGAGAAAAGCGTGATATAAAAAATAAAATAAAAAGTATTGTTTGACAATTTACGTTGTCTTCAGCTTCATTCTCATATTCACAATGTTTCGGCGGTTGTGCGCTCCGGCCTTCTTCAGGTGACAACAGGCGTTAGAATTTCGAACCCCATGGACACGTGTTCCAGTGGTTCAAAGCGTTGGCTGAAGTAATCCAGTAAATTGACCTAAAGAGTTGTGAGTTCAATATCTGGGCACTGCAGAGGTGACGAAAATCTTAGAGAACTGGACTTACTAAAAGCAACTAACTGAAATATCCAGAAAAGTCATGACACATGGAACTCGAAAAAATTGCCCCTGTGGACGAAATAAATTGTTCGGTTTGCAATTCCTGCGTATATCACCTGAAGAAGGCCGGAGCATGCAACGGACGTGACGTTGTAAATATAACAATAAAGATGCCAACAGTCCGAACAATGTAAATAGTTTCAGTTCTTATAATAACTCATCTCAGAAATATGGAGTATTTAACAATGTTAAAAATTATATTTTGAGAGTATCTCTGTCAAAATAATGTTTAACACTGTCAATCTTTTTTTTTTCTTTTCTTAAATGGTGTTATTCTATTAAGTGATGCAAAATATTGGTAGAATCTCGTCAATCATTTTGTTTATTTTTTTTTTATTAATAATAATAATAATAATAATAATAATAATAATAATAATAATTCAGGCAACACGTTTAATTCGTTACATGATCATTGCATTATAATAATGGTAATCTTGATCAGTCGCGTAGCCAAGGGGAGGCGAGTGGGGCAGACCGCCTCGGGTGCCAGCACAGGAGGAGTGACACAATGACACCACCAACAAAATTTTTTAAACCAGGCTAATGTGCCAAAATAGTCTGAAAACAATGGTGGAGACACAGGGATTCACAGGCGGGCATATGACTCCCCAAAAATAATTTATGACCCCCCAGTTTTGTCCCCCCGTCAGAAATTTTCTAATAAATTATCGGGAAATTTGTGAGTAGGAAAAATAGCAATGTTTTCAGCTTTCATGTGTTTCAGTTGCTACAATCTTGCTTACTAACAAGAGACATTGTTGTAACATTTTATCGGATGATATGGTGTTTTAACTCTGCATCATTAATAAAACAAAACGAAATACGAAGCCAAAAGTGCAACAATTTTAGTCTTGCTTATGTATCAATTCGCTGAGATACAATTTTCCATTGAGTGAGTGATATACTTTTGAATATATCTACTAGTTTTGGGACGATTATTCGGAATCGAGAATCGGAAAAATTTGTGCCTATTTTCCGATTCCAAAAACGATTCTTTTAAATTTTTAACTTAATTTTCCATTATTGGTACAAGTGATAAATATTTATTGTTTTTTAAATTATCACTAAAACTAAAATCATAATAACATCGAAATACGATGTAAATTTATTTTACGTGTATAAAGAAAAACAAAAAAATAAACTTTGCATAAATTCTCTAGGTAACCTTTAAAAGAATGCAGTTGATTTACAATGTTCCGAAAAATGCTTAAAAATTAAATAGAACATTTTTGTCAAGAAAAATACTTTCAAACATCATTGATAATTAAATGGTACCCAGAAAATGATACAACGGAAAATTGGACAACGGAAAATTAGCAACAGAAAATTACGTGAACAATGAGCCAGTCGAGACTGTCGGATCTGGCTGTGCTGTCCATTGAAAACGAGCTTACAAGACAAACAGATTTTGACGATGTCATTGACCAGTTTGCCACAATGAAAACAAGAAAACATTCATTCTAAGACCATAGTATCGAATGTCATTCTTTTGTGTATTGCCGTGTTTTGTATTTAGTTGTTCTGAAAGTTGCATTTTAAAAATCTTTTGATTTGAACTGATTATTTTGTGGTATTGGATTTTGTCTTAGATCATACATGTAAACAGTAACGTACCGGTCAGTAGAGTAAAGTAGAGGGAGAGCATGTATGAAAATTTAGCTACAGCTAACCATTCAGCATAGGGTGAATCGGGGTCATTGGGGTGACATTTGAGCGGACCGACCCGGGTGAAGTTTACTCTAGCTACGACACAGATCTTGATATGTAGCTGATTATAGCTAAATTAAATAGAATTTCACAAAACAACGCAACATCGTGACGTAACGTGAAATTCAATAAATATCGTTAATGCCAAAAAATCAGCAGCCCTATAAACTTGAAACAATGACAACAAATATTAGGAGAAAACGAGTAGCAATAACGTCTTATTTTAATTGTGAAAGGAATGTGCTAAATATATTTCGCAACTTAAGAAATAGTGACAAAGTCAGCAAACACGTGATGACGATATTTGAAAATATAAGTGGATATAACGTTAATGTAGGCGTGAAGATACAGTAGTAAAAAACAAGCAAAGGGCAAACAATGAATACCTATAGAGAAAAAAATAACAAACTACAACTAATTTCACAACCGTATTTTGTTATTTTAAACACCTCGTCGGAAACCAGAATAATGGTCTGAAACATTGTAAAATTAAACTAGTTTTGGTCATCAGAAAAAACAACGTGTTGCCCAAATATATATATATATATATATATATATATATATATACAGAGAGAGAGAGAGAGAGAGATAGAGAGACAGCTGCATACATACATAAGTACATATATATATATATATATATATATATATATATATATATATATATATATATATACAACTATTAGGTTGGTGCAAAAATAATTTCGTTTTCTCATATAGTAACATATGTTAGAAAACGAAATGATTTTTGCACCAACCTAATATATATCCGGATGTATGTGTGCATACATATATATATATATATATATATATATATATATATATATATATATATATATATATATTATAAATTAATTGACTTAAAATATGTTTTTTTCGCTACACAGTTCTAACCATGTTTCAAAAATGGAAGCTAAAAGCCCCGAATTTAATTTTGTAATTAAATTAAAGACATTAGTTCCATTTCATCCTTAAGCGAATCTTTAATTTAATTACAAAATTAAATTCGGGGCTTTTAGCTTCCATTTTTGAAACATGGTTGGAACTGTTTAGCAAAAAAAACATATTTTAAGTCAATTAATTTATAATATTAATGCTCTGTAAATTTACATTGAGCACTATTTTGTAAAAATAAAAAAATATCTATAAGAACACCGGATTATATATCTTACTGTTCTTTCTTTTTATTGATATATATATATATATATATATATATATATATATATATATATATATATATATATATATATATATTCGCGCGAATGTTCATCTGCAAAGACGCGCCTACGAATCTTTGGAGATGGGATGCTGAATGTAACATCAATCATCAAAGTGATAAGAATTTACTTATATTAATTCTACCTCTCCATCGCCCCCCTCTCTCTCTCTCTCTATATATATATATATATAAAATTAACCTTATAAAGGCGAAACACGTATTTAAATCTAGTTTGAATAAAACGGTTTTCCATTTGTCATATTTTTTAAAAACTTTTTTCTGAATTCTATATTTTCATATATATATATATATATATATATATATATATGTGTGTGTGTGTGTGTGTGTGTGTGTGTGTGTGTGTGTGTGTGTTTGTGTGCGGGTGCGCGTGATCTTAGTCTGGAGATCGTAATGCCATGTGAAACTGAGATTTACCATTCAGTTCTGATTCCTACATTCAAAGTATCTCTCTGTGTCTCTCTCTGCCTCTCTCTCTCTATCTCACACACACACACACACACACTTTCCTTTTCTGAAGACAGACTAACCGATGAAGATAGCCAAATTGTCTTTCATTGGATTGTCGACGTTTTCGTTGCAATAAGCTAAAAGTCAACGGAAATGTTGAATATCAAATAAAAATGCCTTTGATGTTGGGAGAATAGTTGTCATTTCTCTCAAATAAATACTCATAAATGAATGTCGTTTCATTGGTTCAAGGTCAGATTGTAGAACCACTCGGTAAGGAACAAATTCACAATCAAAATCATTGGGGTTAACACGCTATCACTTTGCCGCACATGCTAAAATATTGCCGGATCATTTTTAATAGATGATTAGTAAACGAAAACCAGATGCTTCGAATTTATAGTTGTAAATTATTATTCTTTACTGCAAAAGTTGGTCTAATAAACACTATTCCCAGGTAGGCTAATGTTGTATCTCGTGTTTTCGAGATATCAAAGAAAAATAAATGAGGAAGACAAATTCGTAGGTAAGTATTAAAATAGACGATTTACTTAGCAGTTGACCTAATGCCGACTCGGTATTTAATTAGTTCCCCACAAAGTAGATTACCGCTCAAGGCCAGTTTTTACGTGGGACGATCCTGAGCCCGTAGGCTCGGTAAAAAATTCCCCGTAAATCCCATATAAACGGGGTCGGGTTTGTCTACGTCCCCAGACGAGACTCTGTCATTCGGCATAGCCTCTCTGCCCGATGGCAGAAAGTTCGACAAGCACTAAGAGCCTAATCTATGCTTAAGGGCAGAGTCTCGTCTTGGTTCCTCTCTGCCTGAAGGCGGAGAGTTCGACAAGCACTATTAGCTTAGCGCGCAGCTAAAACCTAATGCTAACTCTGCTCAACTTCATCTAACTCCGCTTCTTTATATAAACGGACGGTTCCATTCGTTTGTCCTATATTACAGCTAACAATAGACTTTTCGATTCATATTTAGACGAGATGGGAAGTTGAATTCAAAAAGATGAAAATCAATTTCTGGCTAGATTAGATCACGTTTATTGTGTTATTTAATGTTGAATATACATTTTATTGAACATAAATTACAATGAGTCATCGAAAGGACAGAAACAAGACCGGTTCGTTCCGAAGTAAAATCGTAGACGTTGGTCAGGATTAAACCCAAATCTCCAAATATGGACACGGAATAGTGCCGCCATTTTTTGAGGTTGTTTTGTCGATGATTTGAGCCTGTTCTAAACTCCGCTAACAGGGCAGTCTACTTTTGGTGTTTATACACTGCTTTAATTTATTTAAATATTTTACAAGTATATTCTTTTCATTGAACATTCGTAATGATTGAAATATTACAATTTATGAAGATATTTGCTGATGCAACATAGCGCAGGAGAATTATACCCATGCCTTTCGGAAGTGTAGGATATTGTAAAATGAAATTCACCTGAAAAAATCCGTATATAGTTTGTTACGTTTCTCTAGCTAGTAAATATACTACCATGTTGACCCAGAGAAATCACTCTCATATATATATATATATATATATATATATATATATATATATATATATATATATATATAGAGAGAGAGAGAGAGAGAGAGAGAGAGAGAGACTCAGACACACAAATACATACATATATATATATTGATGTCCCGGAAAGGGAAATATTTGAACGAAGTAGCTAAGTAGTTTTGGCTACTATAACCAAGTAGAATACGGTAGCAGTAATCGACTGGTACGCGTCGTAGTCGCAGCTAAGGTTGTAGGTATAAAATTTAATGATTAAAATGAAAGTATAAAACTTAATGTTACGAGTCATATTAAAAACGGGCGAAGGAACCGGTTTCGCTCCCGCTCTTCAGGCTTCAACGGGAGATTTAATTTAAAATTAACACAGAAAAATGTAAAAGGAGGTTGTGGGAGGGGGAAAAATAGCAAAAGAAACTAGAGACAAATGACAGCGAACCCTTACAAACACTCACGTTGTTTACACAAGGAAGGCTTAAGGGACTCGATGTAAAGTGCCTCCAGAACCTTTAGATGAAATAAAGAGTGTGACTCGGTGAGCAATTTTAAAGCCCAGTTGAATAATTCCGCACATACTTTTTCCAGTTCCTCTGTTGCAACTGCTGAATCCAAATGGAAAGCAGAATATCAGCGAGTTGTTAATTCTCTGAGGAATAATTATGACTTGATATTTTCCAGACCAGATAAAGGTGCTGGAGTAGTTATTTTAGATCGAACAGACTATATAACCAAAATGTCTTCGATATTAGAAGATACTTCAAAATTTACTAAAATTGGATCTGCTGATACCTGTGTTGGAACTTCTTCAGTTGAAGCAAAATTTCAAAAATCACTTCTGAAGTGGGTAAAGTCTGCGCTACTTCCACAAGAAATTGCCAACGAAATCCGTCCTTCCAGTTCGATTCGTCCTCGTCTGTATGGTCTCCCGAAAATCCCTAAAGAAGGTGTACCATTACGACCAATTTTATCTATGATCAGTTCAGCCCAACACAAGGTAGCCCAATGGCTCTCCACACTTTTGGATCCTGTATTGCAGTGCTTGAATGGATATTGTATAAAGGATTCCTTTTCCTTCATCGACCGCGTTCAAAATTTGTCTTCTGGCAAGTTCATGTGATCTTTTGATGTCTGCTCCCTGTATACTTGTGTCCCTCTAATGCAAACCATCGATATTTGCTGTGATTTTCTTTATCGCAGTTCATCGACTCCACCTAGTATTCCTGAGTCAATATTTTGTGAATTGATGAAATTTGCCACGTCCTCCGTCGATTTTAGTTTCAACATCATGTACCGACAGATTGACGGAGTCGCTATGTGCTCGCCTTTGGGTCCGGCACTTGCCAACATATTTGTTGGCTTTTACGAAGAAAAGATACGAAAGTGTCCACTTTGTCCTCAAATGTATTGTCGGTATGTTGATGATACCTTTTGTTTATTCAACAGTGAAGTTGAAGCTGATCAGTTTCTTTCGTTTTTAAATGGTATTCATCCAGCACTGAGGTTTACTGTTGAGAAGGAATCCAATATTCAATTGGCCTTTTTGGATGTATTAGTACATCGTACATTAACAGGTTTTCTCACTTCTGTATATAGAAAACCTACTTTCGCAGGGTTGTATACGCGTTGGGACTCTTTTTGTCCCACTAAGCGCAAGATTAACATTATTAAACCCTCCTACATAGAGCATTAACGATCTGCTCTGAGGCCTTCTTGAACGACGAAATCGACTTTATTAAGGATACCCTATGTAGTTTGGGTTATCCTCTTGATACTGCTAATTCAGTTATCCGCAATAAAGTTAAAGAGTTC
This sequence comes from Acanthosepion lycidas, assembly GCA_963932145.1. Taxonomy (NCBI): domain Eukaryota; kingdom Metazoa; phylum Mollusca; class Cephalopoda; order Sepiida; family Sepiidae; genus Acanthosepion; species Acanthosepion lycidas. The sequence goes on along the minus strand of OZ010577.1, from coordinate 38,907,743 downwards.
AGAAGTGCCGAGCTCTACACTGTTAAAAAAATGCCCAGTTTACCTCAGATTACCCTGAAAATGTGAAAAAATAGCTAAACAAATTTCATCCAATGTTCGTCGTTGTTTTTTCTCTGTCGAAGTTCGGATTATTTTTCAAACTCGGCCTATGTTTTGTTCTGCGTGTAAAGACGTTCTCCCTCCCCATCAAATTAATTCAATTATTTATAAATACGTTTGTAGTTGCGGAGCCGACTACATAGGGAGAAGAACTCAACGCTTAGACATGAGAATAAAACAACACGTTCCTAAAAAAATAGAAATCACACTTTTCCGTTGAATTGACTCGGCCCGAACACCTATGGTTCCGCCATATGCGAACACCTATTAAAGAACAGAGATTGTGCAGCCAAATTTAGTGTTGACTGGTTCAGTCTGAAGTTGGACGTCCGGCTGACCGGCTGATCAGTTGATCGGTTGAACTCTCTGCCTTCGGGCGGGGAGGAACCCGAAGGAGTCTACGTCGAAGGGCGGAGTCTCTTTTGGGGAGGTAAACCGACCCTGAACACGTTTATATGGTTCAAAGGGCATATTTTTGGCCGAGCCCACGGGCTCGGATATCCCACGTTAAACCGGCCTTGTGCCACATGATGCCCTCGTGGGTGGTGACTAAATACTAGTGCTGGCTGGTTCACCGTGTTGTCCCGGTCACATACTTTATTTCATCTAAAGGTTCTGGAGGCACTTTACATCGGGTCCCTTAAGTCTTCTTTGTGTAAACAACGTGAGTATTTGTTGGTGCTCGCTGTCATTTGTCTCTAGTTCCTTTTGCTATTTTATTTTATTTATTTTTTTCTCTCACAACTTCCCTATATTGTACATTTTTCTGTGTTAATTTTAAATTAAATCTCCCGTTGAAGCCTGAAGAGCGGGTGCGAAACCGGTTGCTTTGCCCGTTTTTAATATGTCTCGTAATATTAAGTTTTATACTTTTATTTCAATATATATATATATATATATATATATATATATATATATATATATATATATATATATAGTGTATTCAGACAGCGGATCATTATTCAAACATATATTGTCAACTGTAACAGACAACAAAAGTTTACTATGTTTGATCATGAGTTATCGCATAGTTGCTTTGATTTCGGGAGAAAATAAAGACAAATGCTGTTCAACATTTGAATACTTTTATTATGCTATTCCTCGATCTAAGCTTCCGGCTCACATGAAACCATCAGCAGAGTGGTTATACGTGCATTTCAACAAAGATATACACTATATATATATATATATATATATATATATATATATATATATATACAGGGTGTATCAAAAGTACTTTTACAAACTTTGGGTGCAGGATTCGCACACCAAAACAAGAAGAAAACGTATATCCGCAAATCCTTCGTTTTTGAATTAAAGTTAAAGAAAGTTTACGTTAGATGGCGCTGTATTGCCATATAGACTAGGTTATAATTCTCATTCATGTAAAGTTTGCCTAGTCTGTACTCACACCAACACTTGGATAAAGGCCCTTATAAACATATGTCGGTAAATCATTCTTTTTTTGAGTAATTAAAATTAAAGAAACATTATATAAATATATACATGCAACAAACTATTTCCTATTTAACAGTTAAAATATTTCATCCCTGAAAATGGCTAACTTTATAGCCAAAAGCGCTTGGAAAAAAAGAACACTCGGACAGTTTTTATATAATTTATCATCTGAAAAGAAAAAAAATATTAGATCACATGAGAAATTGTATAAAAACTAACTCAAACCACCTTGTCTGTTGTATTCAATAAAATGTGCATGAAAGAATGATTGCTGCCAAAATACACACACCCAAACATATATATATATATATATATATATATATATATATATATATATATATATATATATATATGTGTGTGTGTGTGTGTATATATATATATATATATATATATATATATATATATATATATATATATATATATCATTAATTCGTCTAGGTCTATTACTAAATGACAAATGAATGTAATTGAATCAGTCGGCTGATTTGGGTAAGAAAGGCTCCAATAATGATAGCTTTGTCAGAAGTTAACGATATCTGAGTTTCGTTTTAAATAATTTTCAGCTTAATAGAGCAGTGTATAAATGAGATTGCCATCCCGCCGGTTATGTATGTCTGATAATGTTCTGTGATTATTACATCTTATATTACTCCGTTTCGGTTGAAAAATATTTCCGACGGCAAGTGTGCAATGTAATTTGGGCGCGTCTATCATTCTGAAGACGATCAACAAAGTCTCCAGCCAAAGGCCTTTATCTTAGTCTGACACGTCTTTGGCGCAGTTATTAACACAAATCCTATAAATGCAAAGCTTATTTGTATTCCTTTGACATGTATTTTGAACACTAGTCTTATTCCTGGTATAACAATTTATTTCCCCATATGATCCGCCATGCCTGATTTTATATTTTCTTCCTAAATTTGTGTTTTCTTAAATTTCTCATGTTATTTGAATTTATTTTTCCCATTTTAAAGCAAAGGTAGTTTTTTTCATTTCATATACATTTTTATCATTTCATATACAGGGTGCGCAGTAAATAAGTGGAATATTTATTATCACTGTTTTATCTTCCATGAATAATTGTCCTTGAGTAAATTTCTTGATTATTTATATCATTGAATATTCATGACCTCACGAAATTAACTTCGATTTTTTTCGTTTCTGATTGATTAATTGATGTTCGATTTTGTGACACATCATTTAAATATTATTTGCAGACCACCTTCGTCTTTCTTTCTGTTCTTCGCGTATGGCCAAAGAACTCAATGATTCTGAATATGAATCTATCGTAATTTTTAAAGAACATTTAACGCGTGGATTGATGAAATGTGCAGAAATTCTTCCAGAATTTTTAGTTACATCAGTCGTCAGCAGTTTTCAACTTTTGCCTCACGACTTTCTGAATTTACCGAATTTTTTACTGGGTATATCGCATATATTTGTTGGTTTTGACAACAGAAATAACAATTTTCCTAGAAATTATATTGCAAATTACCTCTCCAGACACATTAGAACTTAAAAGATAAGAGGAAAACTTATGACAGACTGAGAAATCCTGTTAATTAATAAACACATAATTTATTCACAGTCAAGCAAACATTCTACAAATAAAAAAAAAAAAAAAACACAATGTCACTCTAAATTTCTGGGATATTTACACGCGGACTATTTTCCCTATCTTTATTATTGTTGCACAACTTTTCAGCCGCTGTGCTTCACAGCCTTCATCAGGTTAATTAAATAATTTCTAACTGAATCCTTTATTGAAAAGGTAGATTATTCTCGTTCATCTGTCCATATATAGGGATATCTTCAGTAGTTCGTATTTAGTACAACTCAGTTATTATCCGCCCCGATTTCACTGACTCTATGTACACACTCGCAATTATTACGTCAAAAAATTCACGAATCAAAACTTTGATCCTGTCCCGTAGGGCAATTTTGAGTGGATAACATAAAGACTTAGCCGGTTCCAGCAACAGCTTACTCACGTGCCAGTGTGGCAGTATTTGGGAGGGTACCTTTTGGAACCATATTTAGCCAGAGGCCATGTGTTGTCATGTGTGTATACGAACAAATACTCATGTGTTGCTGTAGACATTCTACTCCATGGATGTTGATCGAAAGAAAGACCTACTATCAATATAATATAGCCTGGCAAAAGGCCATAAATTTTATACACCTGTATAGAATTCATTGTGTACAATTCCTTAATCTTCTGAATATCTTTGCAAGATTACGAGTTGGTATTGAAAGTTTTACAGTCTAAACTATTTCACGAAATATGAAGAAGCATACTAAACATGAAATTATTTTGTGGCGGGGCATCTTGGTCGAGCAGAGATCTATTTGCAACGCCTTTATGGTTTGCTATCCATCGCACTTAGTTAGAGCATATAGGTATACTTATGTACGTGGATCGATAAAAAAAAAAGTAACGTTTTTTCTAAATTTTAATTCCCTAGCTTTCTTTTTTTGTTGTTTTTAAAGCTGAGCAGAGTATTCCGAGACGGGAGGATTTCTTTAGTCACAAATAAAAGAATACTCAGCTCTTACGTGACATCTGTCCTTCTTTACGGCATCGAATGTTGGACGATTTCCTCAAGGATGAAGAAGGAACTCGAGGCGACAGAGATGTGGTTCTACAGAAGGGTATTAAGGATATCATGGAACGAGCGTGTTAGCAACGAGGAGGTTTTGGAGAGGATGCAGACAAAGAAGGCTTATACTTAACATCAGGAAAAGACAGCTGAAGTTTCTGGGACACATAATGAAGAAAGAGGGCCTGGGGTATCTGGCACTCATGGGTCTAATGGAGGGAAAGAGAGACAAGTGAAAGCAGCACGTGACATTCCTGACGAGCTTGAGGAGGTGGATAACAGAATGTGGTCTGGGAAAGGAAGCAGAGGGAAGGAACTTGCTGAGAACTGCAAGGGATAGAGGAAAGTGGAGTGTCACGATCGCCTACGTCCTGAAAGGACATGGCACATAAAAAGTAGCATGTGTCTTTAAACCGAAGGGGGAAAAATTCCGACCACGTTCCGGAGTAGTAGCGATAGAGCAGCGAGAGGCTTGCCACGTCCCGTCTGTGGGAGAGAGATGTTTTATTAATTCATCGACTAAGTTTAAAGCACATTTTTTTTAATGTCATTAATAATATTGTCAACATCTTTTCGTGGTACGTGTAAAGATCGAACTCATTCCAATGTCGTTACCCAATGCCTAGAGAGGTAAACCACATACGTAGCAAGACCAACAAATATGGAAGCTTTAAATTATATATCAGAACCAATAGAAAATTCAACGACACGATGGTAACGCCCAGATTAATGAGTCTTTTATATTAATTTGTACGATGATGAAATAAGCGTATGTTGGTAATATGACGATAGTCTAAATTTTAGAATTCACTTTCATATGATGAACATATACTTCTTCATAAAAGGTAGAGGTTATTGACGGAAATGTTTAGACTTTAAAAAATCCTCTATTTCTAACTTGTAACAGATAGCAATCAAGCAAAATGTCGTTCATAATTAGAGTGTTTAAAAAGTTGTGAACTGCAATTGACTTTCTCAAAAAAATCTGTTATAATTTTGGCCAAACCTCGTCGCCAAAATTTTGCAAGTAGGGAAGGTTACTGAATAGTATAATGAAACGAAGGTTGGTAATGAACGATAATAATTATGATACGAACAACACATAAGATTCGCCAGCAGCGCGTAGAAGTAGTCAGCTGCTAGAAGTGAGTGAAGTGAATTCCGCAATGAATCACCAACTGCAGGATACCTGCCAACCACACCATGCGGTAAGATATGGCACAAGGCCGAGTTTAATGTGGCGCATCCGAGCACATAGGCTTGGCCAAAAATTTCCTGTATACCCCGTATAAAACGGGGTGGGGTAGCTGTTTCCCGAGACGAAACTCTGCCCTTCGACATTGCCTCGTCTGGGAATCATCTCTACTAGGAGGCAAAGAGTTTGACCAGCACAGCTGGAGACGAATCATCGACTGCAGACCAACATACAGTATTTACTACTGTATTTATGTCAATGGGAACATACCCATTATCGTTCGTAGGTATTCTACAACAAAATCATACGCTGAATTCATGCGAAGGCCAAATACTGGATTCGAGTACAGTTATACAATGGATAAAGCATATCAGCTATTCGTCTTCTATTTGCCATATCCTTTCAGGGCATGGTCGCTCAAAGCTTTCACAATTCCCTATCATTTGAAGCTCAGATTAAGATTTGTTTCTTGGCAAGACCGCTTGTGTAAATCAGGGCCGTGGTGTCAGTGTTTTTGCGCCGGAGTTGGAAAAAATTAAATGGCCACTAGAGTTGAAGTCGTTAAAACAATACCGACCCCGACTCCAGTTGAATTTACAATAAGTAAATAAGAGAAAATAAGTACTTATTATATATATATATATATATATATATATATATATATATATATATATATTAATATAAATGTAATAAGCAATTATTATATGTATATATATATATATATATATATATATATATATATATATATATATAGAGAGAGAGAGAGAGAGAGAGAGATAATAATTATTATGTCTATATTCCTATAGATGTAATAAGTAATTATTTTCATAGAATACTTTTAACGGTGTATGTTCACACAAATTTTGATACATTTGATTACAAGAAAAGAAAAAACCTAGCAACTTTAGAACTTTGTGAAATTTCTCGAACATTGTAAATAGAAATGGCATTTTTTTCATATTCTGTTACGCCCTAGAATTATTGACAAAGAGATTTCTTCTATGAGACATTCCTTATTTTAGTTCATTTACTATTTTACTCTTTTTGCTTATATTATTATATTAAATATTCCTTTTTGAATTGATACCATAGTTGTAAAGTGGCGGAAAAGTCTTTTTCGTGCAGTTGTAGTCGACTAGGCCTAAAAATTATTATGCTTTCACTTTTTAATTGATTCTCTTAAAGAAGCGATTCTTAGAATCGAAATCAAAATTTCTAACTTGTGTTAGTTTTTAAGACCACGATTGAAAGAATCTATTTTTTTATTCTTCGTTTTTAAGGTAGCAGGTAGGATTCTTTTTATACTTTTCCGATTTTTGGTTAAGAATGTAAGCGTTGCATTAGTATGACGAAGGAAATAAGTAGAAAATAGCATATATATATATATATATATATATATATATACCGTCTTGCGTATGACGATATACTTCATGTAGCTATGGGCAAATAGGGTGACCCCTGAAACTGGGGTCAAAACACTATGAAAGTGTAAAAATAAATTTATTATCAGCAATATGTAATTTTTTTTTAAAAAAATAACATCAATAAATTTTCAAGAAAAAATTATTAACATTAATAAATTATTCCCAGCAGTATATTTTGAAGAAAATTTTTTTTACCAGCAATACATTTTTGAAAAAGATATAACTGGAATAAACTTTTTTGGGGGGGAGGGGGGAATTAAATAATCCATTGAGGTTGATATGCCGTAAAACAAACCAAACGAAACACTCTCTCTGTCTCTCTGTCTCTGTCTCTGTCTGTCTCTCTCTCTCTCTCTATATATATATATATATATATATATGTGTGTGTGTGTGTGTGTGTGTGTGTATACTAAACGCCAAAGTAAAAGAAAGTTGTCTACACGACCTATTCTTAATGAGTATCATTAGTATGCCTATTTTGTAATCGCTAGTTGACTAACAAAAGAAAATAATACTTCTTTTTGTCTAGTTTATTCTCCTTTGGTGTATAATACCGCGGATGTGATTATATATCTCATTAACTCAGCTTTGTTAGCTTATTATTGCCTTTCATGATAAACAGGGTTGGGTAGACAGATAGATGTAGAATATATATATATATATATATATATATATATATATATATATATATATATATATATATATATATATATATATATAAGCGTATGAATTTCTCCCCAGGAAGAAAAAATCTCAGAAAAACATTAAAGTAAGATATATACCAAGTAAAACAAACATTCGAATATTTAATAAAACTGAAAGATAGAGAGACAAACAAATAGAAATAAATAAAAAATAATATAAGATAGGTTGAAAGGAATCAAAGAGAAGACAAGTAAGAATGGAGAAAGAAAGAATATAAAATAGGTGTAAAGGAATCAAAGACAAGAAAAGTAAGAATGGAGAAAGAAAGAATATAATTCAGGTGGAAAGGAATCAAAGACAAGTAAATTAAAATTAAGAAAAAGAAAAAATAAGAAAACATTGTATTACGAAAGAATAAAAAAACTTAAAATATAACGAAACTATGTAAGTAAAAATGAAGAAAGACAGGAAGAAAGATAAGACATAAAATACGTGATAATGAGTGAAAGAGAAGAAAAGGAAAACTGGGAAAAGCAACAACAAATAATAGAAATAATGAAATAATATGATAAATGAAAAATAAAGTGTAACAATGAAACAGAAACTTTGTAAAATATATATAAAAAAAAACGAATCAAATATTTCTTCGTCTTTATGCGCCGTGTCGGTATATAGGCAATCATATCTTTCCACAACTCCCTGTCCCTTATAATTCCTAATGAACCCTATCATGCTATTTCTCCCAAGCCCTGTTCCATTATTATTCAATCTCAGCTAATATATCCTGCTTTGCTTTGTTTTGTTTTGTTTTGTTTTCCTCCTCCCTCTCTCTCTCTCTCTCTCTCTCTCTCTCTCTCTCTCTCTATGTTCCGTGAGTATCAGATTTTCCAAGCCCTCCTTCCTCATTATATGCCCTAGAAAACTGAACTCTCACTTTCTGGTGTTAAGTATTATTTTCCTTTTTGTTTCTATTTCCTGCAAAACATCGTCGTTACTCACGCGTTCGCTCCACGGTATTCTCAGCACCCTTCTGCAGAACCAAATTCATGTTGCTTCAAGTCGCCTCTTCATCTTTGAAGAGATCGTCCAGCACACACTACCATACAGGAAGAGAGATACCACATAGCTGTTTAGGACCTTTCTTTGTTTCCTATTTCTAAATACTCTGGTTAGCTTTTGAAATGCTTTCTTGGCTATGCGAATACGTCTTAGGATCTTAGTGTAGCTCTTTCCGTCCTCTGTTAAAATATAAGTAAATGTAGCGTCAAAGAAAGAAAAGAAAAGAATGAAAGAAAAGAAAGAAAGAAATCGGATGCAGTTAGCGAATTCTAAGATACATCAACATGGCAGTCCATTTATGGAGTATTTACCCTTCTAGATTCTCGATGCAGTTGCCTTTATAAATCATTTCATCCCTCCCAATCAGAGCGAGAATGCTATTAAAAGATAAGGGTGTTATTGAGAGGGAAAGGAATGAGAAAACATACGTGATTGGAAAGGACAATAACAGAACAGGAATCAGAACGACAGAAGATGGCTATGGGAGTTACATTTATTATTTTTTTTAATTCTTAGTTGAAAGGAAAGCAAAAACCATAAAAGAGATAATCAGGCGAGAACTACAAGAGATGGAATTATTTGAATAGAACTTACGGTCACATCTACCTACTTCAACATTAAATGATGAGAACTAAGCTTAACTACATGATGTCAAGGAACCAATAAGAAAAGCTTATAGGAAAAATTGTCATGAAAATATTTATAGAAGAAACAGTCGTTAACTAGTTTACAGCGGTTGGAAATTGACGTAAGTCGAGATACTAGGACAGAACTGATGATATTACAGACCCTGCATCGTACTTATCAAGAATATATATATATATATATATATATATATATATATATATATATATATATATATATATATATATATATATATATATATATATATATAATAAAAAGGCTTAAACACTAATATTCCATGGTCATAATTTATTCCATTGGAATCGTAAATACGATCCAATTCATCAGACCTACAAATTCAAAAAGAAAACAGAAAAAAACCTACTCCGGAAATAAAAATAGAATTTAGAGAGAGTGTAATTATGAGAGTGTGGGACGAATGTTAGTTCATAAGAGAGGGGTTTAACAGAGAGAGTTTTATTTAAAAACTAGGTGTGAGTGGAAGGGGGAAAAATGATTGTTGTCGGATGTCTAAAACAATAAAGATACATTTCGAGGTGACATACACACACCATGGCCGATCAAATCTTAAAGAAGGAGGGAGAGGTAAGGAAAGAAGTGGTGGGGAAGAAAGATGGGGCGGGTGAAATTAAAATTGAAAGGGACGCTGTGTAATTGAGAAAATTTGACAAAAATAATATCGACTGCAGGTTACAAATCAAATATAAACAATAAATATGACGATTATCTAATCTAGCGAGGACCTATATTTTTATGTTCAAAACGCATGCAAATCCACACATACACAATAACTTATACACGTATATACATACACATCGCCGTGTACCTACATACACAGATACATATATCCATGTACACATACACAGAGGAAGGTAATATGGTTCAACCCACCATATTGCAAGCTCTCTAACATTGATATAGGAAGTTTTTTTCTGAAATAAATTGATAAACATTTTCACAGTAAACATCCATTAAGTAAAATTTTCAATAGGAAGACTCTGAAAATTAGTTACTCATGCGTTAGAAATATGGAGAAAATCATATCTTCCCATAATTGCAGAATACTTAGAAACTACCATTGTAATGTGACTCAATCAAGTAACCCTACCTGCAATTGTAGGAATAAAGATCATTGTCCAATCCGGGGTAAATGTAACTATAAAAATGTAATATACGAGGCAACTATCTTTCCCGAGGAAAATATAAACGAGAAAAAAAGATATATAGGTATATCCGCCGGTAATTGGAAGCAGCGTCTATACAACCATAGACACTCTTTTAGATATAGATGCCTTAGAAGTCAAACTTCCTTACCCAAACACTACTGGGATCTGGTGGATAAGGGGTTAACCCCACTTTTGAAATGGAGATACCTATCAAGAGCCAAAACACCTAATAACTTCCGCGATCAGTGTGATCTGTGCTTGGCGGAAAAAAATTTTATTATCAAAGATAAAAATCAAGATGAATTGTTGAATCTTCGTAATGAGATATTTTCTAAATGTAGACATAAGAAAAGATTCAAAACATAAACACCGTTTTGTAACTTTCTGTCACTTATGTCAGTTCCATCTTGATGCAAAACATCGGGCATGACATTTTAACGGAATGACTATTATGTTTATTTTGTTTATCTCTATATAGATCATTGTGTATGTTTTTGTGATGCGCTATGGGTTTTTTTTTTGGTTTTTTTGTTTTTTACGCCCAAAATGTTGAAATTTTACTTATTTAGTTCTTAAATTCTAATTTATATGTATGTATTTGTACGTATTTGTATGTATGTGGGTATATGTGTATATATAAATTGTTGAAATTTTACTTATTTAGTTCTTAAATTCTAATTTATATGTATGTATTTGTATGTATTTGTATGTATGTGGGTATGTGTATATATATATATATATTTATATATGTGTGTGTGTGTATGTGTGTGTATATGCATGTATGTGTATGTATGTATGTATGTACTTGGCTACGAGTATATGTAGGTATATATTTAGGGGTGTGTGTATTGGTATATGTATGTATATGTATGGATGTGTGTGTATATGTATATATTCAGGTATACGTATGTGGGTGTAGGTATATATAGATGGAAATATATGCAGGGATGTGTGTATATATATATATATATATATATATATATATATATATATATATATATATATATGTGTGTGTGTGTGTGTGTGGGTGTGCGTATGTTTTGGTATATATGTACCCATATATATGTATGTGTATGTATGTATGTGTATATATATGTGTGTATGTGGGTATAGATGTGCGTGTATATGTGTATGTATGTATAGCTAGACGGATAGATACAGGGATACATTGTTTTTTTGTTTAATTGTATAGAAATGTAAGGTTTTAGGTACATATGTTTATGCGCATGTATGCGTATGTCCATATGTACATGTTTCTGTAAATGTGTAAGATGTGGATGCCTATGGATGTATGTGTGTATATGTAGGTATGTGTGTGTACATTTTTGTATATATATATATATATATATATATATATATATATATATATATATATATATATGTGTGTGTGTGCATATATATCTGTTTTTTGTATGTGTGTGTATGTTTATACGTGTATGTGGGTGCATGTGTATTTATGTATATGTATGTGGAAAATGTGTGTATAGGTTATAGGTGGATATACGTGTATATATGTGTGCGTATGTATATATATATATGTATATGTATGTGTATGTGTGTATGTATTTATATGTGTATGTGTGTGTACATGTATATGTGTGTATGTGTATATATATATGTATGTGTGTGTGTAGTATATACATGTATGTATGTGTGTAGATGGTTGTGTATATGTATGTGTGTGTGTATATATATGTGTGTGTGTGTCTATGTATATATGTATATATATGGATGTATGTGTGTGTACATGTATATGTATGTATGTGTGTATGTATATGTATATATATATATATATATATATATATGTATATATATATGTATATATATATATATATATATATGGAGGTGTATGTGTATGTGTGTATATATGTAGGTGTAATTATTTGTATATCATATGCGCGGTAATTATTAGAAAGCGCTTAGTATCAGAGATATTGAATCAGATATATGTATATGTGTGTGTGTATGTATATGTATGTGTGAATATGTGGATATATGTGTATGTGTACATGGATATATGTATGTGTGTATGTAGGTACACGGCGATGTGTATGTATATACGTGTATAAGTTATTGTGTATGTGTGGATTTGCATGCGTTTTGAACATAAAAATATAGGTCCTCGCCAGATTAGATAATCGTCATATTTATTGTTTATATTTGATTTGTAACCTGCAGTCGATATTATTTTTGTCAAATTTTCTCAATTACACAGAGTCCCTTTCAATTTTAATTTCACCCGCCCCATCTTTCTTCCCCACCACTTCTTTCCTTACCTCTCCCTCCTTCTTTAAGATTTGATCGGCCATGGTGTGTGTATGTCACCTCGATGTGTATCCTTATACTGTTTTAGACATCAGACAACAATCATTTTCCCCCTTCCACTCACACCTAATTTTAAATAAAACTCTCTCTGTTAAACCCCTCTCTTATGAACTAACATTCGTCCCACACTCTCATAATTACACTCTCTCTAAATTCTATTTTTATTTCCGGAGTAGGTTTTTTTCTGTTTTCTTTTTGAATTTATAGGTCTGATGAATTGGATCGTATTTACGATTCCAATGGAATAAATTATGACCATGGAATATTAGTGTTTAAGCCTTTTTATTATATGCTTACTCTGTCCTGGACATTGAGTTCTACCTGGATTCTATCCTCTCGGAATTTTTTATTCTAAAAATATACATGTGTATATATGCACCTGTGGATTTTGCATATATATGTATATTTACCACTAATATTATCTATATATATATATATATATATATATATATATATATATATATATATATATATATATATATATGTATGTATGTATGTATGTGTGTGTGCCTCTGTAAATTTACATTGAGCACTATTTTGTAAAAATAAAAATATCTATAAGAACACCGGTTTATATATCTTACTGTTCTTTCTTTTTATTAATATACATATATATATATATATATATATATATATATATATATATATATATATATGTGTGTGTGTGTGTGTGTGTGTGTGTATATATATTTCAGTTGTTCCAGACATGTGAATAATATTCGATGCACGGGTAGATTTATAAATGTACAAGTTCGATTTTTGTTGGATACGACACAGTGGACAAATTTTTCTAGCAGTAGACCTATTAAATGATTCAATATAATCATTTCGCTCCTTGCCCGAGGATAACGTGAAACGGAAAAGGCGAAATTATTTGTCTCCTGGAGGTTCGCATCAGTCAAACTGAGTGATGGCAAAATGGTTTTCTAAGATGACTATAAGTCAGCAGTTTAATTTTGGCGACGTTAAAATTCACAAGATATTCCTTCCTCCAGTTAATAGGAGATTGAATGCCGTTTTCGAGAGAAGCTGCTAAATTTACTTCAACTTATCGGACTTACTAATACCATAAGAGTACATAGGTGTGTATAACAGGAGAGATGTCGAGTTGACAAGTTGTGACACTAAGAAAGTCGTTCATGGACATAGGTAACAATGTAGGTCTAAGGATAAACCTTTGGGGACATTCGTAATAATGTGAATAATCTAGAAGAGAGGCCGGTCAAAAGCGGACTCTCATTACATAATTTGTTAGAAAGATTGAATCAAATCTAGAATTCATTCAGAGACACCATAACCATTCAACTTGTGAAAATGTCTGGTAAATAAAGCGCAGCAGTTTGAGCATCATTTGTGAAAATAGAGTCCAAAGGTAACTTATATTAATCATTTAAGTCTAAATAAATTTAGTATTACAATGTATGTACAAGTTTTTCCTTTCCTGAAGTGAGTACACTTTTTAGGTAGACTCTGCCTCTCAAACTTTCTCTCTCACTCTTTATATATATATATATATATATATATATATATATGTATATATATATATATATATATATATATATATATATATATATATATATATATATATATATATATACAGTGACACGCATAAGTATTGCATACATGTTATTTTCTGTTATTAGGTTGGTGCAAAAATAATGTCGGTTTTTGACGTATTTTTTAACGTCAATAACCGACATTATTTTTGCACCAACCTACTATAACACTAGTTTATGTTCGCCATTTTGCCTAATATTTGGTAAGTAATATCTCGTAAAGTTGTTTTAGTTGTATGTGGAAGAAAAATTAAAAACTAATTTAAACAAAAACTACTTAATTGAAGTATGACCCAAACAAAAATAAATATATCAAATAAAAATATTTAGTGAAATATTACTAAAAAAAAAGTAAAATGTACCTTGAAATTTTGAAGTGGTCAAAACGTTAATGTTGAAACAGAACAGATGAAATTGAAATAATTCAGAGCGTCTGACGACACTTAAATCACGTGACATTTTAAAGGATAATAACATTTATGGCTTACCATATTAGGAAATTGGGAACGTCTATAAACACATTTTTTTTTTAAATTTTTCAAAAATATTTGGGTACAAACGACTTTTCAATTTTAGATTCGTAAATGTAATTTTCAGTTAACAATATGCTCTCCAATTTCCGCAGTTTACATATCAGTGGAAAGTGGTCCCTGCTGTAGTGGTACTTTGATATGTTTCGCAGTGTAATCCTGCGTTCATCAATAATGTGTTGATAATTCTATATAAAATGTAGCATTCTTAAAATTACCCTGATGGATGTAATAAATCAGGTCTACGACCCAAAGAATATTTAATTCCTTTTAATGAAGGCAAAATAAAAGAAAGCCTGGCACTTTTTTGAAAATTAGACAAAGAAATTTAAGCAGACTTCTATTTTAGACTGCATCTAATATATATATATATATATATATATATATATATATATATATATATATATATATATATATATATAATAAAAAGGCTTAAACACTAATATTCCATGGTCATAACTTATTCCATTTGAATCGTAAATACGATCCAATTCATCAGACCTACAAATTCAAAAAGAAAACAGAAAAAACAACTCCGGGAATAAAAAATAAAATTTAGTGAGAGTGTATGTATGAGATTGTGGGACGAATGTTAGAGTAAAAGAAAGCTATAGAGAGAGGTAACAGACGAGAGAAGAACAGGAAGGTCTAAAGATGAAGGGGGAGAATTAAAATTTAACAGAGCGAAGTTTTAAAGAGAGGAGTCAAAGACGGTTTAAGTGAGAGAAATATAAATGTTCTCGGATGTCTAATACATTAAAGATAATACTGGAAAGGATGCATTTTGTGGTGACATACGCACACAATAGACGACATAATCTTAAAGATCAGAAGATGAGAGAGGGAGAGGAAAATAAAAGAAAAGAAAAAGGGGTGGGTGAGAGAGATAGGTTGGGGAGAACTAAAACCGAAAAGCATTTTAAAAGGGCCGCTGTGTAATTAAGAATATTTGACAAAATTGATATCGACTACACGGTACAAATCAAATATAAACATATACAAAAAACAAATATAACGATTATCTAATCTAGCAAGGGCCTATATTTCTATGTTGAAAAACACATGCGTATACACATATGCACAACAACATATTTATATTTACACGTACATACATTCATAAAGGCGTGTACACACATACATATACCCATGTACACATATGCATACATACACATATTCATATACATATATGTATATATACATATACACATATACATACATATATTTATACACAGACACACACACACATATATATATATATATATATATATATATGCATATACATACACACACAAATACATACATATACACATCCACTCCTATATATATATATATATACATTTACACACACATATACATACGGACATACACATACGTGCACATAAACATATATATATATATATATATATATATATAAATAAAATCTTACATCTCCATACAACTACATACACCCATCTAAAGAAATAAACAATATATCCCTTTATCTTTCAGTCTAACCATACATACATACATGCATATACATCCATATACATATATATATGAATACATACATACCAAATCATACACACGCACGGTTTTGATTCTGTCCAAATTACAGATTTAGTGGGCATATATATTCTAGACACCTTGAGTAGAGTAGTTAGCCTTAACCAAGTCGGAATTTATACAGAGAACGACCTAATCATTGTCCCAAATAGGAATAGTCCCTTGACTTCCAGCTTACATAAGATGATAATTAGGGCCTTCAAATACGTAGGCCTTAAAATTGAAATATCTTCCAACCTGAAAATAGTGAACTTTTTTGATATTACACACAACCTATCGAATGATATCCTTAAACCCTTCCATAAAGTTGATCAAACACCACTATACATCAACGTCCACTCTAACCAATCTAGGTCTATGATAGATCACATCCCAAAAACTGTGAATACGAGAATAAATAGCCTAAAAAAAAAAACGATAATATATTTATATACAATCAGGCCCTCAAAAATAGTGGTTTCAGACAATAATTAAACTTTAACGGAGAACTTGTAAATCATAATAATAATAATAGAACTAAAATCAGAAAGAGGATGGTCATATGGTTTAACCCACCATATTGCAGGCTTTCTATCAAAACTAACATAGAAAAATGAAAATAAGATCAAAAGTTAGGGGTAGGTGGGTTATTAATACATGTCTAGATAATTTGGCATATTAGCCACATCCAGCACAGACGACTTCCGCTTATGAATCTAAAGATACAGTAAAGAGTAGACGGAGAGCTATATTTAACAAAAGGCTAATTTTACGGAATTTCAAGATGTTTTTTTTTATTTTTTATACTTTAGAACTATCTTACATAAGCCACTAGTGTAATTAAAACATTTTAAAATATATTTTTTATCCCTAAATACGTTACTTATTATGTTGAATAGACAATATTAACGTTGAAACGTCAAAGAATTAAATATATATTACATGGATCATTATATATTAATAAAATAATGGATATGTAATTATAATGCGTACTGTTTTATGAAAAATCTATTGGTTATATTTTAATGTAAACATACAATGCCTACAAAATACTATTATGTAATTTCTACGATTTAGGAGAACATTATTTTTAGGAAACTTTATTATATGCACCTTTCCTGTAAACACAAGAGACATGGGTCCTTTAACAACTTACAAATTTTCGTTGTTTTAATATACTCCATTTTGCGGCAGGGGATTTATTAATTTCTTTTAAATGCCAAACATATTTAGAAAGCGATGCTCGGTTGCGGTACACATTGTTGGTAAAAGAAGATTTTTCTTGTACTACCAATATAAAATTTCTTATCAGCCGGGTTTTTCAGATGAAATTGTGCATTGGTAGACAATTAATTCCGTGAATATTTATTTTGCAATGGAGAGTTTATAGGATTTCTGCAATTACATATTTTATGATCATTATTATTGATTTCTGTTTTGAAATTACTATTATTACTTTGATTTATGCGTTGATTTAAAATTTTATTATTATGTATTAATTTTTTTCTAGATTAGCAGTACAATTGTAACCTAATTTAAGCATATTTTTATTGAAAATGCTTACAGGATTATTACTAAGGAAATGTTTCTTAATCACAACGAGAAACTTCTTCCTTAACTTAGTGCTAACCATTTGGTTAAATGGTGGGGCGTACTAAATGATATTTGTATTTCTATTTTTTGGGGTCTATGATTATTATTTTTTCTGTTTTTAATATCAGGGCATTTATAGCCATTGTTGTAAAACTGCCGTGTTTATAAAATACATCTTCGTTGCAATAGTTGTTACTAATTCTTTATACTATGAATGAGGTTATGTGTTTGATTATACATGGAGGGTGATTAGATGATACATAATGGATTAGTATGTGATTTCATATATGGTTGGTATATGTTGTTGACTAATCTACTGTTACATCTATGAAGATCACCTTTTTTAAATTTGTGTTGAATGTAACTTTTAGGCTTTGTCTATTTAAAATCTGTGTATATTGATTTTCTAATTTTGTCAATTTTGAAATTAGTAGAATTCCTCACAACCATAAGGTCATCATCCTTTTATAACCCGATATCATTTATACAAATGTCATGGTGGGCAGTAAGTTTGTATAAAATGAACAATCCAACGAGGTCGGAAGACTCAGCCGAATCTAATGATCCAATTGTAATGTCAAATTGGTCGCCAGAATTATTCTTCATCTATTGTTCTTTGTCGTGCATAAGAACAGATTTTTTTCGTTCATAATAATATTCCATTTATCCTTCGATAGATCAGATTACACTGTGGCAAATTCCAAAGCAAATGTAAAAAGTTCCCTTGAAGTGGATGGATAGTAATCTTCGATATCAAATTGGATTAAAGACCGATTGGTTTTATCTTTTATATAAAAAAAAAAAACAATTGATGGCATCGGTAGCGCTGATATATTGTGTTAGTCCAAGGCGCTTCTTGGTTTTTTTGTTGGTCCTTTCAAGGATGAATTTACTTATTTTATAATCTCTTGGCTATTAGGGTTTATGATCCGGGTGGTAGGATTTGTTTAATCGTCCTGTTTATGGTTCTTGATGGATATGTAAGATTAATTTGTGCAGATTTTACACTAATCTGTCAGTAATTTTTAATTTGTCCATTATATTTTAATAGTGGCATTAGTTTAGTGCTTATATATATATATATATATATATATATATATATATATATATATATATATATATATGCACTTTACACAAGATTGAAAAAAGAATTTGAAAACGTGGTTTTAAAGTCACATAAAAAATAGAAACAATTGTCAAACATATATTTGAAAAAAAATTAGCAACGAATAGCAAATATTTCTGCTGCAGTAATCAATTTTAAAGGAGGATATTTTGACGAGAGCAAAATCTAATAATAAAATCCTAATTTTCTTTTTTTTATAATAAAATTTCTAATAAAACTCATATCACACTTTTTAATTTAAAATAATTATCCCTACAAAACAGGGGGTTGACTCAAAATTTTGAACTGTAGTGTACATGAATATATATATATATATATATATATATATATATATATATATATATATATATATGTGTGTGTGTGTGTGTGTGTGTGTGTGCACGCGCGTGTCTGTGTTGTAGGTGCACATGTATACATGTCTGTGTGAGTAAGTTTTGTGCGTATGCCCAAAATCGATGTCAAGGAACATTTATTCGATTCATGGGACAATGTTCCGATTTCTCTATTTATCTATAGCACGTCTATTTCTGTCAGTCTTACTTCAGGTCTTCGGCCCTCCAACAAGCCATAAGACCTAATGTAATAAAAGCACAAAAGGACATTTATTCGCTTTTCTGACCAAATCGAATCAATTTCAATATGATCCGAAGTGTCTTGCCTTTATAGCTGTTAAATTAGACGTGATACAGTGTAATTTGAGTTTAAATTTGTCCCTGTTTATTATATGAAAGGCAATAATGAGCGAAGAAAGCTGAGGTAATGAGAGATTTAATCACATCCGCCGTTTTATTCACTAAAGTAGAATAAATTGGACAAAAAGAAAGATGATGTTCTACTGTTAGTCAAGGGGCGAAAACGAAACACGCATACTAATGATACTGATTAAGAATACGTTGTGTAGACAACTTTGTTTTACTTGGCGTTTCAAATATACACTTTATACGCGTTATATATATATATATATATATATATATATATATATATATATATATATATATATATATATATATAGAGAGAGAGAGAGAGAGAGAGAGAGAGAGAGATAGATAGATAGATAGATAGATAGATAGATAGATACCAGGGAGTGAGCATTTTGAATTGGTGTAAAGGTTGCACTGTATCAATTACAAGTGAGTAGTGAGTTCGATCTTCATTAAATACTTGGCCTTGCGAGACAGATAAGTTTCGCTTAAAAATCTTTATGTATATATATATATATATATATATATATATATATATTTATATATATATATATATATATGTGTGTGTGTGTGTTTGTGCGCACGCGCGTGTGTTTGTGTGTGTGTGTATAGATATGCAGAAATTTGTCGGGCTGTATCAATTACTCTTGTGTTGTATCTTTAATAGATCCACTATTCTTTCGGCTTTGTGTCACATCTAAGCTACGCTTAGTAAATCACTATATACACACACACATATATATATATAATGAATGTCTGTATATATATATATATATATATATATATATATATATATATATATATATATATATATATATATATATATATACACACACACACACACACATATATATACACAGCCTTCACAGAGATACACACTCCCTCTCTCTCACCCACACATATACACACAGAAACACACACGCACTCATATATTATATATATATATGTCTGTATATATATATATATATATATATGTGTGTGTGTGTGTGTGTGTGTGTGTCTGTCTGTCTGTGTATGTGTGTGTATAATAAAAATAATAATAATAATAAAATATAATAATATATTTTCGTCCACTTTCCAAAGGTGACGCACGCTGAGATCGACAGAAAACCATACCACAGGGTGACCCAAGCCTTGTGAGTGAAACTTGGCACTCTTCATGGCCGTCGCTAGCAGAAAACCACAATTTATCGTGTCTAATGGCTTGAGCGTTCAGGCCTTGTTCAAATTGTTGATCACGCTAGATAACACGTTCGCTCAGTGTAGTTGTAGTATAAAACACAGGTGTCCTCTGTGTGTATTGAACAAACGCAAATCTGCTTGAGCGAGCGTCTGCAATAGGGATTGGCTAGCCACCCTAGTAGACGGGTATTTTCTAATATGAGAGTCCAGGTAGTTTTAATGTATGTATGTGTGTATAAAGATGGATGACAATTCCACCGAATGTTAAATATATCTACCCACATGTAAAAATAAGTCTCTTTTTAAGAATGTTCATTCTATACGAGACCCATGAGTCATCCAAAGTAGAGGGATATTGAAAGCGTTTGTTGTGCAAGCGGTATGAGTATTTTGAACAGTTTATGTGGGTATGTGAGGAAGATAACGTTTAATCGGAGACAGGGACAGGTTATAATTTTAGTGGTAAGGAAAGCATCCTTCTGGGACTCTTTTCCTGAAAGCAACAGTTTTTGGAAAAATGTTATCCGAATGGATTTTACTCCTAACTAATGGAATACGAAAAGAATGATGGTGGTTTGACTCAATGTACGCGGTTTGGCGGCCCTTAGATGTGAGGTTTATAGTTGGAGGAGATAAGGAATGTAGCACATCTGAAAATTATCTTTGGAAATAGCAGTAGATTAGTGGGGGACTTGCAACGATTTGTTTATGTGAAAGGTATCAGAACGTGAAAAAAATTATCCATTATCATCACGGCTATTAACCATTGCATTTGAAAGCATAATAGAAAATTACAGTAATGGATAACAACGCACAGTACAACTACTTGTCCCCCTAAACAACACACAGTTTTTTACTACTTGCATTCCTGAAGATGACCTTGGAAGAAGATCGAAAATATTTCGGAAATGGGAAATAAAAATGAGTTAAACAGTTATTGCACATTTCTCTCATCCATTAATATCAATACACGGAAGATTATTCGTGAGCATGAACGGATTTTGTTAATAATTAGCAGATATTTAAAATTTAAATAGCAGATATTTAAAATAAGTATCCCTACAAAACAATTATATTTTATGCCAATTTTAAAAAATTGCCTGGGTGTTGACTCAAAATTTTGAACTGTAGTGTACATGAATATATATATATATATATATATATATATATATATATATATATATATATATATATATATATATATATATATATATATGCGTGTGTGCGTGCGTGTGTGTGTGTGTGTGTTTGTGTAATTTATTTCATCAGACATATCTAAAATAGAATTTTCTGCCTAAATACACAATTATATATATATATATATATATATATATATATATATATATATATATATATATATATATATATATATATATTGAGCAATAAAAAAATTAAAATCTTTAGACACACTGGGTTGTAGATTAATATTCTTTCGTTTTTTTTATTATTATTCCATTTAGATTCCTCGAATAGTTTCGACCAAAATGGCCATCATCGGGAGGAGAAATATTTCTGCTTGCTGGTAGCACTAAACTACAGAATATATATATAAACTACAGAATATATATATAAACTACAGAATATATATATATAAACTACAGTATATATATATATACATAATAGATAGGTGGGTTAATAAAACAAGAATTTATTATATATTAATTGTTAATCACAATGCAGAAATGAAGTAGGGAGATTAAAATTATTAGTCCAGAATTTTCGGGCACGCCTGTGTCCTTCATCAGCGGTGCGAGAAATAAAAAGAGAAACGGAGAAGACTCACAAACATTGTTTTTTGGCTGGTGTGAACTCGTTGTAGATGGTATTATTAGTACGAATCCGATTCCTGCTTAAAAC
>OZ010577.1:38875061-38880061 GCA_963932145.1 Acanthosepion lycidas | reverse complement strand
CTTGAAAAAGTCGGAAGACGAAACGTGTCGGCAAAATACATATATAACAATATATCACAGGAATCCCTCGATTAATGAGTTTACAATTAGTGCGCTAATATTTTATATACCAAAATTCGATGACATAATACTTGATTAGTGTGATAAAACCATTCTTCTGTTTTACCATATTAATTAAAAATTGATTCTTCTATAGTTGCCGATTAATTAAAAAATTAAAAAAAAATTAAAATCGAAAATGGGTATCTATTTTTTTTCAGGTATTACGTTATCAAAATAATCACAGTAGTGATAAAAAATGGACGGTTATAAATAGATAAATTTTATAATATAAGCCAGTGATAAAAATAGATATTTGAATATTTGTCTCTGTTAAAGTTTTTAAAAAAATCATGTTTATTTTGAAGGTTTTCGAAGGAAATTTCTGATATTTTGTTAAAAAAAAGGACGATTTAATTAGATATGGAAATGTACATTTATTAAAAAAATACAGAAATATAAAAGATGTATGGATTTACTAGGGAAAGATTCTAAATAAAAAATCCCGGTTAAAATAGTAATGGTTATATGTTTGAAGGGGTAATTTCTCAGTACCGCCAATAATATGAAGAAGAGAAAAATACCATGAGGCAACCAACTCTAAATAAGATTTCAGAATAAATCAGATTAATAAACATTATTTCATAACATTTGTATTGTATCTGCTTGTATGTACGTATATTTTAATTAAAAAATACAAAAATTAGAAATTAATTGTGAATGACACTAAAATTTTAGGTCAATCATATGCCATGCGTCATACACGCGTAGACGATAATGTATCTTTTGATACATGCCTGACGCGGCGGATATTTTCCCACAGTAGGTTGCCATTTCTTTCAGTGCCATCCAAAATTATAGAACTCGGTCTGTTCTGCTATTTATCGATAGCTGCTGGAGAGAGAAGAAAATTCATACCTTTCTCAAGTATATTAGCACTTAAGTGAATATAATTAATTCGAATGGAATTCGAACTCGATTTTCAGATCCATCAATCCAAGATGCTATCAATTACTCCACCGTGGTTCCAATTTGGGGTACGAATTACATAATTTCCTCTAACTTATTATATTCGATTAATGCGTTTTCGATAAGGGCGTATCATTAATGTAAACATTAGTCGTACTAATCGAGGAATTCCTAATAAAAATTAACAACAGACAATTTGCAAAAAGACCTAAAACCTTAAACAAGAAAAAATCTTGAACAAGGAAAGAAAAGAAAAAAAAAGAAAGAAAGAAAGAAAACCAAAACTACCTACCGACAAATATTACAACAAAATTTAATAATTTGAAAACCTTATGAGTAAGATATTATTTTTGTGGAATACTATATATCATTCTGAATAAGAGACTGGTGTGCTAAAATAAATATAATATTAATTAAAACGATGCTGAAGTCAATAAAAATTTTGAAGGGATTACTATGCATTTGAGAAGACCTAAGGTCAACTGATCAACTGCAGAGGCTACACAGTTCTTTTCAGTCGCAGGAGGCAAAGATTAATTGTATAATAACGGATTAAAATACCGGGGAAATCTTGAGAGGCTCTACAGTACATCTTGGTTGAATTCAACCAGTATTCTGAGTTCTTGAGATCTGAGGAGACTTAAGATAAGATGATCCTTCGCAAACGCTACCCGATATTTTCGGTGGGAAATCACGAAGAATAAGGATATTACGAAAGGATTATGGAGTAAGAATTATTGACAGTACAGACCTTAGCCCTGTTGAATTCGACGGTATGATTGAACAATATGCTCGTGATTTGAGGTCACATCCTCAGTGATTGCTTTCATATTAATCTAGTGAATGCCAGAATCTAAATCTGATTTAAGCTCCAGGGTCCATTTTGTCAGGTAGCAGCATTCTCTTTCTGTTAAGAGAGAGTGAGGGAGAGAGAGAGCGAGAGAGAGAGAGGTCATTGTTAATCTCGGAGGCCTGAGGCGTCCGAATAGTTATATGCAGAAGGAAATTGGACAGTTTCGTCCCTCATCTAATAGAACATGTGGGACTCTCATTTTAAAACATGAGCTTCTGCAATATTCCGTTCGACTGGGCGTGAAGATAAATGCATACAAGATTTTGCTAAAATATAAGGCCTGTAAGATGATTGTTATTCATTTACTTGAAATGGTTTCGAAACATGTGCAAAATGTCCGGCGAGACATGGAAGACCCGGATAAGTTGATAGATGATTAAACTAATCCACCTGTTCGAATTCCCTAGATTTTGGCGTAGTTCTTCGTGCAGAATTGTGTAAAGTTAAAGAATACATAATCTAAACACGACCGTGTAGACTCGGATCTGTGTTTTTTTTTCTCTCTCTTATTTTATTAGGGTATTTGAAGAACTATTCTTGATGAAGAATCTGCATCGATAGCTAAGTTTTCGGTAGCATATTGACGTCAATCACTTTCGCACCGACGTGGCATGGCTACATTCTGTTTTTTTTTCCACAAATATTTTCATGGCAGCTGCTCTGACGAACGTTTTTTCCTAGTGGCGTGACTACATGAATTTAAGCGTGCTACTAGATAGGCACTTACGTCGTACTTTCTGATTGTTGAATCAGCTAAATGCAACCAACACTTGTATTCCAATAGCTTCTTTTCTCGCACTTTCTGCCCATGGAACTGCCTTTCGTTTACTTGCTTCCTTAATACAATCATCAAAAACTGCAATCACCATCTTCTATCTTCTTAAATCCTGTTCATCTTGTGTCCTTTCCTCAGTCCTCCCCATACTCTGTCTTTTCTCTCATTTTCACTCTCTGTAACCCTCTGCGTACTATAATAACCATAATTATACTATTTTTTTGTCAATCATTACGTTATCTAAGTAATCACAGTAGTGTTCAAAAATGGACGGTTATAAACAGATAAAATTTATAATATAAGCCGAAAATGAAACCGTCCTGGGTATGACGATAAACTACATCCGCGTCCAGGGTAAGACGTTAAACTACGTCTAACAGCAAGGTCTCTGATCAGGAGGCTTTGAAGAGAGTGGAACCACCTCTTAATTGCTGGTGTCCCTAGGTCCACCTTGACCCGGGATGGTAGCACCTGTTAGGGTCTCAGCTATGGGTAAATAGTTATTACCAGAGGTAAATTTTTGAAGAAGAAAATCTAGTACCAGCAATACGTTTTTGAAAAAAATATTACCAGCAAAACATTTTTTTAAATAATATTACGAGATATACATTTTTGAGGAAAAAAAATCTTGCCAGAAATACATTTTTGACAAAAGAACAATATTACCAGGAAAAAAAACGTTGTCGGCATTAAATGACCCATTGAGGTTGATATGCCGTAAACCAAAGCAAAGGAAACCGATAATAAAAATAGATATTTGAAGATTTGTCTCTATTAATTTTTTTGGAATATTCTGACTTTTTTTCATGTTTATCTTGAAGGCTTAAAAGGAAATTTCTGATATTTTGTTAAACAAAGGACGATTTAATTAGATATGGAAATGTACATACAGAAATATAAAAGATGTATGGATTTACTAGGGAAAGATTCTAAATAAAAAATCCCGGTTAAAATAGTAATGGTTATATGTTTGAAGGGGTAATTTCTCAGTACTGCCAATAATATGAAGAAGAGAAAAATACCATGAGGCAACCAACTCTAAATAAGATTTCAGAATAAATCAGATTAATAAACATTATTTCATAACATTTGTATTGTATCTGCTTGTATGTACGTATATTTTAATTAAAAAAATACAAAAATTAGAAATTAATTGTGAATGAGACTAAAATTTTAGGTCAATCATATACACGCGTAGGCGATAATGTATCTTTCTATACATGCCTGACCACTTCTACACGAACAGTTTGTTTTCTCGCACTTTCTGCCTGTGGAACTCACTTTCCTTGACTTACTTCCTTGATACAATCTTCAGAAATTGCAATCACCATCTTCTTTAATACTATTCATCTCTTGACCTTTCCCCAATACTCCTCATATTCTGTCTTTTCTCTCACTTACTCTCTCTGTAACCCTCTGCGTACTAGCGGCATTCGCTCTTCGCTTAGGGTAAAATGATTAAAAAACATTTTCGCCTGAATCAAAAATACAGAGGCAACAAAATTAGCAATTCCTGTCTAAATTTGTAGAGATGGCCTATTTTGTTTATGTTTGGAATAAATTTTCTCGCCAATGTCTTCCTTTTTGCTACTGTTTCGAGCGTAATTTAATAAAGACGTCCTTTGTCATATACTGTACTTTGGATGATCGGTCTTTGCTTTGAGAAAGCAAGGGATTCCTCTCTTAGAGACGCCATATCCGATTTCTTTACTCTGCTATCGGGATGGTCTTTCCCTGACCTTGGCTAAAGACACTGAACTTTTCGTGATGTGGTGGAATCTCTTATTCACATACTATCATCAGAGCAATCGATCAACGAATCAAGTCACGTACCAAACGTCTCGGAACGCCGTATATAAAGGTAATAGTACTTGGCGCCACTCTTCCTTGACGTTAATATATAAACCGATATCAGTTGTGCAGTGATATCAGTAGTGCTGTGATATTTAATCTGTTGAGTGTGATTTAAGCTTCATAGGATATAGGAACAAAATATACTCTTCATGCGCATGTAAACACCATGTTAATGAACACATTGCCAAATCTGTGCTCTCGTGATAACGTTAAGTGGACCCTTTGTCTAGAATCATATTGAATGAATTGCACTTCCAGTTGTTTTGGGCTGGTAGTAGGGGTGTTAGCGTGATAATTACGACTTAAGGTCATATATCCAAGGTTTCGATAAGGTAGTTGCTGTTTGGTGTTGGTTGCCTGAAAATGTGGGTGTATATTCACTGGGAATAGATTGTGATCGCTAGTCAAAACGTCACTACTGCTTATATGGACTCAATGCTTCCCAATGACGGGGTTTTATCCCAACTAGATCGTTCACTATGTCATTGAGTTACAGGTTGTCCAGAATGT
>OZ010577.1:38845061-38867561 GCA_963932145.1 Acanthosepion lycidas | reverse complement strand
ATGAGTGTAGACATAAAACGTTGGCAGTCCAATCCAATAATTGCATTAGTACCAAGAAAAGTATCACCAGTGTTATCGAATTGATCAAATAGATTACTTACATTAGACTGGATCAAAATAATCGATTCCTGAAAGTATTTAGATACTTTCAAAACGCAAGAATATTCTGCTAAATACATATTATCATGCACTACCTATCTATCTATCTAGATACCTAGCTAGCTAGCTACTTGCTGGCTTAATCTGTTCCTTTCTTTCTATCCCAATCTGTTTCTTTCCCTATTAATCAGTTTCTTTCTACCTATCTTAGTCTCATTCTTTCGTCCTTTCTTTCTTTTAGTTTCTATCTATCTATCTATCTATCTATCTATCTATCTATCTATCTATCTATGTCTCTTTCTTTATCTTTCTCTTTCTTTTTATCATAGTCTGTTCTTTCTTTCTATCTTAGTCTGTTTACTTCTTTCTTTGTATCTGTTTCTTTCTTTCTACCTATATCTCTCTATTATATACACACTCACATACACATGCATATACATACATACACACACACACACACACACACATATATATATATATATATATATATATATATATATAATAAATAATGATGTAATAATGTCGTTTTTTACGTTAGAAATACGTCAAAAAACGACATTATTACGTCATTATTTTTGCACCAACCTAATATATATATGCGCCAAATGTGTATAGTGCTATATATATATATATATATATATATATATATATATATATATATATATATATATATATATATATATATATATATATCTTTTTAATACATACACAAATACACCCCCGCTCTCACACACACATGTATATATGTGCACGTGGCGTATATGTATATTTTATTATGCCTGTCTCTTAATCTCTATTCATAGAGTATGATACATATACATATATAGATCTATTCCTATCGGTTGATATTCGAATCTAATTCGCAATCTCGTCTACCTGTTCACTGTATTTTTATTAGTTTTATATATCTGTCAATCAATAAGGCTCCCAATATTTACATTTACTTATGCATAGGAAGTATATCTTGATTTGTTCATATTTATTTTGTATTCATATATTATAACTAATACACAATGCTTCCTATCTATCTATCTATCTATCTATCTATCTATCTATCTATCTATCTACGATTATATTATCCATCTCCCTGTCTCCAAAATTCTATGTATGTATGTATTTATCTAACTATCTATCTTCAGGTATAACTATCTATCTACGATTATATTTATCTATTTATCTATCTATCTCTACAATTCTATGTATCTACAATTCTATCTATATCTATCTATATCTATCTATCTATTGTTGTTTTGTGTCCTTTTGTTAATGTGTCTATCCCTTTATTTATTTCAGCCTACTCATGCTTATTTCTTTATTAAATGCATTTATTGAAAATATATGGCACTGATATGGTTTTAGAAGCGAAGTAATATCAATTATAGTAATGATGAGAAGAGGCGATAAGCTAAAACATATCGAGTAGAAAAACAGACACGTCAAAATAGCTTGAAATCTTGTGAAGTCGGCAAAACAATGATGTGTTCTCAAGGTCAGAATAATAACTAAATTAAACGCATTGTTTTTCTTCTGTGTGCCGTCCAATCCACGGGAATCTTAAAAATAGAACTTCAAAATTGTATTGTATTTTTCAAACGAAAATACTTGAGTAGACACTGTATCTAATTAATAGGTACGTGCAGAATTATATATATATATATATATATATATATATATATATATATATATATATATATATATTTCACTTGAGCGCTTAGCTTTGGAGTGGGTAGAATGGAGATCAACGTGTTTTAGTGGACTCAGCAATTTTCAATCTGCTTTTCGGAATCATCTTCAAGAAGCAAAAGCAAGATCTAAAATGTCAGCCATTCTAACAGTGATCTCATCTCACAATCCTCACACTTGCTCCATATGTGGCCTCCTTTGTGAATCACTAGCGGGTCTTAAATGCCACTTAAGATTATTGCACAAACTTTCATAACTGAATCAATAAGCAGTCAGATCCCCATACCTCGAAACCGACGGGAGAGTCCATTATCATATATATATATATATATATATATATATATATATATATATATATATATATGTTATACTACCTGTTCTATGGTAATGGACTCTTCCAGAGACAATAAGTAGCAGTAGCCGTCGCCAGTTCGGGATAGATGGTGTTGATCGAGTCAGACGATAACGGACATTGAAGTGTTAGGTTGGTGCAAAAATAATGTCGTTTTTTGACGTTCAACTTTAAAAGAAAAAACGACATTATTTTTGCACCAACCTTAACTCTTAATTCCAAGTTCTAACGTTTTGTACGTCGAACCTAACTTAGGACGACTTATTGAAATACAAGCCCCCACTGTGAAACGACTCCACAACATATTTTGGCGACCAGGTTTTTGGACTCATACGTGGGAAGAGAAAAAAAAATCGTTCGCCACAGTATATTTTGGCGACGAGGTGTTCGGACTCATACATGGGAAGAGAAAAAAATTCGTTTGCCACAGTACATTTTGGCGACGAAGAATTCGTAATTCACACGGGAAAAGAAAACTTTTTCGGTTACTTTACTACAACATTGACGACGAGTGATTCGTTTCTCAGACGGAGAAAGGAAAAAAAAAATTTCGTACGCCTAACAACAATTTTTGGCGACGAGTGACTCAAAACTCAGACGGAGAAAGAAAAAAAAACTTTTCGTTCGCCTAACTATAACAACTTTGCCGACCAGAATTCGAAACTCATACGAAGAAAACTTTTTGCGTTCACTGTACAACACTTGTCAACGTGGATTATTAACTCGTACAGAAGTGAAAAAAAAATTCACCCGCCATAATAAACGTGGCGCACGTGGGATTGCGTTTCATATAGTGAAAAAAAATTCGCTTACGTTATTTAGTGACGAAATTCGTTTTTATACGAAATAAAAATAATTTTGCTCGTCAAATTTTCGGCGACAACAACTCAGATTTATATATATATATATATATATATATATATATATATATATATATATATATATATATATAAAACTTTATTCAACTTAGTTTAGTCAACTTAGTGACGGAGAAATCACTCGTATTCTCAACTGAGAAAAGAATTTTATTTTTCTCGATAAGACAGATTGCTCAAATAGGTCACGAATTACAAATTCGTTTTGGACCCACCTCTACAATATTTAAGCATTGTGTAAACTTTCTGCGAAGATGGAGGAATGCAAAAATATATTTCAGGAATTTTTTAAGTTCTAGACGGAACAACAGAAGGCGATATTGGAACAACAGAAAACATTCCAGATACAACTTCAGGAGGAAACATTTAATAGATAGATACAGTTTCAAAAAGAAATGAAACTGATGCATAAGGAGTTTCAAAACAAAATTCTGGAAATAACTGAGAAGAGGAAAGAGAAAAATTTACGAAATTATTCTTTCCCAGAGAACACAATATGGAATTCGATTGAAATATTCATGTACAGTACGAACGAAGAGATAACTTTTGAAGAGTATTTTTTTAAATCTACCGACGTGTATAACGAGGACTGCCACACGTGGTCTGAAGGAAAGAAGGTTAGACTTCTTTTAAGCAAGTTAGGAACTGCTGAGCATAACAAATTGGTAAACTACATTTTACCGACAAAAACTAGCGAGTTGACTTTTACCGAGGCGGTAAATATATTAAGTGAATTATTTAGTAAAAGGACATCTTTGTTTCACAAGAGGTGGAAATGTTTGAATCTGATGAAAGAGAATGAACAAGACTTCATAACGTATGCAGCTAATGTGAACAAGCATTGTGAAGAATTCAAACTAGCAGAATTAAGCGCTGACAATTTTAAGTGCTTAGTATTTGTTCAAGGGTTAGTTTCAGAAAGAGACACAGAATTAAGGAAATTGGTACTTTCAAAATTGGAAAACGAACCGAGGATTTCGGTACAGAGTTTGACGGAAGACTGCACAAGATATGTTAGCGTAAAGAAAGACTCGAAAAAGATAGAACAGTCTGGCGTTTCGCATGTAAGGAAAATACGCTACAAAAAAGAAAGTCAGTCTATCAAAAAGAATTCTAAAATTGCGGATTATCAAACAAAAAGTGAAATACCAGGAAAAAATAAACAAAAACTCCCGAAGCCATGTTTTGCTTGCGGTGAACTTCACTGGTATAGATATTGCAATTTTTGGAATAAAAAATGTTTCAACTGTGAAAGATTGGGGCATAAAAGCTCGCACTGCAGGTCAAAAAAGTGAACGACGGAATAACTAAATTTGTGACCGTCGAAATAAGTAACAAATAAAATAAAAATGCAACTCGACAGTGGTTCCGACCTATCTATCATAAATTTGCATACGTGGAAGAAGTTGGGGAAACCAACTTTAATGAAAACAAATAAAATCGCGAGGTCCGTGACAGGAGAAAAAATACAATTTATTGGAGAATTTTGTTACAAACGTCACGTTAAATAAAAAAACGCGAAAAGCTAAACTATTTGTCATAGAAAATACCACGAACTTACTTGGTACGGATTGGATAACAGAATTTCAGTTATGGGATTTACCAATAAATTCTTTCTGTTACAAGATTGAAAATTTAAACTGCGAAGCCAAAAAATTACTACAAAAACTAAAGTGAACTTTTCCTACTGTTTTTTCTCCAGGTTTGGGAACGTGTACCAAGATGGAGGCAAGATTACAGCCAAAACAAAACGCTCAGGCGGTATTCAAAAAGAAAAGCAATGTGCTGTTTGCTTCAATTGAACAGACAGATAAAGAATTGGACAGATTAGAGAAAAACAGCGTATTTAAAAATGTGGAATGGTTAACACCGACAATATACGTGAAAAACAAGCTCCAGAAAGTAAAAATGAAGTCGACACCGAAAAAAAACTTGAGGAACGAGTTACACGTATCCAAGGACATGCAGTATTATTAAATGATTTAAGTCAACAAGAAGAGCCTACAGAAACTGTGAGTCCATTTATAAGAAGTTCAAAGCGGAAGGTTGTTTCTGGTAACACTATGGAGATTTAAAAAATTAAAAAAAAAAAAATAGAAGAGCGGATTGGCTATATGACGTACTTGGTGAAAGGGGAAAAATTCACGTACAGAAGGCACATTAACCAGATCAGACGACGTGCTTTAGACGTGGTCGACAGCGGTCCTGCGGAAGAAACGCCGATAGAGGTGATTTTCAATAAGTTTGATCTAACAACACCTGCAAATAATTTTACCTAAGGTACGCCGATCCAGAAGAAAAAAAAAAAGAAAGTCAACTGATCATTTAAAAGTGGATAACAAAAACGTTGTAGCTACGATGTTGCTAAAAAAAAAAAAAAAAAAAAAAAAAAAAAAAAGATATATTTTCTGTAAAAATTTGAAAAATAAATAAATAAAAATTTTACTCCTGCGGAGTAAAATTTTAATGGGGGATGTTATACTACCTATTCTATTCTTCCAGAGACTATAAGTAGCAGTAGCGGTCGCCAGTTCGCGGTAGGTGGTGTTGAGCGAGTCAGACGATATCGGACATTGAAGTAGCAACCATCACAACTAGATTTCTGCGTCCTTAACTCTTATTTCCAAGTTCTAACGTTTTGTACGTCGAACCTAACTTAGGACGACATTGAAATACAAGCCTCTACTGTGAAACGACTCCACAACAATATATATTACTCATATTCCACTTTCCTTTATGACGTAGGCGATCACCACTCTCCACGGCTTCTTTTCTCTATTATTTGTGAATTTCCATGAATTCTTGGCAAATGGCTTATCACATGGACACTTTGGTTCATGTACGATCAACAAAGTTAAAAGTGACATGCGTATTCAGTACTTAAATGGTTGACCTCTTCGTAAAATCAAATGAGCTTGTATGTGTCAGGGTGTAATAGATAATAGCACGAAATTGGAAAGACGAGTTCCAATTCCAGTCGGGTTCCTTATATTCAATTATATGGAAAAAAAACCTCGGGAATATTTTGAAACCACCTCTTCTCCCAACATCTGTTGGTTCCTTAGTAAAACGTAAATCGTTATTATCTTTAAAATCTCTATCTATAAAAGGCAGGATGTGTGTGTGTGTAACGAATGCACGGCCGCGATTTTGGACACCAAAATTTACATGCGCATGCTCCAAGTTAGTGGGAAGGCCAAGACCAACTTTGCATTTCCCAACTTCCATCGATAGTGGAAATAATCGATTTTTTCATGCTTCTACGGCAGTTTTCATGTAGTTTGCGGCCATTTTGCACTGGCCAGGAAGATTCATTTTGTATAGACCGGAAGATTCTATTGGCCAGCGTGAGAGCCAAGAGCTTACTGACGCGAATGTTAAGTAGCATGTTAGCATGCAAAAAAAACAAAAAAAAAAACAAACAATCAATAGCTGCATTCGTCACAAGTGGGGAAAATTTAAATCTGCATGGCACTTTACTCCAATTGGCTCATTAGCTTGCTTAAACTCAACGTTGATTCTGATTCCGAAGAAAGGGCACTCCTTTAAAAGCAAGTACGGGCAACGCCGGGCCATGCTACTTGCAAAAGTTTCATAAGTAATATAAAAAAAAAACTATCAATTTTGGCAAAGATATCGAAGGGATTTGCCGTGGTTGCACTAGCGTTTTCATTTCAGAGTTTTGGAGCTTCTAAACTGGCTTCTATCTCAAGGCTATAATGCACAACTAATCTAATACAAAAAGTGAACTGACTAGTTTAAAATTGGAATTCTGACAAGCTTTTTCACTTTACACTCCGATAAAGTTTGAGTCCCCCAACTATCAAAAATATTGCCATATTAGAAACAAAAAGAATCTCTGCAAATGAATTGCTCGTCTGTCTTTGGGCCTAGTGAACTCTCGCTTATATAGATAAATGTCAATAAAATTTGACATTGACATATCTCCACTCGGCTAGCTTAATCCTCGGTGACCTTGTTAATAACCATATGGTACTCTCTTTGTTTAGAATCGTGCTTAGATATCTTTTGTTAAACATAATGGTGTTTTCGGGCGGACAGTATCAACACAAGCAAATCGCAAGCTTGGGAATTAACAAAAACAGATGTTTTCCTTTGTTTATCACACATGTTTTGGACAGGTAGCATAAAATAAACAAATCTCCAAATTTAATTTCTCGTGACCAAAGAAAATCGGACACCACATTAATCATGCCATATTCTTATTGGCGGGAAGCGGATAGAGTGGGGAACCTGTAATTTAAAAAAAAAATTTCATCAGGCTCGAAGCTTTGCACTGATCGCATAAAAAAAATATTTGGAATTTTTACAAATATTTAAACTGGTATAAGCTAACTACTTTTTAAATCGTTTCATCTTACGCAAGGCAATAATGCCACAAAGACGTCAGTAGCTATTGAGAGAAGGAGAATGAGAATACTTTAATGAGTAGAAAAGAACTGTAAGGAACAATATTCATGAAGACAGAATATGGTGATTGATGTTGCATTTAATTTTTGGAAATCGTGGGTTGTGAGAAACAAGAAAACCGAAGCGGGTTACACTAGCTAGAAGTGTAAGTAAAGAAAAGCTTATTATAGAACTTACGGCTATATCTATCTATTTTAACATATGCATAAATTCATGCGATCGAGGTACCAAATTAGAACATTTGACATGAAAATATGCATAGAAATGACAGATAGAACCCACGTTACATTACCCTTCTTTGGATTTTATCGAGAATCTCAAGATATATAGTAGAAGGGCTATTCCAAAGTAGGACATCAATAATCAATGCACGGATTAAACGTTGATTTGTGCATGTGTAAATTGGTTTGAGCGAGAAAAATTGCCTGGTACAACGCAGGAAAACAACTTTCTTAACAGCTGACCTTACAATTGATTCCATATAACCACTTCACTTTTTATACAAGAGATTTCGATTTCTTTTATATAAATTAAGTTCAACGGTGTAAATCACATGCTCCTCCAAATAAGAAAAAATCCTTTTGGAGATTGTAACGGACTATTCATTTCAATCAGGTTGTGAGCAATGAAATTAAATTATGTCATTGAATAGACGAAGAAAAGATGAAAAAAGGATTAAAAATGAAAAATATCAGGACTTAGAAAGGTATCCAATGAAATTGGGGAATATGAAAGTTATAATAATGTCAATCATATTTGAAACAACGTCCAGTAAACCAAAATTATAACTGTTTTATTTATTATTTTTTTCAGAATTTAAATAAGTATTTCGAACATCCTTGGCATTGAAGTCTTCCATGAAGATGCTTCACAATAACCGAGATTTGAGAAAACTTGATATTATTTTATCTCAGGGACAGTCACAATAAATCTGGCTTAATCTTGTGTATGTATGACAATAATAATAATAATAATAATAATAATAATAATAATAATAAGAAGAAGAAGAAGAAGAAGAAGAAGAAGAAGAAGGAACTGCTCTGTTTCTATTTACTGTGAAGTAGTAAATCTGTACCAGTTTTGTACCATGTTAAGAGAATCTATTATTTTGAATGAAACTTCTCCGAGTTCTGGTTCATTTAGATCAAAGACTTCAAAGAAATCTTTGATTTGGTCGGATGACCTTACAAAGAGGACGTCTTTCATCCGGGTATTTCTATACGTTGGTTGGTGCCAAAATTAAGCGAGTAGACTGGCGAAGTCAGTGGTTGTAGAAATCTGCATCAGTGAAGTCCGTTTAATACCATTCGCTGGCATGACATGTAAACTATACTACAAAAATACAGCAAGCCTCAACTAAAGTTACTTTGACGTATTTCTAACTTCTAGCCGGCAAAGCTTTTTTGAGTCCTTTTTAGCTACTGAGCATAATTGCTAAATTTATAATAAAGACTTTCTTTTATGAGTGAGAGTTATGAGAGATTTAACGAGAGAGGTATTTTTGTAAGTTTGAAGAATGAGTTAGCCAAAGCGACTTGAAAGTCACGTTAAGATACTGGGCCATACACCCAATCAAGAACTGTCTTAACGAAAGGAGTTACTCTGTCTGAATGTATTTCTCAATAGATATCACCGGTAATGCACTGTCGTTATCAAAACCTGTCAATATGTTGTTATTTGTTAGGGGTGCGTGCACCTGGTATATTCGCATCAAACAGGGTGGCATTATGGGTATATTAGGCGTCGTATATTTGTGCCATAATATCATATTGTTGGCAAAATGCTCTCTCACACAATAATAATAAATATAATAATAAACATAACATATTATTATTAGTTATCTGTTGTATACAACTTTCCTTCTTGATCCCAACCAGATACCTAAAGTCCAAAATGCCTCCATGAAATGTTCCACTGATCATATTTGAAACAAACAAATCAAAGCTCACACACATTTTACATAGATACAGCACTTCGTAATGTACGAGCTGAACTTGTGGGTACAATAACTTGTATTTCTTTAAAGCATAGGCTATCAGGGACCCCTTCAATAGAGCTTTTCCAATCAATCTAATGGTTCCAGTTACAACTACAATTATTGATGTCTTCATGTACCACACTTTTGAAATTTTCACTTCAAGATCCTTGTAATTTGATAGCCTTTTAGAGAACTTGAAAGACATTACAATCTGCAGGGACCGCCATGTCAATAAGAAAGTACATTCTATTTTTGTAGCCTTTTATTATTATTATTATTATTTTTATTTTCTTTCATTCTGGCGTTTACACATTTCTTGCCGGGTCCGGCCCAGAGACCTAAGGTTAGAAATGGCATTATGACACTTTCCACTGACAAAAAAAAAATTACATAGATAAAGCCCTTCGTAAAGTGTGGGCTGTACTTGTCAGAACAATTTTTTGTATCTCCTTGAGATATGGACTTCCAGGAATCCCTTCAATTAGTCTACTGCAATTTTTTCCAACCAGTCCTAGCACTCCAACTACAACAGGGTTTGTTGATGTTCCCATATGCCACATTTTCGAGATTTTTTGAATATCTTCAACAATACATTGCAGTCAGCAGCAACCGCAATATCAATAAGGAGGCACTTTTTCTGTTTGTGGTGTTTAATAACAATATCTGTTTGGTTGGCCTTGATTGTTCTGTCAGTGTGTATTGTGTAGTCCCATAGAATTGTAACAGATCCTATCTCCGCAATCGGGTCTGAGTGGTGTTCATACCAGTTTCTTTCATTTTCCTTCCCGTAGAAGTTGCAGATTTTCCAGTGCAGATATTGCCCCACTCTGTCATACCGGGTTTTATACTCAGTGGGTGCCAATATCGTGCAACCTGATACAAGATGATCAATCGTTTCTGGATATTTATCACAGAATCTGCATTTTGGGCTGACACAATATTATATGTGCTTGATAATTCCTAGTTAGCAAGCATTGGTCCTGCGCAGCAAGGATAAAACCTTCAGTTTCCGCTTTCAACCCTGCACTGCGTAGCCACTGATGGGTACGGGTTTTGTCTACATCAGGTTGTTTGGTACGGGAAGAGTATTGGCCATGAAGTGGTTTATCTTGCCATCGCTTCTGTATCTGGTCGGTTGCATCGTCTTTGCTTTCTTTTTCTTTTTTAAGTATTTTGCAGTTTCAGCCGGTGTATTGTGCTGTAGTTTCATCTCTACGTCCGTTTGAAACTCCATTTTGAATTTGTTGGCATCTTTCATTATGCAGTAAAGACGCGTACTACTTTCATGTTCCTTGACGCATACCATCATCCAGTCTTCTGTAGTTTCCAAGTATCTTTGGAAGCCAATTGTTGTAGTTTTGTAGGACAGTTCTAGTTGAACTAATCCTCTGTCTCCTTCGGATCTGGGCACATACAGACGATCAACATCAGCTTTCTCGTTTTGGCGTCCATTCGCTTAATTTCAGCTATGGTCCAGTTAAGGACATTAAAGCTGTAATGCACCACTGGGACAGCCAATGTGTTTATAGCTGATATTCTGTTTTTTGAGTTTAGTTCAGTATTTAGTACCAGACGTACACGCCTGTAGTACTCTTTTCTTATTTTTTCCTTCATTTGGGGGTGTTGTATGCCATCCCCTTCGCTAATTCCTAGGTACTTATAAGCTTCATCATGCTCCAATTCCCTAATCTTTGTGAAAAAATCTATATCTATTAAGGATGTTTCTGTAATTCTACATTTCTTGAATGTTGAATGTTATTATTATTATTATTATTATTATTATTATTATTATTATTATCTTCCGCTTTGTTTTTAACTGGATATTTTGAATTATGAGTAAACTCTATCAAGACATACAATCTCAAGCAGGTAGCACCTTTCGTAAAATATTTGCAGAACCACGCAAACCAACACTTAAAGCGATGGGATATTAGCCTTTATTCGCATTTTCCTAATTTAATTTTCGGTAGTATAGACCCCCAATGGCTCAATGATAACTGAGACAATAATGGACTGAAACACTCCGGAAACTTCAATCTGAACGTCGGTGGATTTCTTAAGCTTGTTAATTTCGTTGGCCTTTATATAATGTTTATAAGTAACAGTCGCCTTTTTATACGCTTGTGTTACCTGATTTGCTGGTCTCAAGTTTTTGATATTGAAATCGCTCAACTGACTTGGTCTTTTTCGAAAAGCCTTCTTTGGCATATGGCGCAACCATTTGTTGTCGACGATAAGTTCATATTTACTATTAGGTTTTTGACGTTAAAAACTACGTCTAAAACCGTCATTATTTTTTCACCAACCTAATACATAGATGTTAACGCAGATGGGAGACGACTTTATCAAGGCGGCGCTGTTACTCTTTCTGCGAAAATATTCCAACAGAGCTAATGACGTGGATGATATTTTCGTCCTCTATGACACACTGCTTCCATTTGCCATAATCAACTTCGTACTCGGCGTTCTTACGAACAGAATTAGCATTCAAGTTTTGGTACCAGGGTGGCTACCAGTAAGTTTTCAGTTTCCCTTTTTCCCGTCAAATTATCTAACAAATCTGATGTTCAAATGTCATTGGTGTCCCTCTGAAATAGACCAATGGAGTTACACACGAAAATCAAGAAAATGATTTTGCCCCTCAAATTCTACAATCCATCTGCCTTAATTGTAGCTGAGCCATATACACTACGATTTGTGAACAAAACTTCAATGGAACGTTTGTGTGTGTGTGTGTGTGTGTGTGCGTGCGTGGAGACGAACTGGCCAAGAAATTGAAAATGGCCACAAAAGAATCTGGATAACTACTACACACAAAAAGACAATGGTTAAACATAGGAGAAAATAAGGAAAAGATAATTACTTTAAATAGTATGTGAAAATAACCGCTCTTCGCATGAGGAAGGACGCAAAAACCGAAACATCTGTAGCAAGAATATGGAAAATAAATTATAATATTTTTTTTTTAAATCCACATTATAACCAAAAACGTTTGCGGCTTCTCTCTACTCTATAAATATATGCACAAACACATACATACATATATAGCGATTTTCCAAGCTATATAGATGTTTAGATGTGGCACATGGCCGAAAGTACGGGGCACCCAGTGAGGATCGAACTCACTACTCAGTCATAATTGTTCTAGCGAGACAAGCTTGCTAACCATTACAACGGGTGCCCAAATTATAGAGATATTCTAAGCGCGGCTTAGAGGTGGCAAACGGCCGAATGTATGGGGGCACCCAGTGATGATCGAACTCACTATTCAGTTGTAACTGTTATAGCAAGACAAACCTGTAAGTCGTTACACCAAGCCATGGTGCCCATACACACACACACACACACACACACATATATATATATATATATATATATATATATATATATATATATATATATATATATATATATATATATATATATATATATATATATATATATATATATATATATATATATATATATATATATGATCGACTCTCCTGTCGAGATTCGACGTATGAGGGTCAAGCAGATCAGTTTCCCTGAAACCGACAGCTCAACACCGGCACATGAGATTTGATTATAGTGGTGAAGGCCTCGCGCAGGACCATCCACACTTTTTGGAGGGACGAATACTGAGACCTGGTGCACCGAATGCCACAAGGTTCCCAAACGCCCCTCCGCAGGTTTTGAATTCAGAGTTGTCCTTCTCCTAGACCAGTTGCCACCCAAGGCTATAGAACCCAGTCTGTCCTGCTATTTTACCCATAGCTGGAGTGAGAAGAAGAGGATTCATACCTTTTCCAAGGGTATTAGCACGTAAGTGAATGTAATGGATTCGACTGTAATTCGAACTCGGCTCTCCGATTCCTCAATCCAAGCCGATATCCATTACCCCCACCGTGCGTGCGTGCGTGCGTGCGTGCGTGTGTGTGTGTGTGTGTGTGTGTGCGTGTGTGTGTGTGTGTGTCTGTGTGTGTGTGTGTGTATTTATATATATATATATATGTATATATATATATATATATATATATATATGTATATATTTATATATATATATAAATATATATATATATATACACACACACACACACACACACACACACACACATATATATATATATATATATATATATATATATACACCAATAAAACTGTCAAAATTATCAAGGTAATTCAGAGCAGCATGAATCCATCCAGCTCTTATCCTAAATAGCAACTTAAAAATAGACTCTTTGACCAACTGACAAAAATTCATCTTAAAAAAAAAAAAATAAATAAAAACAAATGAAAACTACAGACAAAAGTTCCTTTTCTCCATCAAGACATTCATTTCTGCTGTTCACTGCAACCAGCAAGCAAATTTTTTTTCTCCTGATTATGGCCATATTGGTCGAAAGTGGTCGAGGAATCTAAATGAAATAATAATAAAAACGGAAGAATATTAAAATATAACCCAGTGTCTCTGAAGATTTTCATTTTTTGAAATTTGTTATTGTTCAATATATATATATATATATATATATATATATACACACATATATATACACACACACTTATGTAAGATTACATACCTTGGTAAGTATCCATGATATAAATGTTTAGTGAATCGGTATAGAATTCTCCGAATTTTTCTGTAGAGCTTAGTATATCAAATATACTTCTCTATGTGACTACTAATTTTATTTACCTTTTTCGTCAGTCTTAGTTTAAAGACTACTTGTACATACATTAGGAACTTGATTTATTACAATCTGCTTTTGATCTCGTTCTTTGTATAAAAATAGATATTGGCACGGTCTTCAATTTGGAAATGACGGATTTTGTAATTTTAGCTCCAAGTGGGAGCCTTGTCTAAGAGGATCTCAGAAGATTAGCCTCGTCGAAAGATGTCTCTCCCCATAAAATGGACTGCCAGATAAAATGAAAGATAGCCGTCTCTTTGGATCTAGTTAATCTTATCTGTCATGGACCACGTCTTTTCACTCGGCGCTCGTAACTCAACACAGATAAATACTTATATCAAAAAGTGAAAGCTGAGAGGTGTTACGAGCGCCTCCAAGTGATACTGATAAAAAGCGACATTCGTATATTAAACAAAAGCTCTGATTATCCTTACTATATTGTTCTTGTGATTCGGCTGCTTGTAATGCTATTTCAGTCTCAGCTTACATTTTTCGCTCGTTGGCGCTGTCACTCACGTATCGGGCTGTGCTAGACATGTACTTATACAAAGATATTTTAATTGATAAATGAGAAAGTAAAAAATGATGTATATGAATAAAAAGGATTAATCGATAGATCAATCAATCAATGAAATCGACAGAGATGAGCAACGTGAGTGTGGCGTGAAAAAAAAATCCAATAAATATTTCGAGATAAGTGTGAGTGTTAGGAATATTAGAAAGTTAAGTTTATTTGGTGAAATAAAGAAAAGAATAAATAGATAAATAAATAAATAAATAAAGAAAGAAAGAAAGAAAGAAAGAAAGAAAAAAGAAAGAAAGAAAAAAGAAAATAGAAAGAAAGAAAGAAGAGCAAAAAATAAATAAATAACAAGAGCATCGAAAAAAAAAGAAATAACGAAAGAAAGAGTAAAGAAGGAAAGAAAGCAACTGGAAGAACATCGGAAGAAAATTGATAGAAAAATTGAAAGAATGAGTAAAATAGAAAGAAAGAAAGAAAGAAAGAAAGAAAGAAAGAAAGAAAGAAAGAAAAACGCAGAAGAAGAACACAAAGAAAAGTCGAATGAAGAAATATGAAAGCAGGACGAAAGCAAACTGAAAGAAAAAAGAAGAAATCAGAAAGAATCATGGAAGGAAAAAATAAAGAATAAAAAGAAAGAAAAAAGAAAGAAAGAGAAAAATAAATGTTCCACTTTAATTCAAGTAGCATGAAAGAAAGAAAGAAAGAAAGAAAGAAAGTAAGAAAGAAAGAAAGAAAGAGAGTGAGAAAGGAAAATATAAAATTCGAAATTTGGAAAATGAAGAAAAAATTATAGCAAAGAAAAATATGAAATAAAAATATATCAAAAACATTAAAGGATTCTCTATATTATTTAATATTTAAGAATATCTTTACTAATATAATAAAATAAGCAAATATATATTTAAAATAATACATATACCTAATACTTAACAATGGCTTACATATAAAAAAAAATATTGATCATTTTTCATCTGAAACGCATCTGTCTTTAAAAGGTTCTGTGAAAAATGCAGAAAAGAATTTCTGAATTTTGATATTTGCGATTACAAAACATCGATGACATTGCACTTTTTTGTAAAAGAACTGAATCAACATAAAATCATTACTGTGAGATACAAAGATCTATGCAAGGACCTTGAACTTACTGCTTTACTAAAAATCGGCTCAATTATCAACCTGTATCTTCTGATTTTTATGTACGATTGCCATTTCAATTAATGTTCAGATTTTCTGCTTGAAAAGTCTGAAGAATTTTCCAAATTATTTCAGTGAAATTGTCACCTTCTAAAATTATAGTTTCTGACGATAGTCAGATGAATGTTATAAGTAGAAGCGTCAGTATTAAAATCTCAATCGGAGGTGAACGGTTATAAAACAAATAGATTTAATGAAATTTTACATTTTAGAATTTATTTGCTTATTTATTTGCTAGACAATTCCGCGTGTTTTATGTCAGTTCCCACAGCTGTGCCTAATAGTTCGATATGCAATAGAGAGTAGCTTCCCAAGAGTTGGAAAACCAAGGGACACGGAACGCTTGCTCCATTGTAGCCCCGTCTTTGATAAAATCATGTACAACTTCGGTATTATTTTCTCTCTCTAGAGTACAAATACGGCACAAGATCCTATTAATGCTGTATCACGGTAAATTATGGCATGTGTATGTGTTCGGAAACTTTCCTGCCCCACCAGGTTGGGCCACAGGTAGCAGAGATTACGCATTGACCCTACCCTGTTAGTGCAACTGAATAGTTTTGCTTAGTAGCCGGAAACGCGAGGAATCAGCTACCCGTCACTTCACGCTCCCGAAAGACTTGTTCCAGCTACCGGGCCGGCGATCAGGTAGGCATTTTTTAAAAGAAATATTATAGCATAAACCATTTCCCTTGAGTTTTAATTTCGAACCGCTTTAATTGTATGGTTTCTGTGTTGTGTTTTTCCGGGAATAGACGTTTATTACGCTGCAATGCTTCATGAAACTTCTTTTTTATAGGAGATTTCTTTAAGTAGAAGAGTCGATAGCAGATAAAGGTAGAAGTTTACAGCGAGAGTGATAATGAGGCGTGAGATATGAATTGAAAAGGAGGAAGTATGGAGTGAGGATTTTGACGATAAACAGGACAGATAAGGATTGACCCTTGATTTAGAAAGATTAAGATTGTAGTGTTGAGGGAAGTAACCAAGAGGGCATCTGTTCCAGAAAGAAGCAGTTCTTGGAACAATGTTGTCCGAGTGGGACTTTCTCCTTACATATGGAACACGGACGTAATGAAGTTTATTCGAGTTTCTGGAAGTTAAATGGCCTTTCCTAGCTTGAAAAGTCTGACCGGGAAGAACTAAAGAATGCAGCCCATCTTCACATTTGCCATGGAAATTGCGTTTCGTCTGTGGGAGAGAGTTTACATTGTGAAAAATATTATCCATCTCAAGACCACATTTGGACGCTAACATGACTGAAAAGTGACGACTACTCAGCTTCAACCCACATATGGCAAAAATACACCATTCTTTTTATATCTAATCTGACACTTGTGAATATATAGTATGACAGAAATCTGGTACTTCCTGAAGTGACAGAATGAGCCGA
This sequence comes from Acanthosepion lycidas, assembly GCA_963932145.1. Lineage (NCBI taxonomy): Eukaryota > Metazoa > Mollusca > Cephalopoda > Sepiida > Sepiidae > Acanthosepion > Acanthosepion lycidas. The sequence goes on along the minus strand of OZ010577.1, from coordinate 38,850,363 downwards.
ATATTTTTCAAGTATCTCTATCAATGAATTGCATTTATGTTTCATTTTAGATCTGGAGTAAAAAAAGTCATCAAATAATCGTCCAAAGAATATAGCCTCTTTTATTGAGAGCAACTAGTTTTAACACGTGACAATTTCACGGTTTTCCAATTTTAAGATTATAAAGAATATTATTTCTTCAGTTAATGATTAAATAAGTTCATGATGAGTTCTACGATAATAAAATATAGAAATTCTCCTCTCGCAACGTTAAATATTTGAGCTAAACAAGTTCAGCAAAATATTGCAATAAGAATTATACAGTGGAGTAGTGGATAGCGGCTTGGATTGAGGAATCGGTGAGCCGAGTTCGAATTCCAGTCCAATCCATTGCATGCACTAATGTGCTAATACCCTTGATAAACTTATGAATCGTCTGCTTCTCCCTCTAGCTATAGGTAAATAGCAGGACAAATCAGGTTCTATAGCTTTGGATGGCAACTGTACTACCGCAGAGTGAAATAGGAACTACTGCGAGAAAAATCTGCATCGTCAGTCATGTATCGAAAGATACATGATCGTCTATGCGTGTATTACGCATGGCACATAACTGACTGTCTGAAGTTAAATGTGAATGCTGGATTTTATTTTAAAAGTGGGTACAAATGAAAATTTGAAATTGACTTTTTCCATTTCACTGAAACAGACGTCAAGCACTTTTATTTTTCCTTCTTTCTTTCTTTTTTCTTTTTTTCTTTCAATTTCTCCCTGCAATCAAGTAGTATCTTTTCTCCTCTTCCCACACGACCAAAAAGGTATAGACCATAATTTATGGTTTACTGCCAGGGCGTAATCTTCATGCGAACTAACGAAGGGATGGACAAACACAATAATAATAAGATGCTTCATAAATGAAACATCTTGTGAGCTGTTCAACGAAAACCACTGCTTTCACTGTCGTAAAAATAATTTAAAATATCATTAATTCAATTCTCAGTTCACCGCCGCAGAAAGAATAGACAAAACTTTAAACAATACCAGGACATTACTAAATCTAAAAATGTATTGCTGGTAATATATATATATATATATTTTTACGCGTCTTGAGTACGACGATAAGCTACATCCAGCAGCAAGGCCTCTGATCAGGAGGTTTTGAGGAGCGTGGAACCACCTCTTAATTGCTGGTGTTCCCAGGTCCATCCTGACCCAGGGTGGTATCACCTGTTAGGGTCCCGGCTATGGGATATAGTTTACCGTTCTACCCAGGACGGTCCTACATTGTTGGTAGGCAAGAGAAATTAAAGAGGAAGAACGAACTTGTGTCGAAGTATTTATAATAAACGTAGTCACGTTATCGGACCCGGAATGCATAGACAGATTTTGGTGGAATTGTTTTATTTTGCTCAGGTCAGGAACTAGGTCGGTGTTATTTGGACGTAGTTAAAAACATGATTTTAATATTAATTGACCAATGAGAAGTGAGAAAAATATCAAGGCTATCTGATATACTTTTTGCACAGATTTTTATAGTCGAAAATAAGTGGTAGCGAAATGATATAAAACTATTGGATTAGACCTTTTGTTCGTGAATGTGGTAACATGGGCTGTTTAGTCCAAATGCATTGTCGCTGGAAACATGCTGAGCAATACATGAGTAGTACTGAAGAGAAAAAAAAAAAAAAAACGAAATATCCATAGACATAACAGATTCATCGCCTTAGATTAAATGAAATTTGCAGTTCAAAATTCCCTGAAGGTTACCCAGATCAATAAACACCTGAAGAAGTCTGATGGTTACAACGACTGAAACGTGATTATAACAAGAAAACTTAGGAAGTAAGGAAATATAAAGAAAGAAAATTTCTCATTCAAGAAATCCAGAAATTAATTGACAATATATATTTTTTAATAGATTTTTTTCTAAGTCATATGTATCAGTTGTTGGAAAATTATCCCTAAGTTTAAAACAAGCAAGGTAAGTATTTGTTATTAAGGCGGAAATTTTTAAATGCAAAATAAGTAAGTTTTAGAATATGCCGTGAAATGTTTTATCAGACGGTCAAAGGTCATTTATTGTATTAGTTTGGTGCAAAAATAATGACGTAATAATGTCGTTTTTTGACGTATTTTTAACGTCAAAAAACGAGATTATTACGTCATTATTTTTGCACCAAACTAATACTATATTTTTTTACAAGCCTCAGCGTGTTGAAATCGTTACAATATTTATTATTCTTGAAGTTATCGCTAAAAGTTTTTGTCGAGATTTGCTAAACTCGTTTCATTCAATTTCGCAAGCCAATCGATGAAATTTGAATAAGTTGATTTAGGCACCCTAGTAAAATCAACAGCACTTTGTACCCACTTCCCGTTTGCACTTCACTCCAAACTTTGCTTTCGATCGGCCAGTATATGCCTATTTTAGACAGTGTTAAAGGGTCAAAAATTCCCCTCAACGCCCACAACAGTGGATTGTGCTGGCCTCGGTGCGAGCACCGATCCCTCCCTCTTGTGCAATGGGAGGGCGCGGCCTTGGGCAGCTAGTTCCCCAGGGTTGGTCACTTCTTCAGTATAATTTTCCTCAGTTGCCCCTCTGTCCTCTGAGCGCACTCTGTCCAAGGACAGAGACGCAACTGAGAGATAATAAGCCTGCGTTAAAATCCCTCCAAGGAGGGATATGCGTATTTTAGATGGTGTGTCGGACGGATGTCACGGAATTTTATATACTAGATTTTTTTCAACACGCTGACGCGTCTTAGCATCCTCACAAATATTTAGTATTTTTGCAGTTATCGCTAAGATGTTTTGTCAAAATTTACGAACTCTACGTCTCCTTCAATTTCACAAACCAATCTACAAAATTTAAATAATCTGATTTGTTTGGAAAAATACTTTGACTTCGTAGTTTAATAATCCCTTTAATTTTATAGAACTTCATAGTAAATAGTATTTTTAAGAATATTTCTTTCTTTTTTTTTCTGTTTTAAAAGCGAAAAATAAATTATTACGATTCCATACACTTGAGCATGCAACATATATTAGGTTGGTGCAAAAATAATGTCGTTTTTTGACGATTTTTTTGATTATCGCTCACCCATTTATCCAACTTTTTTGACTTCCCTATTTGCTTTAAATGGCGAACGACTGTTGAGTGGTCGACCTCGAGTTCAACAGCAACTTCTCGTGTGGTTTTGCGAGGATCGGCTTCAATTAAGGTTTTTCAAATGTTCGTTATCAACCGCAGTCGGCCGACCGCGACCGTCTTCATCTTCGAGGCTCTCGTCACCATTGCGAAATTTCTTGAACCACACGTTCGTTAGTGGTTCCTGGGCCAAACGCATCATTGATATCACGAGCTGTTTCGGCAGCTTTTCGGCCTAGTTTGAACTGGAACAAGAAAATCGTCCGGATTTGAATTTTGTCCATGCTGTCGAAAAGCCTGCAAAAAAATGAATGAAGAGATTGAGAACGGTAACGAATAACACGATTCGATAGTGCGAAAAACGCGCTTCGAATGATATATAACATGGCTATATATATCACTGAATTAATTCAGAAATCATATATAAAAGTAACATATGTGAGAAAACAACATTATTTTTGCACCAACCTAATATTTAGCAATGCGTAAATCTTTGTTTCTGGAACCAATTTTCAACTTTTTGGCGGTTTTTTTTTTTTTTTTTCGTTTGGCTTTTTGATTTGTTTCTAATTGTCACAAATACTGGACAAACTGGAAACTGGATTCGTGTATATATTAAAACTTAAAGATATGCGAAAAACAATATTTCATTTTTATTAAATAAGAATTTTTTTTTAATTAATCATTAAATTGTTTTTTGAAATTGTGTGAGTATTTTGTATGTTAAATAGTAAAATTTTTAATTTTTCAAAAAAAAAAAATAATGAAAATATATAATAAAATTAAACTTACTTGGTACCCCCTTACCGAACTGCATTTCTCCCGACAATTTGGTTTCATTTGGTAAAGAAATGGCTAATTTAGAAGGTGTGACGAACGGAATGACTAAAGGGAGTCTCAGGATTTTATATATAGATAGATTAAATAAGTGATTCAATTTGAAGTTAGTTGTACGTTACGCGAATCAACATGAGTTCATCAGTCGTTCCTTCAAAATCTCATTCGTTTTTCGTCAGTACTTGCATATTTAAAATTAAATAAATTAGCACTTAAAACTTAAGCACTGCATATTTATCTTCCAATACAATCATTCAACTATTCTCTAAATGTATCCTCGCGTGTACGTTAATTTCCTGCGTTTTGTAAACGTTCATAATCTATCGGATTATGATAACTCGTTAACGTTTGCCTCATTCCAGAAAAAAAAAAAAAAAAAAAAGTTTTTATTTATTCTTGCTACCGGGGAAAATTACAAGGAGAATGAATTAATCTGAGCACAGAGTAGGCAGATAGCAGGAGAATATCCTAATAGGTCGAAGAGTATTATTCCCCATCTTACACAAATAACTTTGATTGCTAGGAGAAATGCAATTAAATTTTATATATTTCATTAAAAAGAAAGTAGAATAAGTATTTCAAATATTTTCATTTTCAGAAGAGACGGCTTTTTTTATTTTATTAACGATCATGAAAACTAAACAAAAAAAGAACACTTAGCGTCATAATAATAATAATTCTTTTTCTACATTTTTTTATATTTATCGATATATTGTATCGTTAGGTAGTGTGCTGCTGATTCGATCAAATTTATACGCAAAATGTATTCAACATTTTTTTAGCGGTCCAAACACACACACAAACACACATATACACACACACAAACATATATATATATATATATATATATATATATATATATATATATATATATATATATATATCTGTGATATAAATACTATTATATTAAGTGCTGTCATTTTTTAAAAATATAGAAACTCCTTACAATATAGTGTATATTCTTCTAAGATTAAATCTTGTTTTTAAGATACGTTGAAATCCAATATAAAGACTTTAACTTTAGCATCCCGCTACCACTTTCTTATCAATGTTGAATTTTGTGACATTCTCTGCAAAATGTGGATCACAGACTTTACCCAGCTTTATACATATTTACAGAAATCTCAACTATCATTGGTCACTTAGTATTTAAATCATGTCCGAATATCAATGTCGATTTCTGTGCAAAAAAATCACGGAGCTTATCAATCTTCCTACATATTTTCAGAAAACCTCAACTTCTGATTGGTCACTTAATATTTAAATCATGTTCGAATAACATCGACCTAGTTCTTGACCTGATAAAAATAATTCCGCCAAAATCTGTCAATGCCTTTTTCG